>CM031242.1:336863510-337463510 GCA_018340775.1 Taxus wallichiana var. yunnanensis
TTTTGCCTTTCCAAGCAGGTCAGCTGGGTTAGAGAGCTCCCAAGATGAAATTAGAAAATAAAGCAAGCTTCCAAAGAGGTCGGTCTTGGGGTAATTCACCCCTTAGACCTTTGGCGCCACCATAAGGGTATAAAGGGAGTCGCATAGGCTCATTTTGGATCATCTTTTGGCATATATACTTTTATATACTTGGTTCTAGAGCTGGTTGCTCTAATCCAAATCCACTAAGGGCGACAATCCATTAGTGTGGCACCCAAGGAAGATGAAACCCTTATGGAGTATTGGAGAACGAAACTCTCCAATTTGGTGGTGTTGAAGACATTCTTTGAAGACTATCTTGCTGGTTTGCAGCTAGGGCATCAAGAAGAAGACATATCAAGGGTTTTGGCATTGTTTGGAGCCCTCTCCTAGGGAGCAACTTGTATAGGAGTGTGATTGGGTGTCTTCTAGGGCACGAATTAACATTCCAAGTTGATATTTGGACTTCTCATATTTTATAAGGCTGATATATTGCATATTTGTTAATTGTTGGGGTTTGGAGACCTCATTTCCGGCCACTTCTATTAGTTGTACTTCTGCTGTTCATTATTTAAATTCCAGCTGGGTTTGTGGTTGAGTTTCATGGTGGAAATTGCCCTAGAATATTGCTAAAGTGTTTGTATATGTTGTAGATGATTTCTATGGTGATTTTGGGTTGAAATACTACTCTTTGCAAGCTGCTGTCCATAAAAATCAGACTGTTGTACATTGTTGGTTTATTTTCAATTTTTTGGTATAAAAATCTGAGTTTACTTCACTTGGGGTTTGTGTGGATTCCTTGTTTGTGTAGTTCAGCCCTAGAAAGGGACATTACAACATGGCTCCTTATACTAATATCATTTACTCCTCTATATTAAGGATTTTACTGTGATTGTGAATACTAAAATAATTGTGTAAGAAGTTGATGAGAGCTTTTGTGCATAATTGGAATTCTATGATATTTCCCTGAACAAGGTCAAATCCTCTTACAAAAGTTGACTCCCATGTTGATTTCTCCAAAAAAATTGAGTTTTATAACTCTTACTTACATGATACTTACTAGATAATGCACTCCTGTTTGACTTCTTGCAAATCAACATAGCTTGGAAGAAAGTCACAAAAGAGAGATAATGCCAAATGGTTTCTTAATTAGTCAAAATCAAAGATAAGATGCATTACTTTAAGGATAATTGCAATTTACAAGCAACCTCAATTATCCGAAGTTGCTAGGAAACGGAAACGAAAACGGATCCAAAATGTTGAAATGTCAATTTTCCAAAAACTTGGAAATGAAATGGCATAGAAACATTTGTACAGTAAATTATAAAATACTATAAATATATATGGAAAGTGCATAATACTTATTTGTAGTGCATAAAAGATAAAACAATTGAAAAATATAGTATTCACAAAAATTCAAAACATTCAACATGCTTTTGTTTTGTGTTTAACTGTATTCAAGGGGTCGGGTAATGTGTTTAACTGTATTCAAGGGGTCGGGTAAGATTAGTATTATGTTTCAGTTTTAGTTTTTTTTTTTTGGTTGAATGACTGCCACAGGAAATGGCACAGAAATGGTACTGCAGTTTCCGACACATGTCCAGGCATTTCTAGTGTCTCCGGGATGTTTTGAGGGCATTTCGACTCCACCTTTTGTACCAAAAAACTTTCAGAAGTAAAACACCCAGGGTCATTCCTAATTATCCCTATCCTTTGTATAATATGCCAAATCAATTCTAGAATGCATTCTAGATCATTACCCTCTCACATCCCTTTAGAATTAATTTAATTAATTCTATCATGCTTAAAGCATACACTCACACCCCTTGGCTAATTTAATTAGCTATTTAAATAATAAATAGTTAATTATCCACTCATCTCCACTTCACCATCCAACTCACTCAAGTTGAACTAGCTCACTCCACTCAAGTTCTAGAACCCTACAAAGGTGGAAGCAAAATATTCACGTACAACCACCTTCTCGAATAAAATCAAAAGCCAACTAAATATTCATTGCCCCTTAAATGAATATTCAAACCATCCAACTGATCCAAATCAATCCATGGTCTTCTCCTTCAACTCATTCAAACCTTGATCCAAATCCATGCTCTCTCCTTCAAATAAATATGAGGCCTCCTTCAATTCATCCTTGGAATTTTTAAGCATTTGCAAAAAACTTTGCCCCATTTGCCATTAGAATTTGCATACCGAAAGGTTGTCCATTCGATCACCCATTTCTTGTAGCATTCTTCTTCCATTTGGAATCACGTTGGAGCATCCACAATCAAACTATCCAAAGAGATCCAACAAGTGTAGTAACACTTTAGCTATCTCATCTGAGGTTGCAAGAAGACTCAAAGGAAGGTTTGCATTTGTTTTATTTGTTTTTTCTTTATTGGTTTTTTTTCCTTATTTTCTAGCACTAATGGGACTCCCACATAATTCTTTATCTTTTTTAGCTTATTTCTTGCTAAACTAACTTTGTTTGTGTGTTACTTGTTTTGTTTCAGACTTACTATCAAAATTTCAAAGTGTTTGGTGGAGTGAACAAAAAAAACCTCAAAAACACAGTCATTCTACCGTATTTTTCATATTTTTTTAGCACCTACAAGATCCCTGCTCTAGCGTATCACTACATGCGCTAGCATCACCTGTAAAGTTCGCAACATAACACTACACGTAGCACTACACGTGCTAGCATTCAACCATTGTTTTCTCTGTCTCTGTGCACACACTAGCATATCACTATATGCACTAGCGTTCAACTACCCATATACATAGCGCTGCGCACGTTTCAACACTCTACATCGCGCTAGCGTAACACACTATTTTTAACGTTAAATTGTCTTTTTCCCTGTCTTTCTAAATGCTTTATAACCAGTCCTGAACTTGAAAAAGTCTTTGTTACACTAGTGCACCTACTTGAGTGCGCTACCATAACCCTTCACGCTAGCACACCTACTTGAGTGCGCTACCGTAGCCTGTCACACTAGCACACCTAATTGCATGCGCTAGCATTTTGTGTCTTCTTTTTACTGTTTTCATAATTTTTCCAGCATGTTAAATTATTTCTAATCATTGTCTTAGCATTATTTTTCAGCTTTTTTTTTGTAGATTTCAAAAAAAAATCTAACGCTCATTTTTCTCTTAATCTTTATCTAATCTATCTAATCAAACCACCCATGTATGCTCTTCTCTCACACCCTTTCGAGTGATCTTGAGAATCATAAACGATGAAGTTTGCTCTTTTGTTTTATATTGTGTTTTTGTTGCAAGAAAACTACTAATTTATTGTGTGCAGGACCACATCATACAAAGATTACCTTGAAAATTCAACCAAAACTACTAACATCGTATGCAGGTTGCCTTGATCAAAACAAACAAAACAAACTTTATTTTAATAAATTTTATAAATTTGTATTGCAGGTTCGGATAAGGGTTTATTCCCATCCACTTTAACATGTGGAAGTGCTTGGACATGGTCCTAAAACTCATTGTGAGGAGTACCACAAGAACCCCAAAGTAGTTGGCACCTTGAGGGAACTGCCAATGAAACGGGTACCCCACCTACTTGACTAGTACACATGTGAGATTTAGAGCCAATGTTATCCTTAGTAACGACCTCGGTTTGATTGATCGAGTGGAGTAAAATCCAGCTTTATTAATCAAGGGGGTAAAGTAAAGTCGGTGACTAGAAATTTTCTAGTGTACCACACTTGTTCGGGTAACATTTGGTATTTAGAGAGAGATCCATATATAGGAAGCTTTGACAAACCAACCAAGTTCTTTGAAATCTCTCCCTACCACCTTTTTATCCAAATTACTTGAGTCAAATTAATTTGTGTTTCACATTCTTCTCTTAAATCACATCATATTCCATTCCCATCAAAATCAAACTCTCTTCAAAATTTGTAAACTCTTCTCTTTTGAATACCCATTCCAAATTGAATTGAATCAAATCCAAGCCTTACTCTTTGGATTCACTTTCCAAGTTTAAGCATATCATTCAATCCATATCAAGTCCACGCTTACTCTTTGGATTCACTTTCCAAGTTTAAGCACATCATTCAATCCAATATCAAATCCAAGTCTTACTCTTTGGATTCACTTTCCAAGTTTAAGTACATCGTTCAATCTAAATCAAAGTCTAAGTCTTAAATTTTGGATAGCCATATCCTAATTTAAGAAATTCATTTCAATCCAAGTCTTACACTTTGGTATCGCTTTATCAAAGTTGAGAAAAATCAAAAATTCAATCACAAGTATTTGTTTTGGGTATTCACTTTATCCAAGCTAAGCACATCCACTAGTCAAGTGTCAAAATCTTAAATTTTGGGTACTCATATCCAAAATTGAGCAATCATTCTCAACGTCTATGTCTTCTATTTTGACATTCACTTTGTCAAAGTTTAAGCACAATCATTCTCAACCTCTAAGTCTTATACTTTGATATTCACATTATCAAGTTTAAGCAAAATTAATTCCAAATCAAATCCTTCATACTTGAATATTCACTTTATTCACGTATTTAACCACATCCAATCAAATCAAGAGCTCTATATATTGAATATTCACTTTATTCAATTATAGGCAAATCATACACAATCGAATCAAGAGTCCTATCCAAGTCTTATATGTTGAATATTCACATTATTCACGTATTAAGCAATTCAAATCCACATCTAAACTTTATACGTTGAACATTCACTTTGTTCACGTATCAAGTAAAACTCAATCCACTTCAATCAAAACACTTTTCAATCTCAAACTTACATTTTGATTATCTCCAACAAAGTTAAAAACAATCATTCTTATCCATCTTTTTAGTTCAAACTTTGTCACAACTTCTACAAAATCTCAAACACACTATTCACTTAGGTATTTACCTATAACACAATGGTGTTTACACATAGTAAAAGTACTCATGTCCTTGATGATTCTAAAAGATTCAACCCTTTTAGTCATGGTCCTTTTGAAGATGAAGACATTGGAGAACAACATGAACTATCAATAGGTGAGAAGGAAGCTATTGATCATGTCATAATGCAAAATAAAAATCAATATCTACTTCACCTTTTTGAAATGGGAGCAAAGCTACCCTCCAACTTTGGGCATGAACATTTAAAAGACTTAATCGACAAACCCAAGTCTAGTATGAAAAATGCTAAATCAACCACTACATCTGATTCATCAAAAGAAGAGTTGTTGGCCAAAATCAAAGAGTTACAACACCAACTCAAAAACAATGAAAATCCTAAAACAGGGAAGAACACAAATCAACGCATGACAATGATGTCACCATGGACATTCCTCAAGCCAACTCCCATTCACACAAGAATGGAGGAGTATGAAAGAAACTTTAATGGGACTCCAAAAGTGCACAAAGCAATTCAATTTTGATGAACTATGTCCTTATCCATTTGATAGGGACATGTTAAGTGTACCTTTCCCAAAATCCTTCAAAACACCCAAATTTGATAAATATAAGGGCAAACATGATCCAAGAGAACATGTCAAATAATTTTTCATGGCATGTCAAGAAGTGGCATACAATGATATCTTTCTCTTATGCCTCTTCCCTAAAAGTTTAGGAGGGCAAGCTTTGGATTGGTTCTTACACCTTCCAAAGGGATCCATCACCACATTCATGAGAACCTCTTGAGAAATTCATCAAACATTTCTCATTCAATCTCGATTCTGAAATTACAATGATGGACCTTTGAACAAAGCAAAGGAATAATGAAACTTTCATGTCATTTCTTCAATGGTGGTGAGGAATCACAAGTCGATTCCCTTGCTCTATACCCGAAAAGCAATTAGTTAGCATCTTCATTCCAAATCTCAATTCAGAACTATCTTTCAAATGCAAATGCATTTTTTGACTAACTTTGAAGAAGTAATTGAAAAAGGACAACAAATTGAGAGGGCTCTTATTGCAAAGGGCCTAATCAAGACACCTTCAAAAGATCAACCCAATAATCACAACAATAATCACAATCAAAATCATGATAAATCTAAATTTGTGAATCGAAATAGAAATGTTGTAAATGATGAAATCACTGATTCTCATCATGTTCAAAATATACAAAATCCAACTCCACAAAAATATGGAAAATCTAAAAATCTAAACAACCTTTAATACTATCTAGTAAAGAAACTACTCCACGTGAGGTAAAAAGATGAAAATTTACGCCTCTTGGAGAAATCCTTTCAAGTTTCCTTCATCAACTCGCAAGCACTAAAATGGTGACATACCCATTCACACGTCCTTTCAAAGAAGGACAACCTAAACCACATGGTATAAAGAGAATGAATATTGTGACTACCATCATATACATGGCCATCCAACGGATCATTGTGTAAGACTATGTCACTATATACAAGACTTAATTGATAATGGGGACATCACAATAGAAGGATCATCTAATAATAAGACACCAAATGAGAATTTAAAGGTCTTTCAGAGACCCATTCCCTAAGCATGGAACAAATAATGATGCAAAAGACAAAGGTCAAACATCAAACAATGTCGAGTTTGATTCCATTATTTCATTGTTAGATCATACACAGACATGGTAGCCACTATCAAATTTAACACTCCTACTTACATCATAACAACACGACAAAATAGTTTGGGTACCCACTACTAAACAACCTTCCACGTCCACAATGCAACAAGTGTCTAACCCTAAGTCCACCACAAAATGCACAATCCTCAAATGCAAAGTCTTCGTTCTGATTCCTATGATATAATCAAACAATTAGAGAAGACCACCACACAAATTTCTCTCATGGAATTTCTCAAGACATCTCTCTACACTTCAAAGTATCCTTACTTATGCACTCCATGAGGCACGTGTTCCTAAGGATATCAACTCCCAACAATTTCAGCCCTCATTGCAAATCTATCATCCAATAATCCCATTTTTTCATTTGGTCCTCATGACCTCTTGAACCCTAACATTACCAATAATAATTCCTTATATGTAGAAGCATTCATCACCCATCATAAAATCAAACACATGCTCATAGACAATGGAGTTGCATTGAACATCTGCTCCATGAAATTGTTGATGTCTAGGTTATACTTGAGGAAAGTCTAGGCACTAACATCATTACCATTCGTGGTTATGATAATAGCAAAAGGCAATCCACAGGTACTATCTCTTTACAGATCAAAGTTGGACCCCAAACTCTGGACACATTTTTCCATGTTGTGGATGTGGAAACTTCTTATAATATCCTCCTAGGCCGCCCATGGATTCACGCCATGCAAGTTGTTCCTTCTACATACCATCAATGCATCAAATTCCCCTATGAAGGAAAATAATTCACATTGTGTGTAGATGTTAAACCCTTTGAGTATTGCAAAAATTAGAAGGTAGACATATGCATGCAAACTATTGTCCTTCTATGGATAAATCCTTGGCTCCTCACCTTATCCCATTCATAAATGAAACCCACATAGATCTTGAAGTCTTGTTGAAGTCTCAACCATCCACTTCCTCCACCCCATCTACATTGAAAATCATAGACAAAGGTCTTGGAGAGTATGAACTCCAAAATGCCCTTCACATTAGCAACCTACCATTATCCCCACAGTTATGGTCAATCTAATGCTCCCCATATCAAAACTCCTCCTATATATAATCTTGGTAAGTCTGTATGGAAAAGGTTTGGATATCTTGATGAAGAACACATTCCAGTTCTTCCGATCTTGCTATATGATGATGGATATGCTTCATGCTACTATGAATCATCCGAGTATACTAAAGCACATAAAATCATGAAAAATATGCAAGTGGAAAGGAAAAGGACTTGGGAAAAATGAACAAGGATGTCTTGATCCAATACCTTACATAGAAAAAATATTTATCAGTATGGTCTTGGTTATCGTACATTTGAAAACTCAAACATACTTTGCTTGATGTCTCGACTAGTGGTGAGGACACTTGACTGACGATGAGACAAGTTCCACACATAGCCTCTTTGATAACCTTTTGAAAAAAACCTATTCATTGAAAACCTCTCCATCAATACCATCGACTTCGACCTTGTATATCCTACCCTAATAAGTCGGACCAACTAAATCATGTCTCCATGGACCTCTTTCAAAATCAATGAGGCCATTGAAGAGTTTCTCGGGACTCGGGATCCCATCCCCCTTTCTTATCACAAGAAGGGATTCGATATTGACCTTGATGTAAATTGCCTACTTTGGTGAGGAACTAGAGTACCCTAGTCCACAAAAAAGTGAAAATCAAATCAAAAATGAAAAAAAATCAAATCTCCATAGTGAAAACCTCACTGAGGCACTATTGGAGAAACACAAAAGCAAAAAATGAAAAATAGTAAAAATAAAAGGGACATATCTCCTAGTGAAAACCTTTTTGAGGCACTAGAGAGGGGACTCTCATTCATCATCAATTGAAGATTTACATCAACCAACAACATCCTTTTTCAAAAAGAGACACATCTAAAATGTTGGTTGAAGAAACAATAGAAATTAACATTGGCACACAGGAGAAACTGAAAGATTTTACAACTTGGTGCAAGTCTGTCAGATCAAGAAAGAGTAGAGTTCACAACACTCCTTGTGGAATTTCAAGATATTTTTGCATGGACTTATAAGATATGTCCAGTATTAGATCCATCTCTCATGGTACACCACCTTGTGGTACATCCATCATGCAAAACCTATCAAGCAAAAATTAAGAAAGATGCATCCCAAAGTTGCATTGCTTGTCAAAGCCAACTTCAAAAATTTTTTGGAAGTCGGCTTCATTCGACCTATAGACTATTCTGTATGGATTTCAAACATCATACATGTGGCAAAGAAAACTTTGGGCATAAATAATGTATAAATTTTCATGACATCAATAAGGCATGTCCAAAAGATGACTTTCCTTTACCAAACATCGATATGATCGGATTCAACAAAAGTCATGAAATGCTTTCCTTAATGGATGGCTTTTTGGCTACAATCAGATTCATTGTAGAGGAAGATCAACATAAAACAACGTTCACTACATATGGGGCATGTTCTTATAAGGTCATGCCTTTTGGCCTTAAAAATGTAGGTGTTACCTATCGAGAGAGATGAAATGTCATCTTTCATGACATGTTACATGATATCATGGAGGACTATGTAGATGACATCCTAGAAAATCTAAAACAGAGTAGATCATCCAACAGTATTATGGGCAGTATCTTTGAAAGATTGCGAGAATATAAAGTCAGACTTAATCCTAAGAAATGTGTGTTCGGCGTAACATCAGAAAATTACTAGGATTTATTGTTTCACGAGAGGCATAGAAGTAGACCCCACAAAGGTCAAGGAAATCATGGAAATGCCTCCTCCCAAAATCTCAAGAAACTCAGGGGTCTTCAAGGAAATATTCAATCAATCAGAAGGTTCATTTCACAATTGGCGGATAAGTGTCACCATTTCAATCAACTACTTGAAGAAAGATGTATAGTTTTGGTGGAACCAAGAATGTCAAGATTCTTTTGCTAAATTAAAAGAATATCTATCAAGTCCACTAGGTTCTCATGCCACCCATATCAAATAAACCAATGCTTCTCTACACATCTCACTACAAAACATGCAATAGGAGCATTGTTGGCACAACATAAATGATCAAGGGAAAGAAAAAGCAATATACTATCTTAGTAGAACACTTATTGATCATGAGCTTAAATATTCACAGGTTGAGAAAGTGTGTTTAGCAAGTAGCTTTCACATTTCACAAACTATGACACTATTTTCTCAATCACACAACCAAACTCATTGCAAAAGTAGATCCTCTCAAATATCTACTATCTAGACCCATTCTCATAGGCAGAATGTCAAGTTGGGTCATTCTACTTAGTGAGTTTGATATCGAGTTTGTTAGTCAAAAGTAAATCAAAGGACAAGCTCTTGTAGATCAGCTCATTGCAACACCTCTACCAGGATCAAAACCTCTTCATTTTGAATTTCCAGATGAAGAACTTTTGTATGTTGATATAGTTACCTTCATGGACCCTATATTTTGATGGATCTTGTAATGTCCATGGATCAAGAGTTGGTATTTTACTTATCACACTAGATGGTAATGTTATTCCAAAATATTTCCGCTTCTTGGCCTTCCCCTACACAAACAATATTGCAAAATATGAAGCCCTCATAGCTAGATTGAAATTGGCAATCTCATGGAATCTCAAAGAGTTAGCAGTATTTGGTGATTCACTTTTGATCATCAAACAAGTCACAAGTGAATACCAAGTCAAAGATGACAAGCTCATTCCTTACAAAACTGCATGGTGGATAGCCTTAGAGGTTACTTTCAGTTGATCACATTTGAACAAGTTCCTCGCCTTTAAAACAAATCAGCAAATGCTATGGCAACTATCGATCTCTTCTTGAGTTCAACTCCCATCAAACACATATTGAGTTTCTCATTGAACATCTTCTGGTTCCGACCTACGATTTTCTTGAGTCAACCATGGTCTATGAGATAGTTGGTCCTGAAAATCCTTGGTATCATGACATTTATACTTTCATCCGTGACCACACTTATCCCAAAACATGAACTCTCAGAATAAACAAGCCTTAGCACAACATGCTTCATGCTATACCATACTTACATAATACCCTTTATCGAAGAGGCTATGATGGGACTCTATTAAGATGTCTCAACCAAGACAAAGTGCTCCAAACCTTAGAAGAGGTACATGTTGGTATTTGTGGAGCACATACAAGGGCATGGTTTTAGCAAAGAAGATCTTACACGTCAGTTACTATTGGCCTACCATGGAGTCTAATGCATGCAAATTTGTTAAGAAGTGTGTAGCTTTCCAAACGCATGGAAATCTCATTCATGCACCTTCTCAAGCCTTACAACCAATCACTACACCTTGGCCTTTCTCCCATGGGGGCTCGACCTTATAGGAAAAATCAACCCCACCTCATCTGATGGCCATAAGTTCATTATTACTACCACAAAGTATTTTACCAAGTGGGTAGAGGAAATGCCTCTCACCTATGTTGTAGTAGTAATATTTCCAAATTCATATTCAATCATCTTATTTTTCTTTTGAATTCCATCCTCTCTTGTTACAGATAATGGTAAGTCATTCAAAAATAAAACCATTAAAGCCTTAGCCAAACGCTTCAACATCCGCCTTCACTAGTCTACCCCTTACTATCCCCAATGTAATGGCCAAGATTAAAGCTTCCAACAAGACATTAAAATCCATCATGGAAAAAATTGTTGACAAAATATGGTCGCAATTGGCATACCCAAGTATATCCTGCCCTTTAGGCCTATCATACATCCTTTTGTACCCCCACAGAACCACTCCATTCTCACTTGTATATGGCTCTAAAGTTGTGTTACCTATAGAGGTCGAGCTCCCATCACTCCTGTGTATCCCTTCAACATCTGATCAACGAAGATGACTATCGATAGGCTCGCCTTGTTGAGCTTGATCTCTTAGATGAAAAGTGGCTCAATGCTTTGGACCATCTCAAAGTGTATTAGAATCGGCTTCATCACAACTACAACAAGAAGATCAAACCACGACAATTTGAGATCGATGACCTTGTTCTAAAAGAAAATCAAAAAAATACAACCAAAGATAGGGACAAGAAAGGAAATTTTGAACCAAATTGGTTGGGTCCTTACCTTATCACTACAAAATTCAATTTGGATGCATATAAGCTATCCACTCAAGATGGCGAAGAGCTTAAAGAACCCATGAATGTGGTTCATTTGAAGAGATTTTATTCTAAGCCATACATACATACCTCTTGTGCTAGGGGCATTTTAACACATTCACTTATATAGTTCCTCCATCTTGTCCATCTTACCGTTTCATCCCAAACCGGTTTTCTGTCATTTGTTCCTTGTATTTAGGACGTGTACCATCTTTTATCCTATCCATTTTCGCTCACATCCATCCCTTGGTCTTCATAAGCCTTTATGTGCTTGTGTATGCTTGGGTGGGTCCTAGATCACTTCATTACATCTCACTAGTTATTATCGTTAGATCAAAAAATCCAAAAACATTTTAAAAATCTAACAAAATCTACAAACATTCAAAAATCACAAAACTCAAAAAAAAAAAATCAAATATTCAAAATAATATAAAAAACATTTAAATAATCACAAAATCCTAAAAATTTACAAAAACATCAAAAATCCCAACAAATCAACACAACTCAACGAAATCAAACTTTTAACTCCTATCCTAGTGATCATTCCAACCATCTTACGACTATCACAACAAATCATCAAACCCTTGCATGTATCCTTTCTTGGGGCAAGTCAAATCAATCATCTCCCTCATGTGTATCCTCGCTTTGGGGCTCTCAATTCTCATTTCTCATCTTATCCTCGCTTGCATCCTTTCTTTGCTTGGGGGCAATGACCCATTCAATCTCAGATTACTCTTCAACAAGATCCAACAAGAGTGTCATTAGGAGTTTCTTGACTCCGCTCTTTCGGTCCGATCCAATCCCCTTGCATGAATCCTTGTCTTGGGGCATCCAAATCTGCTTAATTATCACTGTGGAACACATTAGGGGCATAGTTAATTGTCTTTATTTACAATTGTGTTGCATTGTTGCTATTATTTCTTGACCAATTACACGTATTTCATTATCATCTTGGTTCATTTATAACCATGGTGCATACTTTTACTATGTATATTGGGTTTGTTTTACTTTTATCTTTTGTTTTTCTTTAGACCAATTACAAGTATTTTGTTATCATCTTGGTTCATTATAACCTTGGTGTATACATCTACTATGTGTATTGGGTTTGTTTCATTTTTTCTCTTTTTGTTGTTGTGTGTGTGTGTGTTGTGTTTTTTTTTATGCACATAATGGGTTAAACATCACAATTCTTTAATAATCATGGTGATCAACTCTATTGTGCAACAACAAAAATAAGGTTGCTCTAACTTTCACTATCTGAATGGAAACTCATACTACGAAAAAAAAAAAATCCCTCCCATCATCATTCTACTCCTCTGAATCATCCGCCTTCTCCTTTCTCCTTATCAAGTAGTTGTCCATCGCTTTGTTGTCACACCCATCCACTTGAGGGGCAATCCCTTAGCATCCATACTCATTGGGGCATCTAAATGCTTTATCAAGACAAACCTAGTATCCATACTCGGACATCCAAATGCTTCACCGGGCATATCAAGCAAGTCCACCATATGCTTCCCTATCATCCGCTCATTGATCTACATGTGTCTACTATCTTTAAAATGTTATTACTTTATAATAACACTTTAAAGAGGGGAAATGTAGACACCCTAAAAATACATACATATTTCTAGTCATCCTAATTATCCCTATCCTTTGCATAACATGCCAAATCAATTTTAGAATGCATTATAGATCATTACCCTCTAACATCCCTTTAAAATTAATTTAATTAATTCTATCATGCTTAAAGCATACACTCACACCCCTTGGCTAATTTAATTAGCTATTTAAATAAATAAATAAATAGCTAATTATCCACTCACCCTCCACTCATCTCCACTTCACCATCCAACTCACTCAAGTTGAACTAGCTCACTCCACTCAAGTTCTAGAACCCTACAAAGGTGGAAGCAAAATATTCACGTACAACCACCTTCTCAAATAAAATCAAAAGCCAACTAAATATTCATTGCCCCTTAAATGAATATTCAAACCATCCAACTACACAGACCAAATCAACTTGTTAATTCAGGAAAATGCATTCATTTCCATGCAACTCATTCAAACCTTGATCCACAATCCATGGCCTCTCCTTCAGCTATAAATATGAGGCTCAATCCTTCACAATTCATCCTTGGAAGCTTTAAGCATTTGCAACAAAACTCTGCCCATTTGCCATTGGAATTTGCATACCAAAAGGCTGTCCATTCGATCACCCATTGCTCGTAGCATTCTTCTTCCATTTGGAATCACGTTGGAGCATCCACAATCAAATTATCCAAAGAGATCCAACAAGTGTAGTAACACTTCAACTATCTCATCTGAGATTGCAAGACAACTTCAGTTTCTTCTTCTTGAGTAACCCCTTGATTTTCTATTTCCATTATATCAAAGTTTCTCCAATTCTTTTGCTTTCTTCTCTTAGGTCTTCTGTCGGTAACTTCTTTTGTTTGAGCTTTTACCATTTTCCGTGATCCATTGCACATGAAACATGTTTTTGGAGTCTATCATAAGATCCAAAACCTTGAAGAGGGGTGTAGAAGTTAGACCAAACGTCAAAAACAAAGGAGGATAAAACACAGTTGAATCCAGATATATTAATGCAAAATGATGACCTTTGATCTTTGATATACTAATGTGGAAATCTCAAAACTTTGATCTTTTTGAAATTTTGTTGAGGGAATTTAGTTTCTTATCCACCTATTAGCTGGTTATTTTAAGAGAACTTTTTCTGGGTTGAAAGAAGACTCTGCTCAGATCCTGAACACTTTCTTCTACTAGTGAGCATATTTAGTGGACTCTTCTATTGTGGATGGGTGGAACCAATGGAAGTGATCGGTAATTAGCATACATATTCCATGGCTAATTAAACAACACTAATCTTATTCTTATGAGTACACTGTAAAACAATTTAGTTGTGATTCATATGCTGTTCCCACAGTATTTGCTTAAGAAAACAGTCAATTGGTGCTTTTAAATGTTTTGCTTTAGTGCTGTAGTTATTGTAGATTAATGCATGCATAAATGAAACAAGCAAGGACTGGAAACTCACCAAAAACAAAGTTCATGACACAAGGGATTACCATGGAGAAACCCATTGTGGAAAGTTTCCAAAAGACTAAGATCTATACCTTCTCTTGCCATTATCTCTTGCGACTGTACAAGCTAATTTGCCTGTTAATTGCCTCAAAGAACAACACCAACAACAATAACAGTGCTCCAATAGCTTGCTATGCTCTGCAACTTGCTTCAAAACACTCCTGCACTCTACATGCTACAACTCCCTATAACACTTCCACGAAGCTGATTACATGACCCTTCGACTCTTCGAGGGTGTGCAAAAACAAACTCGGCAAGAATGAACTGAATAGAGAATCCAAATGCCAAAGAACATGAAGAGACATTGTTCCCCTGCCATTACTTTTCTTTTTTTCTGAATTGGGCACAACCGCCACAGACATCAGGGCATGACAGCTATGACACGAGCATAATCGCCATTACACAAGCGAAACCACTATGACACAAGCATAATCACTATAAGACAAGCAAAACCACTATGATACAAGCATAATTGCCATAACACAAGTGAAACCACTATGCACAAGCATAATCACCATGACACAAGCGAAACCGCCATGAAACAAGTGTAACTGTCATAACACAAATGAAACCACCATGACAGTAACACAACCCCCCTGCTGTAACTGGCAGTTTTGTCACTGTGCAGAGTGTCCGCTGTTTTGTCTTTGTTTTCAGAAACCTCCTTCAGGTGTTTATGGCCCCGAGGTGTCAGGAACACCTTAGAACCCTTCTGCAACCTTTATAGATCTATGTACCGTCCCACATACTCTGTTCTTGAGGAAACACATCATACTAGGAGCAATAAGAGTGTCTTTAAGTTAAATACTTATTTGATTTGACTAGTGAATGAGATTAGAGACTTAGTTATCTGAACTTGCTAACTCTCTTTCATCCAATTTGTATTAGGAACAACCTGAATTACGCTCTAATTTGTGGTTTGAAGCTTGTAAAGTAGAATTCCACGACTTTGATAGGGTTAACCTTACACTTGGATTTGAGTACTTGAAAACAGTTACCATGTAGTTTTCTAGAAATAAGTTATTTTGGAAACAATGTGCTAGTTGTACCGTGTAAGAGTCTCCCTGGTTCTTATCTTCTCATTGGTACAAGTTAACTACAATGTTGTTGAATGCATTTATAGTTGTATTGTTCCTTTCCCGCTATCCATAACCTCCAGATATGTGTTGGTCCTTCCATAAACTGACGAGCAGTAATTGTTTTTTTCTAGTCATCATTGATTTCACCTTATAGGAACATCAAGTACAGTCTGTTGACCCATCCATGTCGTGTACTATCTCCATGAACATAATATTGTGGGATATTTATTTAATCGTTATGTACTTGCCCACCATTCCCGAACCCCCTGTTGAAGTGAGACCTCTTTTTGTGAAGTTATTAGGGAGAGGGGCCAATACTTGAACATGATCCAATAGTGGATATGGGTTTTGATCACACAATACCCTATAGTTGTCATAATACCACCTAATAGTTATCATAATACTATCTAGTAGTTATTTAATTTTGACATAATAATGATGTAGAGTAGCCAATCACATCATGACATGTAAGATTTATAATTATTAAATACTCATTGTACAACAATTATCACTCATGTGCAAGTATTGGTCTCCACCATAGTTTTAGTGCAACTCAAATTTGTTATTTTAAATCAATTCAAAATATGATTTTCCCTCCAATTCAACACTCCAAAGAAAAATGCAAGCTAAGAAAAACTCGAGCTACATGTTAGTGTAAAATTCATGATCCTACAAAGCATACAATTGGCATTATGGACCCCTGAACTTAGGGTGCACCACTACTACCCACGCCTCTGTTGACTCGAAATGACAACTACTCAATCCCAAATGTTCTTTATTACAATCGAATGTTGTGTGAGGTATTGATTGTGATAAGTTGTTCATCAATTAGAACATAACAGTATTCACTATGGTTATTTGATCCTGATTTATTTGTAGTTTTCACTGTTCATTAGAGGTTGTTTAATTCAGATTATAATACATATTCAAAAGAATCATATGCCACAGTCTCTTAACACGGTGGGATCCCATTCCCAACTTGGACTTTCGTGCTATCTTGTATATCGAAAATGGGAAAAATTGTTTCATATCATCATATGTCAGGGACTTGAGCCAATCTTGCATGGCAAACTTTTTATATCGTCATATTTGGTAGGGAAAAATCTCTTGCTATATGTGGAGAGATGAAACTACTGGGTTTTTACATTTTCGTGGGTTTGGCGTGATTCCTCCTGCGAGTAGTGTAATCTGTGGGTCAACAAGATTGCCCAACCTCCAGCAACCAATGGGTTTTCCTTCTGTAGAATATCCACTTAACTGAGATTTGAACTCGGGCATCTTCGTAAACGTTCGCTTACTTAACCTTTGAGCCCTGAGCCTCAGTAGCTCAAAATCAAAATTGGTATTCATGTATGCATACAACTAGTAAACGTTTCACTCCAAATCATTATTTGCCCACCAAACTTGTATTGAAACCCGAACAAATTTGTGGGGTAAGAACAAATCTAAGCCTGGCTCCAACCATAGAATCACAATTAAGCATAGAATTGATAAAAATAATAGCTTTACATTCCAGACTTCTTACCTGAACATCGAATGCGCGATTGTGAATGAGAATGCCTGAATGGGGTTGTTGGATGTGGTGTGCAACAATGCAGTGAATGCCCAATGAATTTAAAATGGGATGAAGGCATCGCCATTCAATTTCCGCCAAATTTCAGCAGGGAAGATGATATGCATGGATTTTATGTGCTTTTTCTACCTTATCCATCTTGTTGGATTATTTAAAATTTGTAATGAGTTTAAGTATCAACAAATGGATATGGATTAGGGTGTGGTCCCATGGAGTGGGGGCTCCATAAATATCTCAGTGGGTGCTGCTGAGAGAATTTAGGAGCATTTTAGTTGTTTTAGGGTCCCATGAATTTGATTATTTTCCTCAACAATTCTGCTGAGAAATAATGACAATTTGCAGGTATATAATGATTATTTTTCCCCCAAAATTGACCTAAAAATAGTGGCGGGAATGCATGTTTGTTGCTAGATGGAAACAAAACAACCTAAATTGTAGGGGGAAATTGTCAACCCCCTCTCCAGCCACCTCTTAAGTTTAAGGGGCAAAAATGTGGAGCTCCTATTTTTCAGGCTTAGATTCTGTTTTTCTGTAGCTGGTTGCAAAAATAATCACGGGACCTCCTGCAACAGGAAAATAGGAGTTGTAGCCCCTCCATGGGACCATGCCCTTAAAAATTGAATGAGAAGTGTTCTTTTACTACGTTGTGTGTGTGTGTCCGCGCGCGCGCATGTGTGTGTTGAAATATATTATTATGGTAATTACTACAAGATGGTTACAATAAAAGGTGGTTGAAAAGAGTTAAGGTCCAATATTCATGTCACCAAAAACATAGCTCGACATAATTTATAACACCACAAAGAACAACCAAAAGATAGAAATTATATATAGGTGAAAAAGGTAGAGAGTCAAACACAAGTAATAGCCACACTAGGAGGAGGTGGCAAATCATCCTTGGGAGAGAGAGATCTCAAACTAGTACGCTCGTTTGTCGAGGATCGGAGTGGGTTACCAATCCAAGGTATGTGAGTTGTCTTGCATAGCTAGTGTCACCATAATTCCCAACCAAGTAGCAGAGAGATATAAGAGTAATGTAGCCTTGTGCACGAGAAGGCCAACAAGATAGACCAAAGAACAAGAGAGCCAATTACACACTTCTTTTGTGGCGGCAAAGAAACTCTAAGGGCCTCTGCCGAGGTGGTGGTGGAGTAGAGAAGCGATTGAGAACAAGGGATGAGAGCAAGTTTCGTGAGCGCTTTTGCCTTCGCCGAGTAGTGAGCGATAGAGAGCCCAATTGTGGGCGATTCGTCGAACCCGGCTCATGTTGCGAAGGGTTGCTCTCCCAATGATTGATTGCAAATGTTGAAACTCAAGGGTCACCTTCTCATCCTACGCTTGAAATCAGTAGGCAAATAACATAGATAACAATGAGTTTGTCATTATCAAGAAATAACTTTGTTATTAAAAATAATAACATTTTTTGCTTTCCATAATTGAGAAAGAATAATAGCTCTAAAAATGCCACATAGAAGTTAAGCAAGCCAATGGAAAGGGTTACCAAAATAGTCATTTTCCACAAAAAGGGTTTGGGGTGGAAAGGTTTGAGAGGGAGGGCATCCATGTCTAAACATCTCTAAGACAAGGGCAAAACAAAAATATATGCTTAAAGGTCTCGGTGTCCGCATGCATGTACATGGCATTTAAGATTTGAAACCATCTACAAGAGGACTTTGATAAATAAAACACCATAGAAAATGTGCAATTTTGGGCTCAAGTTTGGACTCCCAAACTTGATTAAGGCATGCACGCCAAGATCAAACAGAGGAATTTAGACTCCAACAAGAATTAAACTTAAAGATTTTGGAAGGCCTCTACAAGGTCATCAACCTTATTTACGATGGTTTAACGTCAAATCAAGGTTATCATTAAATCATAATGAATTTTCAGTTAAAAAATAAGGAATATATATTTTATATATACATGTAAACACAAAATCACACACTTGGCTACATTTTTGGGTCCAAAAGCATACTAATGTATACATGATTCGTAAGCAATAAAACTAGTGGTTGAAAACTATCTTGGGCCTCTTTTATTTGTCTCTTATTTTCTCTTTGGTCTTACGCACCCTACAGTCCTGAAGGAACTCGACTAATTTATTCTTTATGGCCTCAGACACTGGCGCCCAGTTAGGACACCAATGTTCAGGCGCTTCTATCCATATTGGGTGCTCTTAACCCTTTCTTACCTTTACTCATTCTTTTTGGGTCTCTTTTATCTTTTGGGCATCTTTTTCACTTATGGGTTGGCCTTCCAGTTGTCAATTACAAAATTCAAACAAAGGAATCATATATATACTTAATTATTTCTCAAAAAGAAGGACCAAACACTAAGCATTACTATTACCACCTAAACTTGCATCCAAAGACACTAAAGCATTTCAAAGGCATCCATATAAGGGACAAGGGTTGCATCACTTCTGCATACACTGCATAGGAGGGAATTTTATTCTATTCCATCCACACATACTATACATCTTCTACATTCTAGATCTAGCTTGTTATCATTTGCATGCAACTTGCACAAGGGCATCCTAGGGCATCATTTCTACACACACACAAGAACTACATGGGGTCTGAGATGTAGTGCAATGCTCGGTAGTAAGTTCACTCTTCGGGTGACCATCGGGGTTAGTCCAACTCCACATTTTGCATCTTTTTTATTAGATTTGATGTGGTTTGTGGACATGTGCAAGTAGTCATTCTTTTGCAGAGTTACGAGATACCCTTGCGATCAAAAATCGAATATCAAGCGACATATAGGAATCAACAACGAAGCCCTTGTGATGCGTAGAATAAATCGGTGCCCGAGCATTTGCATGGCCACCAGTGCTTAGATCCAGTCACCAGCGCTCAGGTGCCTTTGCCCTCCCATGGGCACCCCTGTCATGTGTCGTTCCTGAGTTCCAAAATTTACAGTGAGAATTAACGACATTTTTTCCAACATGTTCAACACTTTTACCTACCCAGATCACCTCTAGTCTATTTTGAAATTAGCTAAGTCCATTTATCTCTCCATTTTGCTTAGGGTTTTATATTGCACATGCTTCATTGCTTGCATCTAACTATATATTAGCATTTGTACATCATATATTATAGTAGTTACTATATAATATAGATTTAATTCAAATTAAATTAAATTATTTGGTGAACCCATTACTCGAATCCAACCTTCCCTCTAGGGTTTTCCTTTTATGCTTGTCACCGTGGTCGTTTTGGTTCCTTTGAGTACATTGAGCTTCCTCCCTTTGTCCATAAGTTTTCTAAATCAATGGCCAAATCTTCTAACCCTTTACTTAATTCCAACAATGTTCCCCTTGAAAACATTAAAACTTCTAACAGTGAACATTCATATGATGAGGACACTAACATTGATTAAGAGCAACTAGATAAGCTTACTAATAGTCATTTTGCCTTACGTGATCACCCTACACACATCCCACATGTCCTAAATGCTTTACTTGCTATTAAACATGCTCAAGATGTTGCCTCTCACCCTCTTGTAGGTTCCTCTTCGTCTACCATGGTCTCCACACAACCCCTTTACATTCCTACCACTATCCCTCTCCTCATTACTCCCAGTTCTTCCCACACACAACCGGGTTCCTCTTTAGGCGCTCATGACCTAGTTTCTTTATACCATGATCTACAAATTCAAATCAACTACAACTTCTGACAAGCTACTTCACGTTCCTCCCCATCTCTTGATTCCTCGTTACTCCTTCACACCCCTTTTGCACCCGCCATATCTCGTTTATCCCCTTCCTCCCAACTTCATTACACCTAAGTTGCCCACCTTCAATGGCCATGGTGACCCTCAGGAGCATCTTTGATCTTTCCATGTGGCATGTCTTGACTATGCGAATGACCATACATTATTAGCTAAACTATTTCCTAGAAGTTTGCAAGATTATGCCATGCATTGGTTCTATGATCTACCTATTCACTTGGTAACTTCTTCTACACATTTAGCCGATGTTTCCTTTCTCACTTTTCCATTAATATTAGCACCAAGATATCATATGCACAACTTGCTCAAATCAAACAAGGATCTAATGAGCATCTAGTTGACTATGTTTTACGTTATAAGAACAACCTAGCTAAGATGAATAATGTACTAGCTGATTCTGAATTGCAAGATCTCTTTATTCAAAGTCTCTTACCTCCACTTCAAGAGAGTGTTATCTTTGAGACCTCTCCATCCTTTGATCAATTGTGCCATACACTTAAAATGCGCAAAGGAAAACTTTTATCCATGGGAAAATGAAATAATATGACAATGAATCGTCCTCATCCTCTAATCGATTCACGTTAACTCTACTTTCAAACTAATCTATAAGCCCATCAAGTAAAAGCCATTGTTAATGTTTTTCTACACTTGAAAAGCTTCAATTACTAACCTCCAAAGCATACTTTTACCAAATTACCCTACGCACCTTGATTTCTATTGCCTCAACTTATTAAAAGCAATCTTATTACTCTTCCACCACTGCTCAATCTTGATCCCTCTCACCCTCATGGCCGCAACTATGATGAAAATGCATGATGTGACTATCACCAATGTGTTGGGCACTCTACTAAGCTATTTTAAACTCAAACATCTTATTCAAGATCTTATTGATAATAATGCAATCGAGCTCCCTGAGCCATCTACTTCTAAGCCGGTCAATGATAATAAAAAGCTAAAAATCTTTAATGACCCTTTTCCCAAACATGACAAAGCAAGCTACCAATTCTTCTTGCCAACCATACATATCGTGTTGTGCCTCCTCCATCATGACCTCTTGATTTCCTTGTTGCTTATTTCCGATACACCACCGCTAGTCATTACATTCTCGGATCATGATTATCATGCTACATTCTCTTCTGATTCCTTACATATCAATGCTTCTATTGGTTCCTATACCATCAATAATACTATGATCTATCCATCGGCTCCTACCAATGTATGCTCTATTGCACTCCTAGCAATCAAATATTCATTGTTTAGTCTCACCTTTTCAGTTCCTAAGTCTTTTGGTTATGTCAAGCTTCCTGCTTACGATTGGACCCCTTACTATGTTTATACCATTCACCATTTCATCTTCAATCAAAGGTTGTGACATGCTCTTAGGTCTCTCTTGGCTCTGCTGCCGCCCAAGCCATCCCTTCCATGAACCATTTATGTCTCAAGTTCATCCATAATAAACAAATTATTACTATCAAAGTGTTCCACCATGCACACCATTGCCTCGGCCTAATTTTGTTGATGCACCAATCATGACATCTAGGCTTCTTATGCCTCTCAAATCTAAAGCAACCTTTGCACCTAGCTCTCCTATTCAAA
The DNA here is from genome assembly GCA_018340775.1 of Taxus wallichiana var. yunnanensis. Taxonomy (NCBI): domain Eukaryota; kingdom Viridiplantae; phylum Streptophyta; class Pinopsida; order Cupressales; family Taxaceae; genus Taxus; species Taxus wallichiana. The sequence goes on from CM031242.1 coordinate 336,886,306, forward strand.
CATGACCTTATCGTACTCATCGATCCATTATCCCACATCATCGAACAAAGTCTCCTACTCGGGCATCCCTTCACATAGGTGTTCACCACCTCCTTCACCACATAGGTCTCCTTCATGTGCACATAATTACCCTCCTACACCACCGATCTTAGAGCATTGTCACATGCCTTTGTCTCCTCGGATATCGAGTGGAGGGCCCTCACCCTTCACTATCATCATATAACCTTTTATCCCTTACACACTTGGGGGCATCGTGCTTTCTTCCCCCTCCCATCACTATCAATTCTCCCTAGTGTCTACTACTAGACTTTGCGCTCCGTGCATCATAACTAATCTTCCTACACACTCTCACACCCTCTGATACATGCATTGTATCTCCATTACTCTATGACGCACTCTAGTTCCATGGTTCATACTTTACTGTTGAGGGTATAATTATGAAATGAACCTCACATCCATTACACTTCACACTTTGTGCTTCACGATACATCTTTCTAGCTTCTCTACTCTCACACAACACATTACCTATGACACACTCTTGTTCTATGGTTCATTCTTGATTGTTGAGGGTCTCTATAATGAACCTCCTCTCATACACATCCGTTAGGGGCATGCTTACTCCTATCATCTTCACATTTTGCATATGCACCATCACACTCATACACAAGATTTGTATATGTTGGTTACATTTACTCTTGCTAGCTCATTCTATTTACATATTACTCTTTATTTTCCATACTAGATGGATTCTTAATATGTCATCATCTTTATATATATACACATGCACGTTCACTTGGTATTTTGAGGTGAATGCATATATCTTAGAGTTTTTCACATGCTTTGCAATGATGTTTGATGTTTGTACCTTTTACCATTCCATTCGAGGCTCATTGGGAATCTACTTTCCTTCACTACTACCACATTCTACACACTTCAGTTCTATTGCTACATTCTTCACTATTTCGTATTACAAGTCACTTTACTTCTTCGTTGATTTATACATGCCTTGACATACTATTTCTCTTTCTAACATGATAATGAGTGCTTCATGTTTAGCATTTACCTTGTAAGACTATATAAAACCATGACTATCTCACATTTTTCTTGATCTTGTTTGTTATTATATGTTATTGTTTGTGGGATATGCCCTATGTCTTGTGTGATCACTATATGATTTTGAGGCGCTTCTTGACCACTTGATTGTCTTGTGACATTGTGAGCGATGTCCCGTGTTTGAAACCCGATTTTCGTTGTCTATCTTGTTTTCACACTTGATTGTTACATTGTCTTCTTTTGCATGCTAGAAACTTTTCCTACTAACATATTTTTAGCCCTTTTTTTTTCATGTGCCTTGGTTTCTACCATGCACACTCCCTACCCCCATGCAGTGTCCACTTCGAGATCAACATCAAGTCCTCTCATTTGGTCCGCATTCTCTACTATCTTCACATGCAACCCAAATAAAGGGGTATATATTGAGTGAACAAATCACCCCTAAAAAAACTCAAAGCTACAAAGACAACACAACACAATACATAATCAAGACACCCGCACACAATCATATAATGGTCCGTAAATAGACTTGGACTTCACACACAAAGCATACACTACCTCCTAATTTTAGACACTAACACCTGGCACTCCCGTCCTCCCGGGTTCTAATGTCTTGGGGGTAGAAACAATCAATTTATCAATACAACACAGTCTACAACAATTTACATAGTAGTTCTACAATAACAAGAACCGACCTTCAATCACAACATGCATTCTATCTCTTAAACGGTTGGTACAATTTGGAACAAATCGGGATGTACCATCTGCAGTGGTGCTTATTGGGTAGAGTCATGAAAGGAGAGTAAAACCATACCTCTCTCCCCAACACTTGTTCTTTGGCGTGAGATCGCCCAAAAACTAGCACTTGGAATGAGATCGCCCAAAAACTCACACTTAGCGTGATATCACCCAAAAAAATCGCTCTTGACGTGAGATCACCCAAAAAAATCACTCTTGGCATGAGATCACCCAAAACCTCACCTTTAGCATTCAAATCAGCAACTTCACAAAACATGACACTTTTCTATCTTTTACTCTCTTACATATTAGGTGCACACTTTCCTTTTACACACTTTTACACTTTTTACATACTTATACACATGTTTATCTGATCTATCATATACAGAGCTTTGACTACTTTATTTCTCTTCTTTTGTAGGTTCGTCCTTACAAGAAGCAACTCATGTTAGTAGCACGCTATAATGTACACATTTCACCCCTAGGGTCCACTTCCCTTTCCTAGTCTCTACGCTTCACTTGTTCACTCGACACGCTCCACTCGACAACACTCTACTCTACATGATCATGAAGTAATCATCTTCTATCTAATTTGTGGTATTGAGTATTCACTCAACAACATAAAGTGGGGGTAAATATAGAAACAAAATCACGCACTTGGGTACATTTATAGGTCCAAAAGCATACTAATGTATACATGATTCATAAGCAAGAAAACTAGTGGTTGACAACTATCTTTGGCCTCTTTTCTTTGAATTTTTCTTTCTCTTTGGTCTTACACACCCTACAACCCTAACAAAACTTGATTGATTTATCCTTTACAGCCTTTAGACAATGGCACCCGAGTTAGGACACCGGTTGCTCAAGTGCTTCATCCATATTGGGTGATCCCCTTACCCTTTCTTACCTTCACTCGCTCTTTTTGGGTCTCTTTTATCTTTTGGGCATCCTTTTCATTTATGAGTTTATCTTCCAATTGTCAATTACGAAATTCAAATAAGGGAATCATATATATATATATAATATATATATATATATAGTTACTTCTCAAAAATAGGGACTAAGCACTAAGCATTACTAATACCACTTAATCTTGCATCCAAAGGCACTAAAGCACTTCAAAGGCATCCATCTAACATCCATACAAGGGACAACGGTTTCACCACTTCTACACACACTGCATAGGAGGGGAGGTCTATTCTACTCCATCCATGCATATTATACATCTTCTACATTCTAGATCTAGTCTGTTATTACTATGCAACTTCTGCACAAGGCATCCTAGGGGCATCATTTCTACACACACACACAAGAACTACACATGGTCTAAGATGTAGTGCAACGCTCGGCGAGTAAGTTCACTATTTAGGTGACCGTCGAGGTTAGTCGACTCCACATTCTACATCTTTTTTTATTAGATTTGATGTGGTTTGTGGACATTTACATATATTCATTCTATTTTGCAAGTTACAGTACCCTTGGTGACCAAAAAGTGAATATCAAACAACATACAAGAATCAACAACAAAGCCCTTATGACACAAAATAAATCAATTCTCGAGCATTTGCACGCCCACTAGTTTCCAAATCCAGGTTGACGGCACCCAGGCGCCTTTGCCCTCCCATGGGCACCCATGTCTTGTGCCATTCTTGAGTTCTAGAATTTATAGTGAGAATTAACAACGTTGTTTCTATCTTGTTCAACAATTTTACCTACCTAGATCACCTCCAATATGTTTCCAAATCAGCTAAGTCCATCTATCTCTCAATTTGGCTTAGGGTTTTATATTGCACATGTTTCATTGTGTGTGTCTTATTATATATTAACATTTGTACATCATGTATTATAGTAGTTACTCTATAATATATATTTAATTCAAATTAAATTAAATCAATAAATGCATTCATGTAGAAATTTAACTAACATTTTTTTAAGTTGTTACTTGGTTTTTAATAATTTATTTTTGTGAGTGATTCACAAGAGGTGTCTAGAAAATTATTTCATTACTCATGGATCTTTACAAAAACCAAAAAAGGAAATCAATGAATTATATCTATTACTTAAAAATAGAGTAGACACACACACACAACTAAAAATTCATATATTATATCTATTACTTTAAAAATAGATATAAAGGTGCATAATATGATTTACAAGTTTACAAGTGTAATTTCAAAATAAGTGTTCGAAGTATTAGGTCTATTACACATAGGGAACTTGGGGTGAGGAATACCAATATGAGTAAATCTCTCATGATGGAAAAATCCTAATAGAGTAAACACCAAAAAGACAAGTTTAGGCTCAATCTTAGAATCCCAAATCTATTAGGATGGGTAATCCACATATGAGGAAAATATTTAAGACTCCACTAATTGTTGAGCTTGTCAAGAGCCAAGGAGCAGGGAATTCTTATTTGATAAAACAACCAAATCAAGCAACGTTTGAAAGGAGTCACAATTTCATGACCATTTTTCCCACTAGTTAATAGGCGGATAAAGCCCTAGTTTTTGCATCATAATATTTGGCATAAACTCCTAAATGCAAATGATAGCTCTTATGGTATATCATAAGCAATAATCTTGTATTATTTCTACAACATAAGCCAAGAAATCTAGTCACGAGAAGAAATGTGGTCTTCCATTATATAGATGCCTTTCTTTAAGATCCAAAGAACCTTTACACCGATAAGATTAGATTTTTAGAAAGGATCATGATATATTGAATTTGGTAAAGGTTTCAGGGATATCGAATAAGCAACCTTGAGACTATTACCTATTATTGCATGTGCACACCTATAAAAATTAAAGAATTATAAACACAAATATGATCAAGGTAGAATGACTACACATATATTAAGTTCAAATGTGATGAAGGGTCAATGCCCCTTTAGGTAAGAATATTACAATGAATCTTCCAGGTCTACTTTCACACATACTCTTCAACTTCTTATATATATAAATGTAAGGATGTTTAGTATAAGAAGGAATCTCTATCTTTAGGGATAAAATCTAAAAATAGACAAACCCTATTTGAAGGATAACCAAGAAAGATATTATTATTTATAAGTGACTTATAAATAAGTATGGATAATGATGTACACATGTGCACTTTATCCATAAAGTATATAATACAAGTGTATCTTAGATCATACAAAAGTGTATATCTTAATATAGACTTACATCCCCCTTAAGATGTACTATGTAAAGGAAAAGACAAAGTGATATATACTAGCCGAGTAAGCTTAAAAGAATAAACATGATATGTACAACAACATTCTCTCTTAAGAGAAACTTAGATAAAATAAGAAAGATGAAGTAAAACTTCATATATGCGTATTGACAACTAGGGGAGGTTAGGTACCTATCAACAATAAGTACAAATAACATATCGCATGAAATAGTGAGTGCGAGATAGTGCAAAAACCGTACAATAACATTGCCACCAAGAAGTAGTGTAAATATTTTCTCTAAATGACGATTAGAAGTAGTGCATACATTCACAATAACATTAAAATTCATGCGTATACGTGCATAAAAATGATCACTATATCAAAATTCAGAGGTATAATGCCATAGAAATGACCACTAGATCACAACTTAGAGGCAATATAATCACATGCATATCTACATAATATTAAAGTTTATGGCTATTCTCCAAAGTCATTGTAAACAACCATAAGATATACACCCACATACATGTGTATATGATAAATCAACGAAAGCTTGAAATAGAGACATTACACAAATTTGTAACACGATTTATAACACAAGTAGCATGACTACCTATTTAGATAAAACATTCGCATGAATTCACCAATTTGACTCTCATCCATAGTGATACCACAAACACTAGCTCTCAACAAGTCTACTTTAATGCTAAACAAGTCTACTTTAATGTTAAGCACAAAGTTATGGTTTGGATTCAGAGATTAGTTAACTTACATAACAAGCATATTTTAATGTTAGCAATAGTATAATTCAATCAATTCAATAACTTGATTGATACGCTTGTCTATAAATAGTGTGTGGATAAGTGTGCATCGGTTAGTACATTATCCACAAACTATATTCAATGAATACTACAAAGTACATCTTAATCACATATAATATTGTATGGTTAATTAAATGCACTATATTGTATGGTTACTTAAATGCGCTAACATCCCCCTTGAGATGTACTTTAATGAAGGGATGGACAAAGAAATCATTGAACTATCCCCTTTGACAACACCTTTCTTCACTCATAAATGTTACTTGATTTGAACAAATTAGGGCTCAATTAAGGACTTTGTGAAGATTTCTACAACCTTATCATATGTTTAATAAAACTTAAAATCAACAACATTGTCTTGTATCGGTTGTTGAATATAGTTGTAGACACTCAAATTTGGCAATTTACTCTTTAACATTGTTGGTTTTGACAATGCACTCTTGCTAAGACAAACACACTCTTTATCTCCCCACTCAGTACATCTCGAGGTATCTTTTCTAACTTACTTAGTCATGCACAATGATATGTCAATAGTTTATGAGAATCAAATGCATAAAAATAATAGACAAAATTCACTTGACAAAATGTAACCTTCATTTTTTATGTTTCTCATCCTTATGCAAAAACATCTAGTTTGGTCTAATTATGATATCTGGTCATGGATGGCTTGTATGATATTGAACCGACATATCCTTTATCTTTGATTTCAATTTCACATTATTCTTTGGATCATTTACTTCCCTAGGGTCAGCCTTTCCTTGATAATTCACCTTTGGAACCCTATATAATAAAGTTAAACTAGCCTCATTTAAGAATGGGGAAATCATATGGCATACATTAACATAGTCTCTTATAACACTCGCAAAAGGAACCCAGGACTCCCTAAATCTTGACAAAGCTTATATATATTCATTAATGCACTAATCACTACATGTTAGAAGCATCATGCCAAGTTAAGGAATTAATTTATCTCATTTGCAAGCATCTAAACATATTCATTTCGAGTATTAGTAAGAGCCAAACTCAACTCAAGCATTGTCAAGGAGTTCTCAATTGTCAAATCTAGTTGCATTCATTCAAATATCACATGATAGGTGGATAATGGCATGCGGTTTAAGGCATCTTCGAGTAGTGTCGACATAGGCGGTGTAATGATTACACTTCAACCCAATTAATGTTTGTTTTGCATGGTCTCCCATCCATAACATTTGAGAGATTACTTAGGATGTTCACATGGCCTCACAACATGATCAACGGTTAGGGTTTGATAGCAACAAACATATATAGGAAGGTGAAACTCCTATGAAGTTACATATCCAAATTCGAGTAAGCCCAACACTATACAATAGGTTTGAGATCATACGAGACAATCCTAGTAGAGTTGTAAGGTCATGTACTAGGCCAGTTTCCAACTACAATTTCACCGTTAAGGCGTTATAAGGTTTATATCTCTTAGTTCCAACACTCTACATATCCAAAACTTCCAAAATCCATGTGTAATCAGCTAAGTGCACTCATCCCCCTATGTTTTCAAGTTCATATCATGTTGTGTACATTAGCTACAAGAATCAATGTGTTGATATGATATCAAATATTTGATGTTAGAAGTAAATTAATCAGAATAACCCCTTGTAGCTCCATTTACATCCTTTTAGCGTGTTTAGCTGACTAAAACCTAGTATAGTCTAATAAGGGTGTAAATTGGTGACTCAATCTCACATCAACCTTAGTTACCTTATAGTTCCTCTTTTCCATCTTGTTGTATGATTCTTCTTCTAGGCCTACATATTCTATTTTTAGTTACAATAATGGATTCCTCTCATGATCAGACCATATCATTCCTTGAATATCTAAAGAAAAACCCCACATGGATGTGCTCCTAAAGTTTTTCATAATTCTCTGATACATCCCAATAAACCTTTTGAGAATGTTTAATCTATTCTTCAAAAGGTCCTCTCTATCAATATTGATGATCAAACTATTACAACTCCTCCTCAAACACTAGTTAAAAATGGACTTATTCTATATGTTCAAGTCTTCTGTGCAAAACTTTGGTCAAGCGTGTCCTTATTGACACAACATTGGGCCTCAATGTTTACAACCTCTCTTTTATCCATGGTTTAGGTCTCTCTATTAAGGGTGTTTCTCCTTCTCATTGTAGTATTCATAGATTTGACAATGTCCCTCATAAAGTATTTGGTTCTATCACCATTTTAATCACTATCAACCCTAAGAAATTTAACACTCTAAGTTATGTTGTCCTCGATGATCCTAGCTATAACATCCTCCTTGGGATCCCTTGGTTACATGTTACATACATCACCTTAGCATCCACTAATCTAACATTTTATCATCAAGTTTTTACTCATAGTTACTGAATGGGACCCTTCCCTTTTAAGTTTTTGTTTTATAGAAACAACCATCCATTAAAAATCATAGCCCATATCTTCCTGTTGTTCCACCTAGACGCGGTTTACATGTTTAGCTTGTGCTCCACACATTATATTGAAATAATTACTTGAGTGTAATCTCGTGTCTCTCCCTCCATCATTTGAGGTTGATATAAGAAAGCCTCAAATTAAAAATTTCAATGTTAATGTTTACTATGATTATCATAGATGTATTGGTCACCTCACTGATCGGTGTATCAAACTTTTTCACATTATTCAAGATCTTATTGAATCCAATGCAATTAAATGGGATGAGCCCACTAAATATTCTAAGCCAACCAACAATAATTCCAAATTGAAAATCTTCAATGATCCACTTCCTAAGCATAACAACGACAAATCTACTTCTAAAGTGCATAATACTTATCATGCACTTCCCCACCTCCCTCTTATGATAACCCTTTAGATGTAATGATTGACATTGTCAATTACATATTATATCCTACATTGATTATCAATTTTGATGGCTTTGATATATATTACACACTTAGTTATGATACTCCATACATTCGTATCTCTATTAATCAAGTACATATACGTGGTGTTTTGGTTGATCCACATAATAAGGATAATGTCTATGTAGACGCACATTAATCATATTATGAATATCATCACTATCCTAAGGACACTTCAAAGTTTACAATCGTAAATCTTCATTTACCCACACAAATCCCATTTATCCTACCCTAACCACTCATAACCACCCTATCTTAATTAACATACCCATCCTAACCCCTATCCTCTCACAACCCAAATCCATAACCTCTCACCGTTCACCTAACAAACTAAAACCTCATATTGCAAGTGGTTTCATTTATTTCCCATCTTTTCCTATGTTGGTTTGTAACCTCTGCAGACAAATCGACGTGATCCATAATCACCGTGTTTTCCAAATTTCTCATTATTAATGAAGTTAATGTACTAACTACTAAAGAAACTAGCAACTCGAAATGATGGAGGGTTTGTGTTACCTCGGATGTGATATGAGCGCTAGATGGTTGATTTTCATTGCAACTTGATATACTTGCAAAACTAGAACAAAGATGGATTAGGTAGATATATGCAGGGGTTTCTCGACAATACGGTTCCAAGAACCGATTAGCTTCCTTTTGCAGATGTCAACCCCCATTTGCTTGGAAAGAGTGATGTAAAGGATGAAATTGCATAAACATGCAAACATGAATACCACTAAATATGGAAAGATGATAGAAATTGATTTAAAAGCTAATTAGATGGAAATAAATGTAAACCGATCATTGCACACTGGTCTAGGTCGATGATGACCTAGACTACATAGAGGCAAAGAGTTGATGGGGACTGCGATGATAGATTTGGATTGTAGGATGAATATGCAAACTTGAAGGGTCTAAATGCCAACTAAAGGATGACAAGATCGTATGTTTGTTGTGAGTAGTCCTGGAGGGAGGGACCAAGGGCATAAAACTCCAAGAAACATATCAAACAATAATAGAAGATATATGTTTGAAAAAATGGACCTAAATCGATGGCGATCTCGACTGGCTCATACTGATCGTAGTAGAATTGGATGAAGAAAAGGATGATAAATGGTTGAGAAAGAGATACTAAATAGAAGGAAAGAAGCTAGTTTTATAGGTTTGATGATGACTAGGCTGGGTTTCCACCGATTGTGGGGAAAGTTTCTCAAATGGGCTATTTTTGTGCTTTTGACAGATTTTTGTGTTTTTAAATATTGGTCGAATGTTTTAAAGCATGTAGGCGGAATTGGGTTGCTTGGGGATTAATTTAAATTAGTTAGGGCATAAAATAGATGGGAGAAAAGCTTAGAAAATAAAAGGGATGAATTTAGGATAAACACATCCTAAATGGCAAGATGAAGGGTATTAATTAATTAATAAGAATAAATTAATTAATAGAACAAGGATTAATGTGGATAAGATAATTGGGCATGTAAGATATTAAATGATTAATTAATTAATGACACTTAATTAATTAATGGGGATTAGATGGGAATTTAATTAAAGGAAGGGGATAATTAAATAAATATGTGCACGTGGGCGATGAGGGTATAGATACCAAATTTAGGTGTCTACATTTTACCCCTTTTGTTGAGTGGTTTGGGCCAAAAAGACGTGAGACAAAAATGATGAGAGTTAGATGAGGATAAAAGGAATTGATGATGAGCTCCCCCTCAAACAGGGGATTGATGATGTCAAGGGAAATCGATGATGCGTTTAAAAAGGTAGATGAAAAAGGGCGGGTGGGTGAAGAAAAGATGGGTAAAATGATTACCAAGGAAAGATTCCTAGGAAAAAGGATTACAATAATGATGAAAACTATGGCGGTGACTCCAATATCACATTGGTAGGGGACAATTGTGGTCTCAACAGAGACGAGCTACAACGTTCTACGGACTAGTGAGTGAGTGAAGATCATCAGTAGTAGTATGGATGTAGGTCAGGATGACCAACAGGCATATGAAAGTCATAAAAGTATGCACAACTATATGTGAAAGGGTATGCAAAATCCTTTCTACACGAGAAATCGAGCAATAAGGTATACGTTCACAAGGGACGAGGATGAATGATATGGTGCCTAATGGGACACGAAAAAAAGGTTGATAAGGAAAAATGAAAAAGCGAGTGATGAAGTAATATGCCCCAAAGGAGGAAGGTATGGCCACAAAGGAAAAAAGGAAAATTCAAATATGCCCCAAATGGGGAAAGGTATGGCCACAAAGGCAAAAAAAAGGAAAAGGTATGCCCCGAGAGGAGAAAACATGGCCATAAAGGTGGACTTTGATGAAAAATAATGGTGCCCCAAGGACGGGCACGAATATGGCCACAATAGTGGACTTGATATAATGAATGTAATGCCAAAATGGGAAGATGAGTATGACCTCAAAGGAAGGATTCGTGCGTGGATTGGATAGGATCATAAAGTAAAATTCCTAAAAGAGGAGTGATTATGGCCATGGGTGTGGAATTAGGGAATATATATGATTAACATGCCCAAAGGAAAAGGAGATGGCCACAAATGTGGACTTAGAGTGTTACAATAGGATTAAAATTCCTGAAGGAAAAATAAATGGCCACAAATGTGGACTTGAAGAGTTACATATGCCCAAAGGAAGAGTGATTATGGCCACGGGGTGTGGAATTAGAGAGTATGTATGCTCAAAGGAAGAAATAGTTGAAAATGTTGTATGAAAAATTCCCAAAGGGAAAATAGAGATGACCACAAGTGTGGACTTAATGGTCAACAATAAATGATGCCCTAGAAAGGGATGCAAGAAAGAGGAGAAATCCAAAAATGGTTAGTGTTAAGGCCATTCAATGACGACTAAGGCCAATCGACGACGACCCAAGAAAGTCGATGACGACCAGGTGTCGGTGGGCTATATGAGCCCCGGGGTTGGCTGATAATGCTCATTTTCACACACAAAGTTAACTAGAGAGAATAGAGCAAGAGAAGAGAGATTGGGAAAATGAAGGCCGTCAGAGTTACAAGGAAACACCAGAGGGTGCGGATGATGGTGAGTAACAAAACTCAGGCTGGTTTTTTATTTAGTTTAATGTTTTATTTATTTTTTTGCATTTTTTTGTAAAAAGTGGTTAATGCTGTGGGCGGTTGGCGTGACCTAGGTGGGTCGTGTTGGTCGTCAAAAGGACTTTAAGGAGAACAACAATCGGGGACGAAAGTCCCTCCTCTTGAATGGGAGAGGTTCCTTATTTAAAGACAAAGCTTATTTACATATGTACAATGCATAGTTTTGATGGGGAACTTGGATATCATGAAAGTGTTTAAACTAAATGGATCTTCAATACAAAAGTACAGAGGAATGAAGTATCATAAATGAGCAGAAAGGCACTCTCAAGAATTATAGATAACAAAATAATTCCTTATGCATGCCAGAATGAAATTATTTGGAACAAAACCATTTACATTTGAGACAATAAGATGTTATTTCAAAGACACAAAGTTTCGAAATTACATCTACAAGAATACAAAGCTTCTTGAAGTAATATAGACAAATGATTCAAAAATATTCAACAGATAGTAATGAAAGAACAAGACCAGATAGACATGGAAAGAAAGATCTTTTGTATTGATTGCTTTGTTACTCCTTACACTTTCAAAAATAAACCAAGTTCCAGCCTCTTCAAAATGGCGTAGAGAGCCCATTATATAACTTTACAAATTAGTTATAATTGGTAACTACTTCTTTTAACTAAAATGCTTAGTTAAGGGGATGCTTGACACAAAACCCTCAACTAATTACAATGAGCCGGATTTGAGAAGGAGAAGCTGAAAAGAAAAACAACTGCCTATTGCTGAGGAGGGCCCACCGACTTGAGGATCCGTTGTCTAAACTTTTTTAATGCTTCTGCTATGTCTCTGCCTCGTGGGACCGATGTGTTGGCAGTAGCTTGAGTCCAAGATCCTAGAAATTTCTCCATCTCCTTATCAAACTTGATGTGCGTATGATATTCTTTATTAGCTTCCTCAATGGTAGATTGAAGAGAGCAAATTTCCTTTATCTTCTCTTTGGTCATCGAGTCCTCCTTGAACAGGTTTTCCTTAACAAATGCCCTGAATTGAGTTTTAATTTCCTGAAGGGAGAAAGGAACACCTGAAGTTTCATTGTGAAGGTGACAGTAGATATCCTTGAAAGTGGATACAACACATGCTTTGAAGGCTTCTCCCTTCTGCCAACTGTTCCTCAATTCTCCTAGAGCCTCCTCCAACACTTTTATTTTCCATTCCACACTAAAAACCCATGACCTTGACAAATTATCTTTGGCATCATCAAAAACTTTACTTGCCATTAGTATATTTTCATCAGTCTGTCCCACCAGGTGTAGGTCTACTATGCAGCCACTCCAAAGTTTAAGTTCTGTATCCATATTTCCAATTGCGGAGGAGAGATTTTGTTGTAGATTAGTTACCTTCTCATTGATTTTGAAGGCTTCTCCAATGAAATTCAAACCTGCAATGATCATATCATCTACCATGGCTTCCATAGCTCTCCTGTAAATGGAATACCTATGTATGTATTTGATGCTATGGACTTCATCTTGACTAAGAATCACAGGTGGTGGAAGAGCAGTCAGTGGGGTAGGATCCAAAACCTTGTCCTTAGACAACAATGACTTGATGAAACCAAAAAGCACTTGAGCTTGCTCCTCCAGCTGCTCTATAGTCTGCTTGCCTTTTTCTACTCTTCCAATAACTCTAGTTACTATTTCCTAGAGATTATGTATTTCACTTTCAGGAGTAGATTCTCCCATTGAGATCCTAAAAAGTTCCGGATCGAGGCCGATAAGTTTTGTTCTACCTTATCAACCTTAGGCTTTTTTACCTCAAGAAATTGCTGGCCTTGGGCATCATCACTATCCTTGAATTTGTTTTAGCTTTATTTGCAGGAGCAGAAGGAGTAGTGCCCAACAAGGCAGCCACAACATCAAAATTAGGCCCTGTCAATCGAGAAGAAGACTTCCTCTTCCTACTATCAACAAAAGGTTGCACCCATGCAAAAGTGGAGGAAGAAGGAGGAGCAAGAGAACCAAGAGTAAGAGATGTGAGTGGAGTAGATGAGGCTTCTTGGACAAAGGAATCAATGGTACTTGGAGGCTCAGTGTCATGAATTTCCTTCTCTTTATCCATTATGGCTTTTGAAACACTGCGCAGGGGACTGAAACTTCACTATCCTCACTTTCACTAAGAACAATGATGTTCTCTGGCCTCGAAGGTAATTCTGAATGTTTCAATAGGGATCTTCCTCAATAGGCTCCTTTTTGACCTCCTTTACCTTCTTCTAATATACCTGAGTAGATGAGGAAGGGGTGGATGATTCAGGTTCTTTACTTGATGAAGGAGGAGTTTATGCAGGTACCTCCGAGCTAGGTGTATGTGACTCCTTCCTCGGTGTTGAAGTGTCTTTGGAGGAAGACTCTCCTGAATTCTTCCTTAGCTCTCGAACCCTTCTGTCAAACCAGACTTGGTTCTTACCAAGACAGGGGCTAGGATCTCAGCTAAATCATCTTTCTCCCTTTTAAACCAATCTAGATCCTCTAAGGGAGTATGCTTGATCACAATATCATATTCATATGACAATAGGTCTGCGTTGTCATCTTGAAGCCCTTCAGGAATCTGATATAGGTTGAGCTCTTTTATTAGCTGGAGGGAGAATCTACCATAATGCCTCCATCTTACCTCAAAGTCATCTGTGCAATCAGCCCAGAGTCCTCGAAAGATCTCGCTTTCCGTGATGATAGTTGATTATGAGATTCAGCTCAATGAATTTCTTCAAATCAAAACAGGTTTTGGGCCTAAAGAAGTGGACAGTGATGGGGGCAAGGGCTCTTTCTATGTTCTGGGCATCCAAAGTTGTTTTGCATGTATAGTTACCCAAAGATATGGGGAAACGCAACCTAGAGATTTTCTTGGTCCTTGCAGGTCTTATGCAACTTATCCAATTGTTTGCATACCTCAATCAGAGCCATCTTATCATTACAAAATATAGGGAGCTTAAGAGGAGTGCTCTCGTGAATCGCTAACTCCGATATACGATAACCTTCCAATTGAATGAAGAAAGCTCCATACTTTTCTATTAGGTTCATGACTTCATCAAAAAATCTTCTAGCAGAAGATCACTCTCTGAAGCCTTGCAATGTACATAGTGAAAGCATCATTCACCCTCCTGAAGTTGTGATTGCTAGTGTCAAGGGTGAACTAAGGGCAGTAAGCATAGATGGGATCACCCTTCCGACCCTTAATGTATGTGAAACCAAACCATTGTCGGGATACTGCTAGGGTATACATAAGATAAGAAGTCATGTACAACTTCTTGGTTTGTTGTACATTGGATAACTGCTCTGTTAAATTCATGAAAATGATCTCTACCCAATAAATGTTCTGGGTACCTTCACAGACTATGTTGATGAGCGGGCACATCCAAAAGTGAAACTCACTGGTAGAGGGTAAGCCCATGACACGAGCCAAAAAGATGATGAATTCAGATAGCTCTTCATTGAAATCATCCCTAAATAGAGCTTTGGAGAGTCGAGATTCCCCTTTTTTAGGTTCTTCAACCATGACTTTGTTACCCTTGCCTTGTATTTCTCACTGTCCTGCTCGAAGAGAGTTTGTGCTTGAGTTTGAGAGATTACCACAGAGTTGTCCATTTCGGGGATCCGTAGGGCAGCGACAATGGTAGTAGCATCCAATTTAGTGATTAACTCCCCATGCACATTGGTCAATTCACTCGTGTCGGGGTTGAAATGAGATCCATAGGTGAGCACAGTATCGTGCACTGTACCGAGATTGGGAAACCCACAACAAACGCAAGGCCACTGTCATTGATCATTTGTGCCATGGGAGAGGGATTTGGGTCAGTCAACCTAGTCTAGAAATCACTGAAATCCAGGTGTCAAACCTCACTATCCCCGATATCGGGAACAAAAGACTCGAGCGGTGAAACGTGCTCCTGACCTTGAAACTTGATCTTCATGTTGATAGTATTTAGAAAAATAACCTTACAGCTTGAATCCGCAATAAAAATGTAGGGGAAATGGGGATGCAAGCAGATGGTTTTAATTGCAAGGGTATGAGCGATTAGCAACAAGTAAGCAGTGTGCAAAATGCATAGAGGGGAGTCCCATTAAATAGCCATTTTAGGAGAGAGAAGGTTATAAATGCGCATTAAATTCATATGCACCGAATCAAAAGGCAAGCATCGAACAGAGCGGAAAAAATCAGCCCGGATGGCCTTTGGTACATTTGGGACATGAGGGACGTGAAAGCGTGATTCGGCCAATGCGGGCGATGCAGGGACAAAATGCACAAACGCTTTTGGGACAAGTAAGACCAAAGTATGTGAAGGGTCCGATGTGGGTGATCGGGAACAGAGAGCCCTAGTGAACTTAGAACATTTGGAACAAAAAGTTCCGACAAACCCGAGTTAATAGATTTCAGAAAAAATGGCTGATCGGGGAACAGAGAGCCCGGAAGCACTTGGGACACATGGGACAAAAATGTCCGAAAGACCCGCAAATCACTCAAATGACTCAAAAAAACATGGAATTTTTCTAACTTATCAACTTTTCTCTTCACTAGAATATTATAGAGAGGTGTAAAATCAAAATTTTCAATTTTTTGACTTCCGAAAGAGGAGAAATTTAGAGTGGAAAACAACTGGCTCTTTCTGGGGATGACTTGGCTAGATTCAAAGAATGAGACAAGGCAAGAACTCTCTAAAAACTAGGGGAAGAAGACTAGTGCCTTATCCATTGGGCCACGGAGTCAAAAGCAAACCAATACAGAAAACAACACCCCAAACAAAGAAAGAAGACACACCAAAAAGCAAGGGAAGAAAAACACACACTATACA
This sequence comes from Taxus wallichiana var. yunnanensis, assembly GCA_018340775.1. Classification (NCBI taxonomy): domain Eukaryota; kingdom Viridiplantae; phylum Streptophyta; class Pinopsida; order Cupressales; family Taxaceae; genus Taxus; species Taxus wallichiana. Next base: position 336,902,908 of record CM031242.1, read on the forward strand.
CAATATACAAAAGACCTCCCATCCACCTAGGAATTAAACAATTTCAGGTACTACCCACTATAAGGAAGTGGGAGAGAAGAACCATCCATGTAATCAAGGTAGAAAGAATTCTCACTAGCAAAGTGCTTGATCTTGAAAGGTCCGAGCCAAAGAGAATCAAACTTGCCATGGCTGCCACGAGGTTCATGTCTTTTATCCCACAACAAAACGATGTCTCCGAATTTGAAATCCTTGGACCTGGCCTTCTTGTCAAACAAAGATTTTACTTTCTATTGGTGAGCAGATATTCTATCAGCAACCTGCAATCTGTCTTCATTCAACTTATGAAGATACATGATCCTTTTATCTAAAGAATCATTGAAGCTGGTGTCTTCAATAGATTTCATTAAATACAAGGCTGGTAGCTCCACTGTTACTGGTAATTGAGCTTCCATGCCATACACCACCTGAAAAGGGGACATCCCAATAGCCCTTTTAGGTGTAATCCTGTCCACCCAAAGAGCATCATAGAGTTTCTTGTGCCAGTTCCTCTGAGACTCATTAACCAGTTTTCTCACTATAGCCACCAGATTTTTGTTTATTGACTCTGTCTGTCCATTCCCAAGATGTTCTCTTTGATAAAATTACATACTACTTGAAGTAGTATTCTTTACTCGGGATGGCTTCTACCCACTTAGTAAAATAATCATGGCGAAACAACACATGGGTATGTCCGCATTTGAAGATGGATTAAGTGTTCCAATAAATTCTAAACCCCATTGTTGAAAGGGTTCTTCAATCATGACTCGGCTTAAGCGGGCAAGGCAACCAACTTGGGTCTACCCACAAAGGTCCGATGCTTCACATTTCTCAACCCACTTTGATGCATATTTGAACAAGGTAGGCCAATAGTATCCCGCATTGAAGAATCTTGTGAGCAATGACATGCTTGATCATGGAAAGTCAAAGAAGATTCCTCTATTGTTCCTTATCCACGCATTTCAGAAATCTTCCATCCATCCCACGCTTGAACAACGCATTCTCCCATAATACATACTGGGCTGATCTTAACTTAATAGCTCTTTTCTCCTTGGTAGTCAAATGAGAGGAACATTCTCCATAGGTGAGAAAATGTGCTATATCAAAGATACCATTCATCAATTAAGCTGAGAAACATAACAGTAGGAATATCAACTTCATCCTTAGGTAACTCATGGCTAGCTCCTTCAGCAATGAGTTCACACAAGCCTTTTCCATGGACTAGTTTGGTTGGTCTGATGTCAATATCATATTCTTGAACCTTTGCCACCTAGTTCCCTCTCTTAGATCCAAACTCTTGCTTTGCGTGAGAATAGACTTGATGATTGTGTCGGACACAAGTCTTGTGGAGTGAGAGTTAAGAATATAAAAAGTTCAGCAGACCCAAGGAAGTTATGATTTCGAAAAATGGCCAATCAGAGGAACAGAGAGCTCTAAGCACTTGGGACACATGGGACAAAAATGTCTAACAGACCCGCAAATCACTCAAATGACTCAAAAAATGTGAAATTTTTCTAACTTCTCAACTTTTCTCTTCACTAGAATATCATAGAAAGGTGTTAACTCAAAATTTTCAATTTTTGACTTTCGAAAGAGGGGAAATTTTGAGAGGACAACAAGTCGATGCTTTGACCTAGCCCTAAGGCACATCTATCGACCCCAAAATGCATCATTCGACCTAGGTCAACGTCGACTAGGTTAGATTGGCTAAAAATGGATTTAGATGCACGTTATTACACTTTGAATGGATTTTTGGATTAGAGGTCTAATGTATGTATGTTTTATTTGTGATTGCAGGCAAGAGAGACCTTATATTTGGGATATCAAGTGTCAGCTCTATATTAATAGATCGTATCGAGGGGATGTGACAGATGCCGAGTGGGATCATTTGTGCAAGGTTAGACTAGGAGGATTTAGAAATTATCAGAGGATCCCATCGGATTTGGGGCTTATGATTGCTTTGTTTGAGAAGTGGGATAGCGATATGTACATTCTAGTTCGGACAAGGGAGATGACTATCACCCTAGAGGATGTGTATCGGATTCTTAGTCAGGATACATGGGGAATAGATAGTTATCATTACTAGTGATGTTAGATTGATAGTTTTGACACGGCTATTTGGAGCCAATGCGTCTTGTATCATATTTTCTTCAGGGGATTATTCCTATGAGTAGAGATATGAGGTTGGGGTGGCTTCAGCGGTTGGTTGATTTACCCGGTGATGATGGTAGTGTCTTACTATGCTTTTCCACAATTAGGAGGAGCTCGATTTCCATGGGCGTTGACTTGTGTAGTGGCCGATATTATTGATCATGGGACCTGCTTCTCATTTGGGACCGCCTTGTTGGCTTAGGTTTACTATGAGCTATCTAGATACAAGGTGGGTAAGAGGTCATGGGTTAGATGTAGGCTTCTTACTACACTGTTGGGCTTATGAGCATATTGTAGTGATTAGGCCACTAAGGCTTCCATGGGTCACTAACAACCATATTCAATTAGAGGTGGGATTTCTGAGATGGAGGGTCGATCATGCCTTCAAAGACAAGGGTGAGAGAGGGGTGGATTGGTACGTAGATCAACTTGTAGAGTTGGATGTTGATCATATTAGGTGGTGGCCATATCGAGATTTCTCCTCGCCCTAGTGTGGATGTGGAGCTAGTGGGGATGAGGAGGATGAGATGGGTGTAGGGGAGATGACCGTAGATGATAGAGGATGTTCAGCTCGATAGGGTGAGATGACAGTTTGGAGTCATTCAGTATCTTGCCTCATGATCTAATTTTTTATAGGAGGGAGGAGATGGATAGAGAGTTGTTGAGTCCTATTATGGAAGACCCATTAGAGGAGGAGGCTACACCATGGGATGATGATGATGATGTTGGAGTAGGAGTGGGATACTTTGATTGGCATATAGCAACATGGGCAGCTCGGGTGGTTGAGGAGGGAGGAGAGGAGGAGATAGAGGAGATGGAGGTTGAGGTTGAGGTAGCTCCAGGAGGTGGTGGAGATGGAGTAGGAGAGGTTATAGAGGTGGCACACTTGCGTGCCGAGCTAGATCAGATGAGGGTAGAGAGAGATACAAACTTGCAATAGTGGGATGCAGTCACTCAGAGAGAGATTGAGTTATTTAGGAGAGAGATCGCTACCACATGAAGAGGGAGGTCTATAGGACCCGTTTTAGATATTTGACTAATATTGTAGCGACAGAGTCACTAGTAGTGTTCAGTGAAACACCACAAGGATCAGGATAGATGGCACCCCCTGACATGATTTCCATGGATAGATATAGAGTGCTAGCCACAGAGGCTAGATATTATGAGGGGATTTTGTTTGAGAAGCTACCAAAGATTATGTACTATTGGGAGCATCTTTGAGAGGATGATGACCGGTCGAGTGGGGCCATTTAGGAGTATGGATAGTGTGGCACAACCACAATGAGTAGAGGGAGGCCATGAGAGTGGTTGAGATGTGCAGGATCATGTGTTGTGCCTGCCCTAGGAGATGAGGACTTGAGAGCCTCAAATATTCACTTCACCAATTTTGATAGCATCTCTGCTTTGAGGGAGCCCCTAGAGGGTCATGTGATGTATGTCTTGAGATAATTTTTCATATATGATATATGGTTTTGTCATGGATTATCATGTGTTCATTATGTGATATGATGGATTTTAATTTTGATGTGATGATGATTTTAGATTATATGTCATGACGATATAGCTTTTAGATTAGATGTGATGGTGATTTTAGATTATATGTTTGTTTTATACTTGATGATGATGGTGAAATAGATGTATGATTAGATTGTTATCTTAGATGTGCATGTGTATGGATGATGATATAAATGTGTAATGTGGTAATATGTTTTAAATTTAAATTTGATCATGATGATTAGAATGTATATGGGTAATATGTGATGGAAAAAAATTGAGAATGAATGTGATTAATGATGGATGTAAGTTTGGATAAATGTTTTGTAAGATAGATAGATAGCATATAGGTGATTAAGATGAAGAAATATGTGTTGAAAGACATATGTGATGGGATTAGGATAAAATTCCTCACAATGGTGACAACCTATAGGTGCAAACAACACTACGTTATAACAAGGAGCACATGAGGAAAATATGCCTCCAACTGCATTGGAGGTAAACAAAAAGGGATCCAAGTAACACAAGGCACATGTGACCAAAACAAATGTTAGTAGATAACCAACGATAGTTAGTCATTTCAAATATCATAAGGAAATGATGGATGAGATGATCTCATAAACCTAATGTTGACATGGCAAAGAGGTTTGAGATGAAACTTGTACAGAGGAAAGAGGGTTCTCCAAAAGTGGTGTTCCCTAAACTATGCCCTAACTCTGGGAAGGGGAAAGAGAAAGTTGATCAATGTGGGAAGATTTCTTAGGATGCTAATAAAATGGAAGGTGATCAATGTGGGAAGCCTTCAAATGCCATAAGGAGTAGCCATCCTTCGAGGGTATGGTCTACTTTATACAAAATGTAGATGACAAGAATAAATGATAGCCGTCCTTCAGGGATCGATCTATTTATTTGATTTTGATTTTGATTTCATGATTTTGATTTTTATTTTTTTTTACATGAACAACTGTCCTTCGAGGGATCAATCTATTTTTGATAATTTTGATTTTTGATTTAAGAATCCATGAATTTTGATTTTACATGGGGGAGAGCTGGGACTAGCTAAGTAGACCACTTAGGAGGGGATAAAGAGTGTACAAGAGACACCCTTGGACCCTTTGCATGGCTCCAATAGGTGAATGAGAGGGTGATGGATGTAATGATTGTGGAGTTCTCACCAAAGGGGAGAACCTATCCATAAGGAATATGCTATGGGAAGAGCCATGGTGCCCATATTTAAGGTCACATCTAGGAAGTGACGAAAGACCACATGATTCTAAATCACGATGAGATATGAAAATGGTGAGAGATGGAGGAATGATTTGAAGACATGACTAAGGGCACATTGGTAAATGTGCTAATGATAGAATGGTCACAAATTCAATGCATTAAGCGGTTCCACTTCTGTATTATCGAGGAATCCAAATGATAAGCTCTCGACTCATACTTGTGTGTAATAACATATTGTATAATCCAATTGGGGAAAACTTTCGTGTTGGATCCTTTCTAGAGTAGTGTCATTCTGATAAAGTTACAAGGCCGCCGACATTAATTTTGTGTTAGGAATATGGGATGAGATGAACAAGCAAAAAAAGAGAACAAGTGTTTCCTTTTAAGGAAGCGAACAATATGTGTTTAAGATGAATAAATGGTCCCCTAGAGAGACAAGATAAATTAGGATTAGATGAGATGATTTAAATAAAGATTATGAAATAGGTGTTGCAAATGGTGGGTTTTAGATAAAGCCATGGTGCTTTGGGAGGGAAGCATAGATATGGCCACGAAGGTGGTCATAGGAAGAGGGGATAAAAGTACGATCGGGTGAACTAAGCTAGAAAATATAAGACAATGTTAGATGTGGAAAGGAACTAATCAGAAATGATAAGTCCTAGAAAGAAGTCCCCTAGTGTGGGAGGATGAATCAATGAAGATGAGAAAAAGACACTAAATGATCAAAAACCGGGGGATGATCTCCTAGATAAAGGGATGTAGATAGGATAGTGGATGTCAAAGGACATGGATGTCAGGAAGATGGTGTATCAAGGTGAATAGTATCAATGAACAAGGGAGGAACCTCATCAAGAGGAGTGATAGGAGATGATGTAGATGGGTGAAGAGACCCAATAAGATGATAGGATAGAGATGTGGTAAAAGACATCGATGTGATATGGATGAAATAGTAGATGGGGAAGGGGACTCATTGAGGATGCCCTATCACTCAATAAGATTATGGATAATAGTCTAAAGGGCCTTACAATGCTTAGTGTCATGGCCCAGAGTGTGATGATAAGCACAAATGCAATAGGGATCAAACCATGAGGGCTTCAGATGGTTTGGGTCAAAGGCCCTGATAGGTCGAGCATGATGGCAGAAGTCTAAAGAAAATGTTGGAGGACCTCCACATATGATTTGATGTGGGCACTAGGGAAGGTTCTGTAAGATGGTGTGGATAGTGATGGTGAAGGTGGATTGGGTCGAGGTCTAGGTGGTCTAGAAGAAGATGCAGTGGTGGATGATTTAGCCTGGATGGTTGGATAATTGGAGTTATTTTTGATGGGGGCCAACCTTAGGGAATCAATCAATGCTTTTATTTGGATTGGTTGATTGGTAGCGATGGAGGAGGGGGTCATAAGACATAGGGATGTGGCCCTAGGATGGAATATGCAGATTTGGTCTTAATTGGAGGGATGTCGATCTTCTTGTGAGGATGCTCATGGGATCGCTGTGGAAGGACACCCAGGGTTTTGGATTTGGATTGTTAAGGAGTTCCCTTGGCAGGGATAACAATGATTTTGACAAGCGGATCAGGAGGTGATGTAGTGGCGGATTGCGTGACTAATTTTTACATGATTTATTCCAGAGAGGATGGGAATTGGTTTGATATGGGAACATTTGGTTGTGTGGATGAGACGAGAGGATCACCTATGGTAGTTGTGAGTTGAAGTGCTCTCCAATATTTCTTAAATGATGTAGGTGGTGTAGAAGAAGAAGGAGATAATGGGGATGTGGTCATAATAGTCAATGCGTTAGGTGTGGGTAGAAGCATAAAAAGAGGAACCAATATGGAATCTAATGACAATACGATAGGAAAAGGCAAAAGATATGTGGATGGGGGAACATGGTCTGATGTAGTGGATTGAGTATATTCAAAGTGGAATCAATAATATGAGTGGATGTGGATATGGAAATAGAAAGTGGTGTTTGGATCATGTAGTTAATAATGTCTATGTGAGATGGCATAGATGGCAGATGGGTTAGGGTAGAGATGGAAGAGGGATGAGTGTCAACTATGTTTATTTTGGGTGTCTCGAGAGGCATATAATTGGATTGAGGAGATGTGATGGTGTGATAACATATGTGGATGTGGGAATGGAAGATGTTATGGATAATAGGTGTGGATGGGGGAGACGAGGTAAGTAGGGTAGTCATAAGCAAGGATATAATTGGTAGAGATGTTGGAGTCGATACAATATCAAGTGATATGGGCATGGGTAGAGAAATATGTGATAATGATGTCAATGTAAGTGTAGTGACAGGTGTGGATGTAGAGGCAGGTGTGGATAAGGCTAATGCAGATGTAGTAAGAGTAGGATTGGATGTGGATGTAAGAGAAGTGGTAGAAGTAAAGGAGGTAGATAGGGTAGCTGTAGATATGGTGGACATAGGAATAATGTTCGAAGGGGCCAAGGGCACAATATCTAGGATAGAAATAGATGAGGAAGTAGGGAAAATAGATGTGGAAGAATATGTCTGATGTATGGTATTGATTGAGAATGGGTTAAATTTATGTGATGTAAGGTGAAGATGAACTTGCAGTGGGGGATTAGAAAATGGTTGTATGAAAATGTCACTTGATGAAGATGGGATTGCTTGGGGGGATGTAGGAGCATGGTGATAAGTAGGATCATGGTAAGATGACGAGGATGGGGAAAGAACGGGAAGGTATGATATAAAAGGATCATAAGGGATATCCCTAGGTGAGACATGTATGTCAGATGAAGGGGAGATGTCATAAGGTGAAACATGATCTGTTGATTGATATCTACAGAGGAGGAAGTCTGCAGATGGGGTCATCGTGGGGAATATCCATAAGTGAAGTGGGTATGGTGATATCAGATGACCCATGAAGGGCATGAGGTAATGAAGACAAAGATGGTGGGGTAGAAACAAGAATGGTGTGAGGTGATGATGATAAACAAGGGATTACTTGGTTGATGCGATCAAGAAGTAGAGGGCCTGCGGCAGAGATAATCATAGATAGGAATGGAAGAAGGTATGGAAGCAACCAAGGGTTTAGATCGGGACATGGTGAATTACTGAGAACTACTTGAGGAAACATTTGGTTCCATTATTATAAAATAAGCAAACAATTCCTTTTTTATGTTCTTGATTAGGAATGTGAAAAGAAAAGGGGTGGATATCAAAGGACCTATAAGAAGGTGATCCATGTTTAGTTTCTAGGTAAGTTGTGGTTGGGAAATGTCCAAGTGACTTCTTGTTGGGTGATCAAATCCCAATCAATCTACCGGGAAAAGGAAGTGTTTTGATGTGTTAATTGATTCGTGAGGTTTAAGATGTGTGTGGTAAATGTGTGATGTAGAAGATTGAACCCCTACTTAGATTATATGAGCAAACATGATGTAGAAAATAAGGGTTCTTTTAAAGCTAAACGAAGTGTTATTTTTGATGAGAACATAGACATGAAGGGAAAGTACAATGTAAAAGGAGTAAATAGGGAAAATAAGAATACCTGGATAACGTTTTCCTATTTATTTGCACTTTTGAGTGATGAACGATCCAAGTGATGAACCTCACACGAGTAATCAATAAAGCAAAGCCTCACACCGAATGTTAGTGTAAAAAGTAGAATATAGAAAAGAAAGAGACCACCTAAAGGGGGTCCCACTGGGTGTGCCAGGAATGTTGTCCAAATTTCTCATTTGTAATGAAGTTAATGCACTAGCTACTAAAGAAACTAGCAACTCAGAAATGATGGAGGGTTTATGTTACCTCGGATGTGATACGGGTGCTAGATGGTTGATTCTCGCTGCAACTTGATATACTTGCAAAACTGGAACAAAGATGGATTAGATAGATATATGGGGGTTTCCTAACAATGTAGTTCTAAGAAGTGATTAGCTTCCTTTCGTGGATGTCAACCCCTATTTTTTTAGAAAGAGTGATGTAAAGGATGAAATTGCAGAAACATGAATACCACTGAATCTGAAAGATGAAAAAAATTGATCTAAAAACTAATTAGATGGCAATAAGTGTAAACTGAATGTTACCTATTCTCGGTTGACGGTGACCCAAATTGTGCAGAGGTAGGTTAACGGTGACACAGGGAGGACAGATCTAGATCTAGGATGAGGATGAATATGCAGCCAAGGGTCTAAATTCCAACCGGAAGATGACATGAGCTCGCGTATGCTATGAGTAGTTTGAGAGAGAGACCAAGGGAAAAAAATACAAGAAATGGATGAAAACAACAATAGAAGAGATCTATTTGAAAAACTAGACCTGGGTCAATGCCGATCCGACTGGGTCGGTGACGAATGTAGCATAATTAGATGAAGCTGAGGATAAAAGGTCGAGAAAGACAACCTGTAAGTAAAAAGGCTAAAGGGGAAGGTTACTGAAGAAGCTCTAAGTGTTTTTGTTAATGGTTTAAACTTGCAAGAGATTAGATACTAGAAACACCCAGATAATATGATAAAAGCTGAATAAAACAACATGATGATAACGATAAACCTCATGACGGATGATCGTGAGTGATGCAAACACGCTAAAAAGATGTCTTGAAGATCTGTGAATATTTAAGGGATGTTCCAAGCATGGGGAAGGATGCTCAACTCACAAGAAATCCCAAAGTTGGATGCATCGATATCTGAATACAAGGAAAACAACTAGTTTTATAGGGTTGATGATGACCAGGATGGGTCATCTTCTTGCGATTGTGGGGAAAGTTTCCCCAATGGGCTGTTGTTTTTGCTTTTGATGGATTTTTGTGTTTATAAGGATTGTTCAAATGCTTTAAAGCATGTAGGTGGGATTGGGTTGCTTGGGGATGAATTTAAGTTAGTTAGGGCATAAAAATAGATGGGAGAAAAGCTTAGAAAAACAAAGGGATGAATTTAGGATAAAAGCATCCTAAATGTCAAGATGAAGGGTATTAATTAATTAATAGGAATTAATTAATTAATAGGAATAAGGATTAATGTGGATAAGATAATTGGGCATGTAAGATATTAAATGATTAATTAATTAATGTCACTTAATTAATTAATGAGGATTAGATGGGCATTTAATTAAAGGAAGGGGGATAATTAAATAAATATGTGCACGCGGGCGATGAGGCTATAAATACCAAATTTAGGTGTCTACACACCAATGATCATTGCATTCATCATCAATCCTATTTAACCATCCTCTTCCTCTATTTCCCAACTAATCATGATCTATATTTTGGGAGAAACTGCTTGCACTTGGAAACAAGATCATTACGCTCAAGAATATCAACACTCTATTGCCAAAGGTTTGGAAATCATCACTAGATCACCGGTTAACTATTTGGGAGCTCCATCACCTTCACAACAGTTATCAAGGTTGGTACCTTTATTTATTTCATTTTTTTAATTTGCATCACATTAGTTATAGCCCATAATTGGTCGTTTATATCACCTTGCATAGTTTAGACACTAAATCATGCACTTTGGGTATATTTCTACTCTTGATCACATACCACTATTCATATGATTCTGAGCGAGAAAAGTATTAATTGTCCACTATTTTTTTACCTTTTTACTTGATTTCTATTTTCCTTTTTGGTCTTACACACCTTCTTTCTCATTATGACTTTCGACACTTTAGTTTTTTTGAGTCTAGACACCAACACCCAGCCAGAATGCCAACGCCTAGGCGCCCCCGACCTCTTTTTATCTTTCTCGCATCTTTTGGGTCCTTTCTATATATTGGGAATCTTATTTTCTTGGTGGTCGGACTTTTAGTGGTTAATTACGAAATTTAAACAAGGGAATCATATAAATACAAAGCTATGTGACCATAATAAAGGACCAAGCACTAAACATTTACTACTATCACCTAAGGTTGTATCCAAAGGCCATTACAAGAGCATCAAAACATCCATCTAACATCCATTCAAGGGACAAGGGACTGCATTCTTCTACATACACTTCATAGGAGGGGAAGTTCATTTTCCATGCACACATCTATCTACATTTTCTACATCTAGCTATTGTTTGCTATCAAGTGCAACTTGCACAAGAGCCACCTAGGGCACGATTCTACACACAAACACATAACTACATGGAGTTTGAAATGTAGTGCAGTGCCTAGATCATAAGTTCACTCAAGTCAGGTGACCGCCGAGTCATTCTAACTCCCCATTTGCATCTTTTTCTTTTTAGGATTTGATGTGTTTTGGGGTTTTGTAGGTTTTATTTTATTTCTCGCAGGGTTTCGTGAATTCAGCGATCAAGTAACGAAGTTCAGGTGACTAAAGGCGACATCCAGTGAACATCTTGCAACCATGTGAAATTTATTTTCTGAGGTTCTGAGTAGTCACATGTGCTCGAGAGGAAGTATGTATCACCCTTGACCCCGCACAGAGCCCTAATACCGAAATTCCTAGAAATTATGCATTTTTTTGGGCTTAGTTATGACACTCTACTTTTCAGTTTCATCAATTTTCTAGCTCGACATATCTTTGGATTTATTGTGAATCAACTAAGTATCTTACCCTCTCTTTTGCAACTAGGGTTTTATATTTTTCTAGCTTATTTAATTGTGTCAAATTTGTACTTTATTGCATATCTATATCTGCATTGTAACTTAATTAGAATTTAACATTTATATAATTCAATATTTGTTAAATCATTTGGTGAACTTGAGCATTCAAATCCTATCGTTTGAGTATGTTTGTGTCTTCTCAAATTATAGATCAATCTTCTTATCCTTATTTCACTCCAACCAAGGTTTCTGGCATGGTTACTACTACTGCCATTTCATGCAAGTTCATACTCAACATCCTCCTCTCTTTATTACGCCTAGGGTGGATCCAACTATTAAATGTAGTCACCACTCACCATACTCATCCTCCTATGGCTCAACTTGTTTCTATCCCACCACCTATCACTTCTACGACTCCTCCTACCACTTCTAAAGGCTATGATATTATCAAGCAACTTAAGAATATGCCGACTAAGATATATCTCTATGACTTATTGCACAAATTCACTTGATTGTCTTCATACGGTAGAGGCAACTCTTCATTCTATTAACATTGAAAGTAGTAATTATTCGGTGGCCTTTACACACCTTATTCAATATCTAAAAAATCTACCACATGCTATATCATTTAGTGATGAGGACATATCATCATCTGTGTTGACAATCCATGTGCACCTCTACTTATCACTGCTATTATTGGCACCATGTGTATCAAACGTGTGCTCATTGACAATGGATCTGTTGTTAATTTATGTGCTCATTCCCTTTTAAAGAAAATTAGAATTACAGATAATCTAATTTCTAATAATTCCACTCTCATTTGTGGTTATGATTCAACTACTCGGACATGCTTAGGCACTATCACATTACCTATACAAGTCGGGCCTAAAATTGTCCCTATTGAATTCTTCATTATTGATGCCTCATTTTAGTTCAATATTTTGTTGGGTAGACCCTAGATTCATGCAATGCACATAGTCCCATCCATTGTTCATCAATGCATAAAATTATTACATGATGGTTATGAACATACCATTGCTACGGACCATGATCCATTCAAGTTCTTTGCATTGAACTTGCCAACTTCTTTGCCCATTCCTCCATCGCAACCTATTCCATATAGTAATATTGACACATATGATATTGGTCAATCTAGCACTTCACAACCTTCTTCCACCACTCCAAGCACTCCACCTATTTCCACTCATACTACTGCTATCATTTCACTCATTGTGTTTGCTCCAATAAGCACTATTGCTCCACTTCTTTGAGGCTCTTCTCACTCCCCGCATATACTGGACCTCCTACCAACATCGTTATCTTTATCCAACTATGATAATTCCAATACTAATGATTCTGATGACAAGGTTGATACCATTGAGTTCGCGGATGAAAAATTGTGTAATCTTAGTTTCACTCGTATTGAGATAGATGATTCATATTTTAATGATACTTTCGTTATTATTGGACCTGGTGAATATCAATTCAAAAAATATGTCCTTCTACTAATGATATAGTACTTTATTGGGGGATTTTCCATACTCTTGACATCATTTCACCTTCTCACGAGCAATCCGCATATGCACGCTTTTCATGAATAACTCTTATTGGCATCATATTCCATTCAGCCCCACTTGCTTCTGATGCTCTTTGCACATTCGATGGATTGAATTGGCTTGGGGTTACCCTAGATGATATCTTACCTCCACCTTATTCACCACATCTCTATCAAGGATATGTTTGTATTATGGCTGCCTATGGTCTTCGTGTCTTCTATCTAACAGCCTCTTCATTGCACGTAATCCTCACACTTCTCTACTCACACTTGGGTAGTATTGAATTAACTACATTGGGGCACTTTGGACCCTAATCATACTAGTATCACATTTCATATGCCCTTCATCCATGTTTCTATTTGTAACGATTCATTTCTCAGCTATTCATAAAACCTCACTCGTTGGTATGGAAATGGATGTCCACCAACACTGTTCACCAATGAAGAATACACAATGGGAATATATAATTTGTGACGTAATTGTTGTTTATATGATCAACCACACATTATTGCATAATAAGTCTTGGATGCATATCCATACGGTTTTGACCATGACAATGACGATCTCTTAGATGATGTTACTTGATCATATTTATCATCATACACTTGGGGGAATCATGCTTATTCTCCCCCTCTAGCATTGTCATGTGTCTAAGAATTTTACTATTTCACTTATTGATTCACATGTAGTCTTTCACATGTGTTTTGCACATATTGATACATTTGTATCATCATTTCCTAATGACACACTCTTGTGATATGGTTTACACTCACTATTCAGGATCATGACATTCATGAACCTCACATCATCACACAACACATTTCACACTCGACACATTCATGACACATATTTCTAGCGTAATTTCATCACAACACACTACCTTATGACACACTCTAGTTCCATGGTTCATACTTGACTGTTGAGGGTCTCAATCTAAAATGAACCTCACCACACTCAATCACTCTCTATGCTCTATGCTTTTTGATCATATCTTTCTAGTGCACAGTTCAAACCATTTCCCGATGACGCACTGTTGTTCTATGGTTCATTCTCGACTACCGAGGGGACATTTATAAATGAACCTCATCACATGTATACTCATATGCATCCACTCGGGGGCATGATTCTCTTATCCCATTCACATTGTATTCCATTCCATTTCACATTCACAACACACTACATACCTTGGTTGCACATTGTTCTTTCTTACTTATGCTTACATGTACACTTTGATTAGTATGTTAACTAGATACATTGTATACCATTATATTTTCTATACACACATGTGCATTTACTTGACTTATAGTTGTGATAACAAAATTTATAAAAATCATTACACACAACATGGATTCTTAGCACTTTACTCTTACCAAATTCCGAATAGGCTCTGGGGCATCCACTTTTGTACACATCACAGGTGCTATTATTTCATTATATACTACTTCTTATTTTCACTAGCACACTACTATATCAGATTACACACGCTTTGAAATACATTTGATCTTTCTAACATGTTAATGGGTGATTTATGTGCAACATTTTTCTTGTAGGAACTATTTGTTACCATGGTTGTCTGTTACTCTTCTTGTCACTATTTGTCATTGTTTACCATTGCTTGTGGGATTTTCCCTATGTATTATTTGTTCTTTGATTACTTGTATGCTAGTGGCCACTTCACCTTGCTTATCTTGTGACATCGTGAGTGATGCCCCATGTTTGCAACCCACTTTTTGTGGTCTACATTGTCTTCTTTTTGCTAGCTTACATATTGTCGTCTATATACGTATTTGTCTTTTTTTCCCTAACACTTGTTTTAAGCCACTTTGTTTGCATGTGCCTTGGTTTCTACTAAGCACATTCCCTCCCCTGCAGAGCATCAATATCGCTTTAGGTGTTCAATTGTCTTGTGGGCCACATACTCCTATCAATGTTGCATGCACCCCAAACAGGGGGGGGCACCATTGGGTGAATCATCACCCCATTCAATAGTTCACATTCATAGTACAACACAATTGATTATCGATACAACACAATAATCAATCTCATAAATAACCCATAATCTAACTTGGGTCTTTAACACAACACAGAAACCAATGCTCGATTACCACGAGAAAATAGTGCATGGGTGCCCTTGAAACTTCATGGGCATCTATGACCAAGGGCAGTTACACAATTTTTCTCAAATTGGAAAAAATTATAACACTTTAAGCAACAGATTTTATAGGACATGCACAGTCTGTAACATCCACTTTTTAAGACTTAGAAACAAGGGAATTTTTTTACATAATGTTCTTTATTCAAAATTAATATAATTCAAAACACACATTCCATTTCCAATCCACATCATGAAAAAAAACCATATATAATCATGTAATGACTCAAAGAAACACTAATCTCTCATTTCACGGCTCGGTATTAAACTGATCTCTCACGTTAACTTGTTTATGTGTATAGTATGCATACTTGGTTCCTTTACCATTTTAGGGAAAACCAAGTGTTTTTTCTAAGAAGCCTATCTAAATATCTGTTACTGATATTCATCTGAAATCCCGCATATTAGACAAAGTGACATAGGACAATGCAACCAACAGTTTGCAATACTTTGGCCAAAGTTTTAAACATGTCTATCATGTTTACATTCCAAGATGACATACTTGTTGAAAGGAATATGTCCTTCACCACACTTGTATTGTTATCTAGATTGGTCATCCTTGACTACTGTCAACCCAAATCTGAATCAAAGTTTCACACTAAACAGGGCAGCTACATGTACTAGTGTGGAAGACTACTCATGGTGACTAAGGATACATAGACATACTCAATCAAATTTTGTCGATTGGGTGTGTCTAGTTACCCTAAGTCAACATGAGTTGACCACTACACTAATCCATGTTTCTATCTCTGTTTAGAGTAGAACCATGAACCAAACTTTTACTTATGTCCATTGAGTTAATTGAACTAAGTGGGGTGTTGTAGCATAACAGGTTGCATCATAGTATCCTCGTAATGACTCATGTCATTATGAAGGTACTCTTGCAGTCATTATGTTACAACATCCAACTGAGTTTCCTCAACTAAACTAACATACTTAAGAATATTATATTATTAACCCAATAATTATTATCTTAAAGATTTTAACGATAACAATGCACTTAAGGGTCCACTAAGCATAATTTACCCCAAAGAAGGGTACAAGGTGTATTTTACATGAGAGAAAGGTATGCAGATAAAATATACATTCCTGTTTATTCTAAATTCATGCTTATGTTTATCTTAATCTTAACTATTTATTTTCATATATCGATATGTCTGAATTTGATATTAGGAAAGTAAGATCATTAAGTTTTCTTACTACAGTTTAACTTTGTAATAAGCTTGTTTGAAAACTTGTACTTTAGACTTCAGAATATCGTAAGTCTAAATCTTTCTATTAACTCTTTTAAACATCCATGCTTCAAATTATTGATATCAGATAAGGAACACACAACCAATCATCCCATGATTTAACCATAAACACTTAACAAGATATCATACATAGCTCTTTATTTAATTACAAGGAAAGTATCCTTTTCTTTCCTTATTAAGGACTAATGTCCTATTAGTGAAAACAAAAACATATGCTTTAGTTTAATAATAAGAAGCCACACACATTTATATAAACTATCCATATTCCCTTTACTGTTTAAGGATCTACCAATGATTATCAACTTAGTTGTGCTCTTACCAAGTGAAATGAATCAAACTATAAGTATAGATCCTTAATCCTAGAAGCATTATATATCTTAGAATATACTAAGTTGTGTATTCCAATATTACATATATCCATAAAGCCCCATCATGCATGATATTATCTAGGAATATTACACAAACCTAAGTTATGAAGACCTCATAAATAAATCAGAAATCAATAGTTTTTCCGCAACATTTCATTTATAAAAAGAGTTCACTACTCTCCAAACTCATTAAGTATTTTCAAAGGCTTACACAAAAATATATTTCCACCATTATAAAACTAATTTAATACATCTTCATGATTTCTTTTTCCAACAAGAAGTACATTTCAAGAAAATGTCAATACATAGACATCTGAATGAAGTGAGATGATTTCATTAGTAAAACAAATGTAACTTTCTATAAGTCTTTCTCCTTTCATATTTTATGAATTCCATCTATAAAATTGTTAGCATGAGTCAGTTCATAAGAACTGAGCATGATAAACGCTATAATGTTAAAACAATATGATTTTATCTAATTGTTTCACAAAAGGAACCATGTTGTTAATGAAAAGGTTCCAAATATAAAAATAATATCAATCAAAAAGAATTTCCCTAAAGATTACATAACAGAAAAAGAGAGGAGTCATAGAATCTACAAGAAATAATGTTCAAGAAAGAACTAATTAAACCAACATAATTAATTCTATCTCAAACATGGTTATGAAACTCATTACAACATGCTAATCATCTAAACAAAACTAATTAAGAAAGAAGTAATTAACATTCTTATCCTAATCTTAAACTTCTCAATTTAGTTTCCAACCTAAGTTCCACAAAACTCAACCAGTTCTTATTATTCAAGAAGAAATGAATTGATCTAATCATACTACTTTATAAAAATAGTATGTTGTTCTTTTAACATTCAAAACATTAACAACCTGCTAATAACTCTAAATGATCAAACAAGAAAGATTCAACTTGGATAACAACCCTTTTAAAAAACCATGTCTAACCAAAGCCCTATTCTTATTCAAAGGATTAAATTGATCTAGAAACCAACCAAACATTACAGGTAAGAGTAGTTGAAACTACACAAGATATTTGGTACAAGCCCAAACAAAAAACTTAACCCATGGTAATAGTTCCATGAGGACCTGTATTCACATCTAAGTTCGAAACTTAAAAGAACAAGACATAGCTATCACAAACCTAGCTACTAATGGAGAAAGGAACATATTGTTTACAAGAAAACACACAAAGTTCTTGTCTTACCCAAAAGACCAAATCCAAGATCAAGGAAAGGAACTTGAGAGCAAAAAAACAAAAGTTTAGAAAATCTGGAAAACGACTCAAAGAGAGTACTCAAACAATGAAGAATACAACCTCACAAGAAAAAAACAAAGTTAAACCAGACTATAATCTCTTACAAAACCATTTTATAGTTATGTCATGGCCTTAAACAATCCAAACTAGACATTATCCATTTCTCAGGCCAACCCGAAAGGGTAATCATTCAAAGTTAACTCAACAAACGAGAAGGAGAGATTATACCAGTCTCAACAATTAAATAGGTTCACCCGTGAAGGGTTATAAACTACAATCAAATAAAGAAATTTAGATAGAAAACTACAATAGTTTCCCTCTTAAAACGCACTTACAGTGCTTTAAAACAACTTTGTTCATGTCCAATATAGATCAAACAAGATCTTACTTAAAGAAAACTACAAAACCCAAGATGGTTAACACTTAAACTCAACAATGAAAAGAACTAAACCAGAACTCCCAATAGACATACCTTTGCAAATCAACCATCAACGAATGATACTACCTCCAAAACGAAGGTTTACCTATTTGAGATTGAATATCCATTTCAATCCCTTTCTTATGGTGAATACAATCAAATCCATAACAAATAAACATAACCCAATTTACTAACAGCTGGGTGCTTCATAGATAAAGAGTACAATCACGATATAAGCCCCATGAGTAACCAACAACTAATGCAGGAATCTCAAACAATCATGACAAAATTTGACCAAATAAATTTGGTCTCCAACCATTAACAACAAAGAGAACTGAACAAAACTAAAATCCATAAAGATTTCACCATAACCCTGACATACATTCCACGCCTACAAGTTACCCATTTAAGGTGAAAAATATAACCAAGAAAACTAACACAGTTTTTATTAACATCAATGGAAGTTCAATATAAATAAAATAAGGCAAACACAACTGTATTTCCATCAAGACAACCCATATTTCATGATAAAATACTACATACACAACATCATTATATCTATAATCGAGAAACATCATTGAAGTAGGAAGAAGAAAATAGAACACAAGAATAATACCAGGACGATTTCATAAAAGAGTAGAGTTATTTTAATGAAAACACTTAAGTAAAAGCAAAATATTTAATGAGATAGGGCCTATCATGCATGGTAGTGCTCCTATCTCCTTTTTCTTGGCCTCAATCCTTCATGCAAAACCTCTACTGCAATATTTCCACGAAAACACCAAAACCAAGCCTCTGAAACTTTCCTCACTTCAAACTGGAGGTTTGAAAGAATGAAAAACCACATGTAGAGCTCCAAATCTCCCAAAAACCAAATGAAACAATAAAAACCAAAAACCGTCTATTCCTCCAACCTTCTCCTATTTCCTAGGTGGTTTTCACTGAGTCGAGAACATTAAATGCCAACAGGACTGCCAATGTCCTTCCCAAACTTCTCGTCATCACCAAATCTCTGTTGGTTAAAACTAAAAGTTAAAACTTCATGTAAATGAAATTAGCAGAGTTGACAACTCAACATTCCCTTAATTTCCATGCATTCACCAAAATTGGCAATAACAGTGTATTTAATGACTCATTCAAATCTTTTAAATTCCTTAGAATTGGTGCCACCAACACCCATCCACTTGCATCCACGCCATCCCCTTTAGGCTAGCCCAATGCCCTTAGGTTAGGTTCAAATAATATTAGCTTATAAACCAAACTTAGGTCCTTAGGTATAATTTCTTATTTAGTCTTAGAATAACTAGTATCAAGACTTAGGATTACCCCCTTCCAAATAATCAACCACAATAATAAAATCACCTTAGCTTAAACTTAGGATAAGATAATAATCATAGGAACTTAGATTAAATTAGGTCCCCAAAACTAATCATCAACATTACCTTATGATGAATAAAAATGACGTTCTTAGATCACTATAAAGGGCGTATGCAAAAGATGTCACATGTGATCCCACAACCTGGGTTCAAAAATCAAACATTCTTCCCAGCTTGGTCAAATGACCTAAACATCATAAAATCAAAAGCATGCCTTGGATCACTGAAATTGATCCAAGGTATGGCTATCCTGCATCAGAAATCAAATAGACTGAAGCACAAGTTCAAATGCAAAATAGGCTATGAACGAGTTTAGACTAAATTTATTTCTTCCATCCACATGTAGTGAACATTCAACATAAAAAAGAATGAAATACTTCATTTTAAATTTAGAATTGACATGGCATGATTGTATTCATTTTTAGAAGATAAACATATCATCTACAACAAACATGATTACTTAGTTCATAAGAGTACACCGTCTTCAAACAAGAATCACATATCAACGTTTGCAACTTTGATTACAGAATTCATCAAGGATATCAACCATGGTAGATTGATTACACAATCCTTCAACACTCAACATGCATGATTTCTCCTCTTTTTCATATTTTTGTGTTAGATTGAATTGGATTGTATTTGAACACACCATATATAGTGGTGTATACTTCGTGAAGCAATTAAAGGTTGGAGAATAACACTTCTTTCGCACTTGGCATGAGATTTCCCAAAAAAATCACCCTTGGTACAACTGGCGTGAGATCGCCCAAAAAAATCATTCTTCTACAACATCTTTAGGATCCTTTCTATCTCTTTTACTCATCACGAGATCAGGTGCACATGTTCCTTTTCACATTTTACATACTTTTTTACACACTTTTTACGCATTTTGATCGAATTTTTCATATACACATATTTGACTACTCATTTGCTCTTCTCTTTTGTAGGTTCATCCTTATGGGAAGAAACAATTACATCATCAAGCATCATACAACGTCGGCAACATGTACAACGTGACATATTCACATACGCTTTCATCCTTAGGGTCATTTCACTTCCTCTTCTATATCTTCCATGCTTCATTTTTATCACTCCACATTTTTCTTGTCTCCTCAACACACTTTTCTCCATCGATCTACATGGTTTTCAAGTATGCATATATTATCTACTATATGTCATTGAGAATTCACTCAATAACATAAAGTAGGGGCAAATGTACAAACTAAATCACGCACTTTGGGTATATTTATAGTTCTGATCACATACCACTATTCATATGATTCATAAGCAAGAAAAGTACTAATTGACCACTATTTTTGGACTCTTTGCTTGCTTTCTATTTTCCTTTTGGTCTTACACACCTTCTTGCATAGTATGGCTTTCAACACTTCAGTTTTTCTAAGTTTGGACACCAGCGCCCATCCAGGATGCCAGCACCTAGGTGACCCTACCCCCTCTAGGTGCCCTGACCTCTTTATATCTTGCTTACATCTTTTGGGTCCTTTCTAGCTGTTGGGCATCTCATTTTCTTGGTGTTTGGAATTTTAGTGGTTAATTACAAAATTCAAATAAGGGAATCATATAAATATAAAGATATGTGACCATAATAAAGGACCAAACACTAAGCATCTACTATTATCACCTAAGGTTATATCCAAAGGCCATTACAAGACCATCAAAACATCCATCTAGCATCCATTCAAGGGACAAGGGATTGAATTCTTCTGCATACACTTCATAGGAGGGGAAGTTAATTTTTCCATGCACACATCTATCTACATTTTCTATATCTATTTATTACTCGCTATCAAGTGCAATTTTCACAAGAGACACCTAGGGCACGATTCTACACACACACACACATAACTACATGGAGTTTGAAATGTATTGTAGCGCCTGGATCGTACGTTCATTCAAATCGTGTGATTTTGGGGTCATTTTAACTCCTTGTTTACATTATTTCTTGTTTAGGATTTGATGTGTTTTTGGTTATGCAGTGCTCTTTCTCTTTGTAGGTTTCGATACAAATTCGGTGATCAAGTAGCGTATAGGTGACTAAAGGTGACATCTAGTGAACATCTTGTGACCCTATGAAATTAAGTTTATGAGGTTCTAAGTATTCACAAGCACCCAAAGGAGGTATGCAATGCCCCGATGCCCCTAACCCTACACAAACACCCTAGTCCCGACATTCCCAACAATTCTACATTTTTCTAGGCTTGGTTGCGACACTTTACTTTTCGGTTTCATCAAATTTCTATCTCAACATGCCTTCGTATTTATGGAAAATTAGCTAAGTATCTTACCCTCTCTTTTACAAATAGGGTTTCATATTGTTCTAGCTTACTTGTTTGTGTCAAATTTGTACTTTCTTATATATCTACATCTCGTGTTATAACTAAATTCGAACTTAACATTTATATACTTCAATATTTGTTTAATCACATAGCCTTCCTAAGATTTGGCTCTCATTTAGTCATTTAGCCCACATTTAGAATATTTTTACTTTGAACAGTGATCGTCGTTGATCGCCAATCATCTTCGATTTCCCCCTTGACCTCTTGATCCTTCATTAACCCTCTAAACACTTCCAAATCTCTATTTTTGGAATCCGATAGGTTCCTAAATCCCTTGTAGTCTACCTTATCATTTTCAAATATGTATATCATCAATCAATGTATGTTTTATCAAGTATTTTGTCAAAGTAAACATTTTCTACTCGATTCTATAGATTCCCAATCACCGTTGATCGGTACCCATAACCTCTTCTTTCTTATTTGTTCTACAAACACATCCAAAATTCTATTTTTTGAGATTCACAAAATTCTATACTCCTCATAGTCTACCTTAGCATTATCAATTCCTATCTCGACATCTTATTATTATCTGTTTGACCCATCCTTTATCAAAACAATAATTTTGTCTCTGATCATCGTCGAACCACGATCACCTTTGAACCATGTGTTTTTAATCATTTTTAGCATTATCATATTTACATCAATTTGATTTTGGTCAAACAAGTTGCTTGCAAGATGTATGTTCTGTAGATGACCGTTCCAGGTCGTATACACCCAATCTCCAACATATACAACCTTCGAATCATCCAGTAGCCATTCATGTGGGAGAAATTTGACATTTTCCATGAACTTAGCTTGTGCACCATCACACTCTCACCTAACATCAATGATATCAAGGATCAAATAGAAATCATTCAAGAAGAGTGAGAATACGCCAAGAGTTATGGTACAACTACTTGAAGGATTTTAAGCTTCATAATCGCCTAGCCTAGTCACGTATAATGTTGAACAAGATATTTCCAACCCCCTTGAATTATGATATATCTTTTTCATTTATATTATTAATTGTCAAAATCACTTAATTGTTTCAAATGAGTTGACACCCTTGAGGAAGTGCTTGATTCCTTGGATCAAGATTTTTGAGCAACTCGTTATCTTCCTTATCTAATAAATCTTTGTCTAGCTGTCTTTGCATACATTTCTTCCCACTTGGCGATAGGAGGAGCCTTTTCACATTGTCCACTTTCGATTATTTCAACATTGCAATTATTGGCACAGTATTTGTAAAACTTTCCTATTTGAGTTTTTGGTATTTTCATCCTTTTATAGCACTAACCATAAAACACCATAAACATCCTAACATGCTTGGTGGGACCATCTTAGTCTATTTGTGTTTTAAATTACATATCTTTCATTTATTTTGTTATCATTTTCATCTAACTTTTCAGCTTGGAGCGTATTGCTAAAAACATTAAAATAAAAAACTAAAAGGGAAAATAATTTACAGGTATCTGTTTTCTTTCATCATTTTCCTTCTCACATCACATTTTGTGTGTCATGTTTTCATAGAATTAAATATTTCCTTTAGGTTTTAAAATGAAAAATTCATATTTCCTATTCACATAACTTAATTAGGAGTTCAAGGAATTGCATTCACAAACACTCCCTTCATACACAATCAAATCACATCAAACTTAACTCACATATAAACAATTCTTCTCATGTGGAACTACTTGGATTTCATCACCAAGAGGATAAAATGACTCAATGTTCTGACCGAGTATAAAAAATATTATGGGTGGTATATCAGCTAAGAACTCAACACCCTTATTGCTATGGGACCATGAAGTGAGGGGGTAGGCCCCAATACCACACCTTGACCGACACAATCTGATTTAGGCCTCACATACCTTTGGGTATATCGAGGAATCCATCCTTAAACTGACTGAAACTAGCCTTAGACATCCTTCTCTTAGTACTTGTTTATCCATTTTTCACATTTCACACATTTCTTAATTTAATCAAGATAATAATAAAAATTCTTGTGTAACTTGTCTACAATTGTTGAATCAACCAATTTTTCATTCTTTTTCATTGATTATGTGTTAGTTCATGGTTTTAACTAGACAACTATCTCGTCTACAAAACTTTGATAATATGACCAATCACCTCAAAAATCCCTAGATAATATCAAGTCTCACCTTCAAGAAATCCCAGGCATAATGGACCGAATTTGATCACCTTACGTGGATAATAAAGATCCCCAACATTCTCCTAGCAGATCGATCGGCCATGTCGAAATCCCGAGATCCATTCAGTCCCCACTTTTTCAATATTGGTGATTAAATCTTCACAGAGATTCTAGATTCTAACCCAATGGCCCCGAACACCTATCTTTATTCTTGAGGTTTTTTCCTCCAAAGAACCCATACTTGAATGGTGACCTCCCATCATTAATGTCACCTTCGACACTTCCCAACTTATTGATCCTAATCATGATCCGATCATCCAACAACTACATCCCTATTCTACTGCTAGTGGATCATAAACATCGAGTTCTCGCCGCGTTAGTCCCTATCATTAGTTTTGACCTCAATGATGTCTCATCACAAGATACATTCAACCAAAACCATCCTCTTCATCAAATCCTTTGTCAATATTTTCATCTTCACAAAATAATACTAACACATCTCCTTCCACATCTAGTTATGTAGCCTTTAATGTCTCTCCTATACCCTTTGTGAGATTGGTAGCCATCCCTCTCGGTGTGTATCAACCCATCCCCTCACAATAAGCCACATATTAAATCCAACTTCTATTTAAGTTTATCCCGTATCTATACCTCTTGATCAATACAAGTTATATTGCTAGTACTCACCCCTCTTAATAACAGGCATCCACCGCCGCTGTCTCACAAGTCCATTATCATTACATACCACAACCATCCCAACCATTTATCAACACTTCCATTCCATATAAACATATACCGAAGCCATCTCAACCTCTTATCCACACCTCTATCCTGTCCCAGTATATACCACATCCATCGCAACCTCTTATCAATACTTTAATTCCTATCTAATATCAATACATTCAACCATCGAAACCTTTAGTTTTGAATCCTACTTACAATATTCACACAAGTGTTCCTCTCTTAGACAATATCCCTTTACAATATCAATTATACCATCAGTCGAATCCACATACCTATAATCAACCTAGTTTGTAATCATTTAACCGTCAACAACCAACACAAACTGATCCTTTACAAGCATTGATGAATAGGATCTCAAGTCTTGAAGCTGCCTCCATGGGCCCTAAAAGAACTTTGTCATATGAATAGATCTGTAATGAGCCTATTCATCCATTAATACCCTTCAAAGCATATTCCCCAAAGTGGGAACTCCCAAAATTCATCAAATTCTATAGTAAGGAGGACCCTCAACAACACATTCGAGCTTTCTGTCACTCGTGCTACCTTATTGCACATGACCAAGACCTTATGTTAAGGACACTTCCTATGTCCTTAGCAGGTGGTCTGCACTATTGGTACAATAATATCCCACAATATTATCTCTTTTCCTTTACACATCTCACACAACTATTCTTAGAATAATTTTCCATCAATATCACCCGTAAGGTTTCTATAATAGACCTCCACGCTATCAAACAATTTGAAGATAATTTTTTTGTATACTTTGTCACTTGTTGGAGGGGTATCATCAACCAATTATTCTTTTCCCTCCCACAAACTGAATTGATTGATTTATTTTCTCAATTGTGCACTAAACACATATCGACAACGCTTAAAATTCAATCTTTCTAAACATTTGATGAAGCCTTTGCCATGGCACGCAAATTATAAATTTGTTCCCTCAAAGATGGTAAATTCAAAATCTGATCAAAGAAACCAAAGCCTTAGTCATCGATAATGTCGATGGTAGATGCTTATTTATATTCCTACAAGGACAATAGAGTAATTATATATACCACGTTCAATCTATCTACCTTACATGATGAATTTCAGCATTACTCACTATATTTTCGTAGTATAGGAAGAAAGTGTTGATGTTAATGTTGTAGACAAAAATGGTATAACAGAAGATAAAGCGCTACGGTTATGAGACATAAGGGCGATAAAAATCTGGTCTCCATTTAATTTCCACTAAACCAGAGGTGCTTCCATTTCTCGGAAGTGATCGCTTCTTATCTACTTCATGCCAAGTCCAAGGATTTGTCCTTATTTTCTAAATCATGGAAAAACATAATAGGTTTTTTTGTTGGGAATGCATACAAAAGTTATTATAAACTTCCGAGCCAGAATCCATGTACAACTAAAAAAATCAAGTCTGGATGGCCTAAGGGAGAGTAAGAGATGTTTTGTAGATTTGGATTGTTAACCCATTAGATAATATGGATGATTCTAATCTACCTCGATATCCTTATTAAATGGTTTAGACTAGGAGTCTATATTAACATGGCCCTCATGAATAGGCTATATGGAAATTCGTCAATCTCTAAGGTGGATGTTTCCTAGATCCCCTTACTTTCTTTTATTATTGATGATGAAAATATTCCCTCCTTAGGGAAAGTGCTCAATGTCAATTTAGTGAGACAAAAATAATTTTTTCGACAATCGGAAATCATTTTACATGGCTTCCGATCTTCTCGATTTTATCTGTGGTGTTCTTGAATGATCATATTTCACAAATCTGGTATCCTTCGATCCCTTTGAAGGTAAATGAGCAATATTCATACTTGTATGCCCACTACAGTCACGTATTCAAGATATATGTACTTATTTGTATCCTACTTTCTACTCACAATTACATGAAATGGCGACACCGATAATATTTGATGACATCCTCACTTCCATAAGGAAAATGGGTGCCACATTCTTCTATCTAGAATATGTAGTTATCATGATTGTGGGATTCCTTACACCTCCTTTTTATTTGCCATATTATGTTAAAGAAAAATTGATAGAACAAGAGGTTGCATGTCAAATTTGCAATGGTATTGCTGGAAAGTGTAAGGAGAAGAAGATTAAAACACATCCCCCTCTAGTATATGTGGAATGCAGAGAATTTAATAGGTGGCCTGATTTGAAGGTTGTCTCAGCCCATAGAAATTCATTTCATCTCCCGAACACCCTTTAAGGCAATATGAAAAAATGAAAAGGGTTTCCCAACACCTTAATTTACATAAAGGACAATTAAATATACTGTATGCTCACGTGCATGATGATAATGACTGGGTATGGATTACCCAAACACAAGATAGCCTTGTTAAGAAGAATATGAAGGATAAAAGGGTGGTTCCACCTCTCGAGAGCAATTATTAAAAAGGAGGCTATGAAGAGAAAGGCAAATTTGTATTTAGAACATTCACAAAATCCCTGTGCTCCCTTATCTCCACCAATTGAATCTCAATATGAGTTTTGAGAAGTCTTTCCCAAACCAAATGAAGCTCCAACTTTGGTGGCATATGCCTTAACTTCATTAGATGAAGAACAAGAAACTATGTAAACTAAAATTTCAGCCAATGACATCCCTAGTGCAACCCTCTTAATATTCTCCCTCCACTTCACATGAAGCAAGACAAAATTGGGTAGAGCAATATGTAATTTCCCACAAAGAACATCTAGATTGGGAGGCATAAGAAGATCCCTTAGTAAAAATTAAATTCAATCCAAGGATGGGAACCTTGAAAAGGGTAACCAAAAGGAATATGTCAACACAGCAAGCCATTGTTTGGCATAAAAATTCAAAAGACCTCTTCACTCTTACAAAGAAAAGGAAAGCCAAAGGCTCCCAAGTGGTGCAATATGAGGAAGATATGGAATCCTTGATAAGGGATACAACTAAAGCAACCATAGAAGTAGTGAGAGGAGTACATGTTAGAAATAAAGAGCTTGAAACTCAATTAAAGGCCATAATTCCTCCTGAACAGCTTTCTGATGTAGAAGAGACATTACATGGCTTGTACAATAATATAAAGAAATGCATTAGTGTAAAGGAGCAGGAAGAACCGTTCTTGAAAAGGAACGAAAAATCATTACATCAATGACATTGTTGCAGAAAACATTAATATAGATGGGGTAGACCATTGAAAAGGCATTTGTAAAGACCCTTCAATTATGACCATGGACGATATTGGTATATGCCATACATATGCTAATTATACGAAGGAAATACTAAGGGAATGGAATGAACATGTAAGAATACTTTCTTTACAGTTTGATGACATTATTTCTAGAGGAAATCATATTTTCACAGAAGCTTTGGTCATGGAAGTATTTAACGAAACCATGAATTGGTTTCTGATGAAGAGTTCGCGACATCGCTTAAGCAATTCTTGGTTAATTTTCAAAGGAGAATAACTGAGGTGAATGAAGGAGAAACTTCACATGTCATTGAGATTGTTTCCAAAACAAGGAAAAAATACAAAAATAAAGACTCTAAAGGAAATTTCCAAAAATCAATTGGTAGTCAAAAGGATTTGCTTGACAAGTCTCTTTGTGCTATATAGAAGCCCGATTGTTGACATAGGAAATATAACTAGATATTCTCATATTTGTAAAAAAAGCTATTGAGGAGGCATGACAACGAGATGATAAAATAGGTCCTGAATGAGAGCAACAAACCTAGGAAGCAATTATGTCCGCATACTTGGATCAACAACATCCCATAATTAAGGAATAACCATAGTGAATCATAAATTGTAGTATCTGAGATAGGCGGGTAAGCACTGTATAATATGTATGACATGTTAATAGATAAATATTTATAATTTATTAAATGTTCATGTATATATTTGAAATTTTATACTTATCTAAACATGCATTTATTGTTTTTATACGCTAATATCCAAATATGTTGATGTGGCATAAACTAGCACACACTATGCTCAAATATCTCGTAAATGAGTACCGATCACTAAGCTCACAATATCTTACCTTTTTTTAATTAAAAACATAGTAATACCAAATCTTAAAATAATATGTTACAACATAAGCTAGCGAACGCTAAGCCAAGAAATTCATTCTTTAAATTTTTAAATGCTAGCGACATCAAAGCTAGAAATTTACAATAGTGGTAGTGTATTAGCGGCATAAAATTCAAGATATCCGTTATTGAGAACTGATCGTTAAGCTCTGAAAATGTTTTTGAGGCGTACTGTAGCAGCCCCTAAGCTCACAACATCTTACTTGTTTTTCCTTGAATCATAGTGACAACATATCTTCAAATAATATGTTGCAACATAAGCTATATGCTCAAGACATCTAAACTCAAAATATTCTATTGTGGAAGCACCTAGATGTTGTGTAGCTCAAAATATTTTAATTTTATTTGTTAAAGCATACCACCAACAAATTACAAACATTATGAGTATACATATTCTAGTGGATGCTAGCCTCCTAGAATCTTAATTTAATGGGTTAAATCCTTGTGACTGCTATGCTCCAAATATTATGGGTTAATGTATGATGAAAATCAACACGTGACCTTCAAGCACACTCAACCTCTCAAGGTCGAGCCAGGACAACCGATGTGGAATGGATAGATAGCTCTATGGAATATATGTAAGGTGAGGTAAGTGAAATATGGATAAGGAGAGATCAAGGCAATCTAATGTCTGGTATGAACACTAATGGAATATGCTCATCTAAAAAGGAAAATGCTTGTATCACATGTATGTGTGATAAGGAACAGTCTAGGATGATTGTAGTGCATAGATGGAGGTCAATATCTGGATCATAGAAAATGTTGGTGATGGGTTGTGGAAATAAGAGAAATTGTCTTGCGTTCACCTCGTAGAAGTTTCCAGACAAGGTCATGGAAGTGCTAGAGGAAACATATGAATAGGACAAGTGAGTGGGTTATGGGCACTAGTTCCGCCTAGGCTGGTTCTACCAAAAGTTGTAGAATTTTTCAGCTTCTTCGTTAAGGACATTTAATTATGTGATGGTGATAGGTGGAAGTGGTGAGGATCATAAAACCAATATTCTAAGACCCGTGTCAATGTCTATCTCTAAATAAGTTGTGTTTGGCTGCGGGACTCAAGGATCGTATACTTTATCTCTCGGTTGTTGAGGACCCTGGATGGTCATATGGGATGTGTGACTATGGAAAATGGGTGAAATAGTGAAGATAGACGTGAATGAATGATAAGTGATCAATGTAACATGTGGTCGGGCTGATTTTCCTAGAACTCATAAGCTCTATCGTCCTCAACGTTGAAGCCCTCAACTATGCAGCTCATAACAGATAATTTTGATGTGGTTCAAAAGATGTGAATTAAAATGCCTTGGTCGATGTCCGACAATGCCACTTAACAAGTTTGGTTGTGACACTACTTTGGTTCAAAAATGTAATCCACTGGGTTCTCTAGGACCTAAAATGGTCATGCAAAATTTATATCCAATTAATCTAATACAAGAAAGTAAACTAATTAAACAAAGGAAAATATAATCTATGTTTTTGTGATTTTTCAATTATATAAAGGGAATAAAAAAATAAACAACAATCTAATTAAATTAAACTAATCTTTTTGGATTTTATACTTTCTAGAAAACAATAGAAGAAATAAAAGAAATATGAAGAAATGTAATTACTTCTACAATATTATTAACAAAACCTAAACAAATAAATAATTTGGTGTGACTATTTATCTATGTAGAATGAATCTAAACTATCCTAAGTAAAAAAATCCTTTCTAAATTGTAATTGTAGATCTAAATCCTCTATTCCACCTCAGAGACATGAGAAGAAGTAGAAGCTTCTCAGAAGCACTTCTTCCCCTGAAACTTCCCAGTAGAAGTAAAGAAGGATTATATGGAGATTACAAATTAAAATGGAATTATAATTTCTTTAAAAAAATGTAGAAGCTTTCCTAAAAAAAACTCCTCAGAAACCCATAGGGATAGGCAGGGAAGTAATCTATCACCAGGAGCTTTGTGCAAACAAAATGAAAGCTACAATAATTAATTAATTAACAATTATTTGAATTGGGATAATTTAGCTACTCTAGTCAATATTATGCATACAAATTAAATAAAGAAATCAATAAAGCTTAAGGAAATCTAAGTACATCCCCAACCTAGAATTTGTAGAACATTGGAAAAGCTAGTGACGGTTTACTCTAATGTCCCCTATGTTTCTTTTCCAACTTTAGTGCTCAAATGAATCCAAGGAACTGTGTTGGGTAGTGTAGAAGAAGTGTTGGAGCAGCGGTGGGTTATAAGAAATCTAGTAGCAATGTGGGTAGGAGAATAACGATGCAAGAGAACTGGCTTGATTTTATATTTCCTAGCAAGGTTATGGAAGCATAAGGATGCAAATTCACAACAAAAATCTTCGGCCATTTCTTTGGGAAGAAGCTTGGATTTTATAGAACATAGGTGGGAAATGGTCTAAGCCATTTCCCAACCAAGGAATTCCACCCCACTCAAAGGAGGGGAAATTAACTCTCACATAGCAATATAAGAGGTAGAGGAAGTTGGTACGTATCTAACAATCCTAAAAAACAACCAATTTGACTAAGAAACGTGCACTAAAATCATGTTTGAAGAAATTACACGCATTCAGAATGTGCCAAAGAAGATTCTAGAAAATACACATGCAACCACCGTCCGAATAGAGGGGTAGTTACGCAACCATTAGGGAAGTGCGCACCATTCTTTGAGAAACCAAACCAAAGGTGGTTGCGTAATTGCCATGGCAGATGCATATCCACTAACATTTCACGTAACTTAAGGCTAAAAACTTAGGGAAAAGTTGTGAAAGAGATAAATGAAAGCAAGAAAATCATAGAAATGGTTAAGGGAAGCATACTAAGCCACAAATATACACTGTAAAGAGGAAATAGGATTCAAACACCATTAGAAAAGATAATAATCATCATAAGGGAATTTTAACCATTTTTGACAATGTAGCACATGCAAAATTGGGTGTATACATATTGCCCCCTCAGAGAAGTGTTCTAGCCATGAAGAGGCATAGAACGTAGATTCTGAGTATGGCATTCCCAAAATGGGGAGTTAGAAGTTATGTCTGACATGTTTGTGTGTCAAAGCAACGCCAATCCAAACTCCCACTAGCTGTAAGAAACAAACGAGAATCAAGTGCAGATAGATATGAAATCAAAAAACATACTAAAACCAAAATGACAAGAGGACTTACCATATCCATGGGGATAGAAATATACTTGCACCAACACTCCAGCCCTACAAAACACACACACTCAAAACAAAGTTAAAACATATATATAACTAAAACCGTTATTTTTACAAATCATTTTCACTCACCCACTTAGTGAATTTTGAGATCTAAATTATCTCGTGATGATTTCACATGAGATAACAAATCGAAATCAAAGAGCACAACAACGTGATGGCAGCTCGACCGGGGGAGGAGGAGACTTAAAGATGGGTAAGTTATCTGCATTTATTTATTTTTAACCTATAATGTGAAAAACTTGAAAAATCTAACTTAGGGGGTATTTTTGATAATTTTGTAGTCAAAATGTTCACAAGGGGGTGCCTAGGTAGATTTTTATTTTATTTCATTAAAAATGGTCAAATATTTTTTTGTCTTTTTGAGCTTTTTAGGTATTAGGGTATGACCCATCTTTTCGAAGAAACGACCACTCTACGCAGAAGCGGTTACGCAACCGCCACTCTATGGAGAGGGGAGGTTGCGTAACTACCATGGTGATTACGCAACCGATGCTCTATCTGAGGCAAAGCGATTGCATAATTGTAGGGACAAAGACTAATTTTGACTAAGTACGAAGAATTTTTTTATTTTTTGTGTTGTTTTATGATGTTTCTGATGAGCTTATTATGCACGAGATGTTTCTAACTTTATCTTTTTGATGTTTTAGTGAATGCATGCCCCGTATATCAGATGGAGCAGGGCTAGGGAGTGTGATTGGATTCCTGAGATTTTAGTTGGTCTTTCTCAGGAAGAGAGATATCTTACATAGAGCCGGGATATGGAGGATATCCCAGCACACTGCTTGGTTGCACCACCCGGTTATTTGTTAGTGGATTTACTTGAGCTCTTGGGATACAAACCGAGAAAAATTTATGGTTTCCTTGGGTTGAGGAGAGTGGTCTATCAATCTCAAGGATGTATACATGATTCTAGGTGTTCCTGTTATAGGAAGGAGGTTGATTTTGGAGAGTGCTACATCAGTGGTGCAGTCTCACAATTGGGCTACTTATATGGGAGATGCATTGGCACCCAACATTGGTGCCAAACATGGCATGAGATTATTGTCGGTTCACTCTACCCCTATTCCTACCTTGCGTAAGGCCATTATTAACATTTTGGCTTTGCGTTTGGTTGGGGACAAGGGCAAGGATAAGCTACTTTATTGTTGGGCCCCGATTATTCAGAGCATAGAGGAGCATGGTCACATCTACACAGGGAATTGACATACTTGGTACTACATATCATGATCTATATAGGGTGGTTTAACTAAAGGGAAAGGCCCTTAGTCATCCTACTTTAGTGACTAGTTGGGTATTTGAGCGCATGATCCCCTACTAGAGGGGTGTCGAGATAGTAGATCTAGGGGCTATCAGAGTAGTTAGATGGATAGTTATGGGCCACTTGAAGGGGAATTACCAGCCTGCTATGACACTTACTACATACGACATGATTGCGTGGCCACACCAGGACATGACCAACTTATGGGTGAGGATGTCATAATTGTGTAAATATACAAAACTATTACACAGTTAGTAGATATGACCGAGACGGGTGAAGTCCCATCCAGTTTAGAGGGTGCCCTAGTAGTTTTGGTTACCCTACATTGACGTTGTCCTAGTAGTTCTAGTTATATATCGAGGAGTAGAGAGGATGGAGCTTCCCAAAAGGGTGAGCTCCATGGATAGTTTTTGCTCTCGGGGTGTCAATTAGTACACCATAGGTCATTCTAGATCCAACTAGGCTAGGGGTGATTTTGTAAATTGAGGCTTCCCCACACATAGCGGGAGGAGGCCAGCCATAAGGAGGAGGAGAGGGGACTGATATAGACACAAAGTGGAGAGCTAACAAAGAGGTTTCTACGGTAGGCAAGGTTGAGGATGAGACTCTTTACTCAGATGAGCCTCTTACACACAAGGGAGATGAGTAGTCTGTCATGGGACAACAAGTATCTTTGAAGGAGATTTCGGTCGAGCGGGTTCCCATAATAGTGCCACCACCACCTGCAGACTACAATAGACCCATCCTAGTGACTAGGAGATCCGAGTAAGTTAACACTCTTCTCTTGACTCTACTATTTAGACTATAAACATTAGTGAGTTACGTATTATCTTCTTTTTGGTTTTTTTGAAAGTTTTCTAACTCGCCATTTTTAATTTTTTTGTAGCCACTGCCGACAACTTTTGAGATTTTATTCAGAGCATCCTTGTTCATACATTGCTCATCCCCACGAATAAGTCACATGAGGAGCTCCTTGCAAATGTGGGGCAACCACCGATGGCCGAATGCCATACCGATGTATTTTCACCAATTTGGCGAGCCACATATATACTCTCCAAGATGAAGATGGAGCTCACCACATTCTGTTTAGCTAAGAGGAGATAGTGGCGAGACCACTCTTACAGTGAGACCACTACCAGCGTATTACCAGCATCATCTCACAGACATTCTCATTGTTCTATTCATGAGGGATCCCACTTGCATAATAGAATCCATAATGTAGTGCCCACATTTTTATAGCTCTAGTTATCCATTGGTTTCCTTATGCATAGACATGTTTTGATTTAGACTCTGATAGATTTTGGACATTTTACTATGTTATTTTTATCCTCATGGATATTATGATATTTTGTGCGCATAGTGCCAATTGGACTAGATTCATATATTGATATATTTCTTATGATGTTGATGACACTAACAGGGTTATATGATAGATTTATTGGTTATATGTTGGTTCTTGTGGTCGATTTGATTAATG
Source organism: Taxus wallichiana var. yunnanensis (assembly GCA_018340775.1). Lineage (NCBI taxonomy): Eukaryota > Viridiplantae > Streptophyta > Pinopsida > Cupressales > Taxaceae > Taxus > Taxus wallichiana. The sequence goes on from CM031242.1 coordinate 336,937,978, forward strand.
ATATAGTTTTCTGGATTTAATAATGGTAATTTTCATGCTAGCCTAAGTGTATGTCATTGTAATTTTATCTGTGGATGATTCGTGGCAAACTATGTGAATAATTGTATGTTATTATATTGGATAGATGTGGTTAATGTGTGTAATGTGTAGTGATGTTTATTATAGTGAGCTAGCATGTGATGTGATAGGTATAGGAGAGCATGGGTTTCGGGCAGCTACGTAATTGTGCACGAGCAGCCACAGGGATGAGTCCTAACCATGCTAAATGTTTGAGGCCTTAGGATAGGTGTATTTATTTGGGCACCATGGGTGAACCCTCAATTGTAATGTATTTATGTCTTGCAAAATTTAATCATGTTTAGGGTGTGTTTAATTAAGTAAACTAATTTACGGGTTTAATGATCTCATCTTATGTAAGTGATGGTTTTGGGTAAGTGTGTGTGTGTGTGTTGGTAGAAGGGATTGGGGACCACATGTGAACCTTTGGTGGACCCCACACCCTCTACCCTTGTGCCCAAGCATGCCAAACATTTTGGGCATTTTAGGGACCCCTTTTTAGTTTGGGAGTTCCCTTAGCATGAAAATGGGCCCTTGGACCCTACCTAATAGGTAGGGGGCTTATTTCCAAGGCTTGGAGGGAATTTCCCTCCCATTTTTCCCTCCTTAGTCACCATCCATGTAAGATGGTTGGTTTGTGTGTATTTGTTAAAAGTTGCTCCACTTTGTTTTATTTTAGTTTTTAGTATTTTGGGTGATAAGGGCTAAAAGGTGAGTTTACTCTTACTTATTTGGTTTTTGGAATCTTTGACTCTTGAGAGGAGAGGGGTGACACTTGTCACCTTCCCATTAGTGAGGAAAATTTTGGGTTCCTCTTCTTATTCTTCCTTGTGTGGAAGGAAGGGGTCTTCTTGGTCATTTTTTTTTGGGAGAACTTGGAGAATTTTGGGATCTTGGAGGTTTGATTGGACAAAGGGAAAAGCTTAGAGTCTTGGAAAGAAATTTAGAGGTAGGATTCTTAACCTTTTTCTTTCTAAGTTGTGTTTATATTTTTAACTATGCTTTGATCAATAAAATGATGTGTGTGAAATGATGGGTTGTGAAGTTGTATGGTGAATGTAGTTGTTTGCTTGTTCTTGTTGTTTTCTTTTGTTTTCTCTCCACCATCATTTGGATTGATGGTTTTTGGAGAATGTAGGGGAAGAGAGAGGGATTTCCCTCTCAAACCTCATGGTTGTTGGTCAAGCCATGAAGGTCCCTTCTCATCCCCTCATATGGTTTGAGGTGGGAGAAAGGTTCATATGGCTTGAACCTTTCCCCATTCTTGGTGAGGAAACCCTTTTTAGGTTTGAAAATCCTCCCAAGAAGGATTTCTATGACATTAAGGAGGAATAAGAAGGATGAATGATTAGGAGGAATAAGGAGTTTTGTAAACATGTTTTTGTTGGTGCTCCTATGGTTGGACACCTTTGATTTGGGCATCCTACTTCTTCTCTTCCCCCTTGTGAGGTTGACCTTGTTATCCTCATGTTGTTGTTTTATCATGTGTAGTATGTCTAAGTGGTTAAATGGTCTTATGTATTTCTTGTTGTGTTTTATCCCCATTATACTTGTGCACATTGTGGAAGTTTGTTCCTCTCTCCCATGGGCTTGGGGGAGGCTAGCATGGCTTCCAACCATGGAAAGACATGTGATGATGCCTATTGGTTGGGTGGTAAACAAGCCTTGTCTCTTATTCAACATCCTTGGAAGAACACTCAAGTTGGAGATAGTTGGAGCCTCTTGCCATCTTGGTCATCCTCATCTTTTGAGGGCATTACTTTCATTTTGTAAATAAATGTGGCTTTGAGAAGTTTTACATTCTTGTAAACACCTATTTTTTTGTATTTGATGTTATTGTAAACTTAAGTCATTTGCTAAGGAAGTTTTCCTTCATTGTTGCAAGAATCTTGTAAGATTATCATTTTGAGATCATAATGAAACCATGAACCTTTTTATTTCAATGTCTTCATTTGGAAGGTTTTGTTTTGTTTAGAAATCTACACAATATAGTTATGGAATATACATTAAATCTGAAATATTTAGTTGTGCTTACTTTTAAAAGTAAAAAAAAATATGGCATTACATTTTGGTATCAGAGCTGTGGTTCAAACACACGAGACTCTTTGGGTAATTTCTGTTTTAGTTATCTCATTGTTTTGTTAAAAAAAAATCATGTCTCTTTTCTTGTTGTTGTTGGATCTCCCTCTTGTAGAAATCTGCATTAATGATTTAGTCATTACATTGAAAGAAACTTAGTGTACATGAAGTTGGGGGATTCATTTTACACCAATATAATTCATTTTTTTAGATCATACAAATTTTGGTAGTTTTCTATAATGAAAAGAAATTAGTCCTCTTGTTATTCCTTGAGAAAACCCAATAATTTGGCTTATTAGTAAAACAAATGTGAGTTGCTTTTCCATATTACAACCAACTTAAATCTTCATCCTACTTGGTAACTATTCTACTATTTTCTTATTTTAACACTTAAAAAATAATAAAAATAAATAAATAAATAAAAGTGGAGAAATCGATAAATATATATATATATATTGATTTTTTGTTAAAGATATATATATTATACTTATTATATAATATATATATTATATATTATATAGTATATATATATCTTTTATATTAAATAATATATATGGATTCAAAATATATATATATATATATATATATATATATATATATATGGTTGTCTTTTTATATATATTAAAAAGTGAATAAAATAAAATAAAATTATAGTTTAAAAAAAAATGTATAAAATTTAAAACAAAATAAAATAAAAAATAAAATAAATGAAAAAATAAAAAAATAAACAAGCTTTGTTTGGGGGAACCCAACCCCCCAACTCCTCACCCCGCGTAGTCTTCTCCCACGGCCCCCCCCTATGCACCTTGCCCTCCACCCTACACTGCCTGCCCCCCTTGCGCCTCCCACGCCTCCCCCCCCTCCACCTCATGCGCGCCTCCCCCTCCATGTTGCCGTCCCCACGCCCTGCCACCATGACCTCCCTCACCTGCCACCGCCCCCCCCACCCCCAAAATATATATATATTACCTGTTCCGCGCCCCAAACACCACGCAGACTCTATAAACAGGAAAAAAAAAAATTAATAAAACAAAAAATGCGGCCAACAAACACATCCGCCTCCTTCCTAAAAAAAAGGTTTTAAAATAAAATTATATATATATATATATATATATATATGGATTAATAAAAAAAAACATGTTTATCTTCATTGTATGAATCTTCAATCAATACAATGCAAGATCAATAAAACTCCATAGCTCCTCCACCTGCAATGGCAAGGAAAACAAAATAAGAGAAATAGAAAAGAAGAAGAAACAAAATGAATGAACAAAGGAATGGAAAAGAAAATAAAAACACCATAGAGAAATTAGGGCAAGTTAGGGTAAATTTGAAATCAAGGGCTCAGATTTGATTTGATCCAAAGGCCCATAATCAATCCTACACTTTTAAGTCATAGGCACTTTGTGGGTATGGGAGGGAGAATTTTAGAAGGGTGTAATAAATTAAATAAAAGGGGGTGTGTGTGGGTAGACTAAGTTAAAAGGGAGAAAACAAGATTTAATTTAAAGGGTGTGTAGGGAAAATTTATAAAAGGGAGGGAGACTAACTATTTTACAAGGGGTGCAATTTTTATTATTATTTATGACCCTAGGGAGCTTGTTAGAGTAAAATAATCAAATTATTGTTGGGATAGTGTTATTTTATTTCAAAAAAAATAAAAATAAAATAAAAAACATGAGGGGTTTTAAAATGTATATATTTATTTTTACCTCGGGTTCAGGATGGCACCCAAGAGGGGACGATCGACTCGAGGCTCGGGACATAGTGCACCTATGCGGATCCGCCGGACCTTGATTTTGGGCCTTAGGTATTAGAGACCCTACAACAACCGAGCAGGCATTGTGCAAGAGTGCCTTCCACCACCGTAGGAGCCGCGAGAGGAGGACATTCAGTTGATAGAGATGAGGAGTTGATTGGCGAGGATGCACATTCAAAGCCACCTAAGCACGATACCCAAGACAAGAGAGGTCACGTAACCCTTCCATCCGAGAGGGGTGGCCTCATTTCAAATCACAACTGATTACACGGCTTTGAAGGACCATTTAGAGATAGGAATCTCTTTCACGTGGTATACCACATTCTTAAGATAGAGACATAGACAGTGTGATTTGAGACCTTCTTCACCTTCAGCCACCTACTTTTACTAGTTCGACAAATGGCTTTGGGTAGAGTCCTGGCTCCTTAGCCTAGATAGCTACTTTGGCTTGCACTCTCATGAGAGAAATGTCAAAGCTAGGTTTGCCATACACCTCCTCCGAGACGCAGCAGGCGTTTGGTGGAGGAATGAGGAGTGGAAGCTCCATTTGACTCGAGATACAGTGACCTGGGAGTTGTTCGAGGAGTGGTTCAAAGCCCGGTATATGTTAGAGCATTTTTTTCAGAAGAGGATCAATGAGTTTCATGACTTACGACAGGGCTTACGGCATAGTGGCGCAGTATGAGAGCAGGTTCTTGGATCTCTTGTAGTATGTAGACTACCTACAAGATGAGAAATTACAGGTAAACAAGTTCATTCGGGGCTTGAATGCAGATATAGCAGGAGTCTGTTAGGATGTTATCTCCTCCCACGCTTGAGAAGGCCGTTGAGAAGGCCTACTTGGCTGAGGAGAATAGGACCAAGGCTTAGGAGCACCGAGATAGAAATAAGAGCAAGTTCCAGGACATGATTCAGGCATTTTAGAGTTAGAGGGCATGGGGTGCAGCACCACCCCCTAGAGGAGGATTCTAGTCTTCTCCAACAGCATTAAGAGCTCCACCACACCCATCACAGCAGACACAACATCAGGGACACCAACATCAGAGGGGTAGACAGAATCATAGTTTTCAGTGAGGTGGATCTAGAGGTGGTTTTGGTGGATCTAGGGACAGGAGGCTGGGTACTCATCACTCACACCACCCGGCCAGCTCACAATAGATCTGCTTTGGGGTTAGGCAGAGATAGGTTCGGTTCGTCATATAAGACAGGAGGGACCCCTTCTCAGAGGGGTATAGGAGGATGTTTTATTTGTGGGGCTCTAGACCATTATGTGCGTATGTGTCCACAAAATCCCACTACTACATATATGCAGAGAGCTCCTAGATCCGAGTAGACGGTGGGTGACGTGGGACATGCCCATTGTGTATATGCAGCGGTTGACAACCGCTAGGCTGAGTATCAAACCACAGTCATTGAGATGACAGGTACTATCAGGGGTATTTTTGTCTCAGTACTTTTTGATTCAGGTGCTTCAGATTCTTTTTCATCTCCTGTTGTAGTGGACCAGTGTGGGCTAGTGGTGGCTAGGCAACCAGATAGTTGGCAGGTTGAGTTGGCCTCTAGGGCTAAACTCACCATGGACTCATATGTGGAGAGTTGTGTACTTGATTTGGGAGTCCTCTCCACTACACTTGACGTTAGAGTTATTCCTTTAGGATCATATCAGGTAGTGTTGGGTATGGATTGGCTCAAGGCTCATTGAGCCAAGGTGGATTGCAGAAAGAAGGTCATAGAGTGTCAGGATGATCTTGGTAGTGTGGTTGTGATTTCAGGGATGCAAAGACCTATTTCTTTGCATATGATCTCAGCTAAGAAACTCAAGTAGAGCATGGGTAAGGGTTTCAGTTGTTTGCTATATCTATCGGTGATCATTTGGATAGTACTCCAGCATTCACTCCTTGTTGATCACGTAGTTTTGAGGAGTATGCGAGATGTGTTTCTAGGTTTACCACCTAGTAGGGAGGTGGACTTCACCATTGACTTAGTGCCTGGCTCCGCACCAATTTATAGGGCACCCTATCGGATGACAACTTTAGAGCTTCATGAGCTCAAGATTCAGTTAGAGGAGTTGTTAGAAAAGGGTCTCATTCGACCTAGTGTATCTCCTTGGGGAGCGCTAGTTATATTTGTGAAGAAGAAGGATGCTTCTCTCAGGCTTTGTGTAGACTTCAGATAACTCAACAAAGTCACAATAAAGAACAATTACCCACTCCCCAGGATTGATGACTTGTTTGATCAGATGCGGGGAGCTAGAGTGTTATCCAAAATTGATCTCAAGTCAGGGTATCATTAGTTACACATCTCAAATGTAGATATTCATAAGATAACTTTTTGCACACGTTATGGGCATTATGAGTTCACTGTTGTCCCCTTTGGTTTGACCAATGCCCCAGTTGTCTTCATGAGCCTCATGAATGGAGTGTTCAGGACCTTCTTAGATCACTTTGTCATAGTGTTCCTCGATGATATTTTGATATATTATCGTTTCGAGGAGGAACACGAGGAGCATTTGAGGCAGGTTCTTCAAATTATGAGAGAGCAAAAGTTGTTTGGGAACTTAGAAAAATGTAGTTTCTTTGAGATCGAGATTCGTACTTGGGGCACATCATTTCAGAAAAGGGTATCTCTGTAGATCCCTCTAAGATCCAGGCTATCATGGATTGGCCAGCACCCACATCAATCATTGAGGCGAGGAGCTTCATGGGTTTAGCAAGGTATTACCGTAGGTTTGTGTAGGACTTTTCTAGGATTGCTCACCCTATTACTTCCCTTCAGAGGAAAGGGAAGAAGTTTGATTGGTCAGAAAAGTGTGAGCAGGCCTTCAATTTTCTTAAGGAAAGGTTAACCATGGCACCTATCTTAGCAGTTCTAGACCCAACAGAGGATTTTGTTGTTTGCACTGATGCATCACTAGAGGGTTTGGGAGCAGTTCTTATGCAGGAGCATCGGGTGATTGCCTTTGAGTCACGTAAGCTCAAAGACTACGAGCTTAACTATCCTACTCATGACTTGGAGCTTACAGCAGTTGTTCATGCACTTGTGCATTGGTGACATTTCCTTTTGGGTAGACCTTTCATCTTGAGGACAGATCATTGTAGCTTACAACATATCTTTTCTCAATCGAACCTCAACACTCGTCAACGACGTTGGATGGAGTCCCTATGTGAGTATGAAATGGAGGTATAATACATCAAAGGAAAGTAAAATGTTGTTATAGATGCACTTAGTAGACGATGACATGTACTTGCTTCGTTGACACTGCAGTAAGATTTGAGAGGTAGGATACTTGAGCATCTTCTAGAGGACAAGTTTTATGAGGGTGCTAGGTAGATGTTGGATTCTCAGGGTTCTTTTGAGGGTAGATATTTAGGATGCTTATTAGAGTCGATGGTTTGCTTCGGTTCCATAGGCACATTTATGTGCCTAAGGTAGGTGATCTGTAGTTTCATCCTTACTGAGGCTCATCGAGCCCCATATGCAACACATCCAGGAGTGAAGAAGATGCATGCCAATTTGAGAGAGTTATATTATTGGCCGGGTCTTTGTCGGGACATAGCAGATTTTGTAGCACATTTTTTGGAGTGTCAGAGAGTCAAGGTAGAACATTCTCATCCCGCAGGACTCTTATACCCTCATGAAATTCCCGAGTGGAAATGTGATGTGATCTCCATGTGGATTTCATAGTAGGACTTCTATGTCCTCTTATCGTCATGATGCCATTATGGTCACTTTGTGTATAAGTTGACTAAGGTTGCACATTTCTCACCAACCAAGGTTACCTATAATGCATGAGGCCATCGCCAAAGTGTTTATGGAGGACATTGTTAGATTGCATCGGATCCCGAAGATGATCATCAATGATGAGAGACACTATATGTACATCGAATTTTCTACGGACTTCTTTTCAGGATGCTTTGGGTACACAGATTAATTTCAGTTCAGCATATCATCCAGAGACAGATGGGCAGACAGAGAGGGTTAATCAAGTTCTTGAGGACATGTTGAGGATGTATGTGATGGACCAGCAGAAGAAGTGGGAAGATTATTTGCATTTAGTTGAGTTTGCCTACAACAATAGTTATCATAGCTCCATTGGCATGGCTCCCTATCAGGCTTTGTATGGACGACCTTGTAGGACACCTTTGAGCTGGGACAGACTAGATGATAGGATTATTTTGGGGCCAGCTTATCTTCAGGATTTAGAGCGCAGGTAGGTTGTTCTGATTCGACAACGTCTTGAGCAGGCTAGAGCACGCCAGAAGGCGTATGCAGACACCAAGAGGATCGATCGTCACTTCTCAATGGGTGACAAAGTCTTCTTGAGGGTTCATCCTCATAAGAGTCCGATCCATTATGGAAAGGGTTCTAAGCTATCACCTCATTTTGTGGGGCCTTTTGATATTCTTGAGGTCATCGGTCCAGTTGCCTATCGTCTAGCTTTGCCACCACGCCTTGCACACGCCCACGATGTTTTTCATGTTTCTGTACTTCGTAGATATGTACCATATGTTTCTCATGTTTTGGATTGGTTGGCATTACAGGTAGAGGTCAAAGGGCAGTGGAGACTAGAGCCCATACGCATCTTTGGAGCACGGAGGTTGGCCCTTCGGGGTCGAGGTTTGGACCAGGTTAGAGTGTAGTGGGACCGATATGACGAGTCATCAACTACACGGGAAGATCTTTGCACCACCTCGAGGGCTAGATATCCCTATCTCTTCCAATGAATTCCAGGAGGAAGTCTAATTCTAGGAGAGGGGGATGTAGTGCCCACATTTTTATAGCTCTAGTTATTTGTTGGTTCCTTTATGCATAGACATGTTTTGATTGAGACTCTGATAGATTTTGGACATTTTACTATGTTATTTTATCCTCATGGACATTATGGTATTTTGGGCACGTAGCACCAATTGGACTAGATTCGTATATTGATATATTTCTTATGATGTTGATGACACTAACAGGGTTATATGATAGATTTATTGGTTAGATGTTGGTTTCTTGTGGTCGATTTGATTAATGATATAGTTTTCTGGATTTAATAATGGTAATTTTCATGCTAGCCTAAGTGTATGTCATTGTAATTTTATCTGTGGATGATTCATGGCAAACTATGTGAATAATTGTATGCATTGCACTATCAATTGTTTAATAATGTTAGGACATTATAAGTTTGATTGAATTTGTGATGTGTAGATGATTTTATTATATTGGATAGATGTGGTTAATGTGTGCAATGAGTGTGTAGGTGACAGGTATAGGAGAGCATGGGTTTCACAGGCAGCTACGCAATTGTGCACGAGTGGCCCACAGGGCTGAGTCCTAACCATGCTAAATGTTTGAGGCCTTAGAATAGGTGTATTTATTTGGGCACCATGGGTGAACCCTCAATTGTAATGTATTTATGTCTTGCAAAATTAATTATGTTTAGGGTGTGTTTTATTAAGTAAACTAGTTTAGGGGTTTAATGATCTCATCTTATGTAAGTGATGGTTTTGGGTAAGTGTGTGTGTGTTGGTAGAAGGGATTGGGGACCACATGTGAACCTTGGGTGGACCCCACACCCTCTACCCTTGTGTCCAAGCATGCCAAACCCGAAATTGGGTTATTTTGGGCATTTTAGGGACCCCTTTTTAGTTTGGGAGTTCCCTTAGCATGAAAATGGGCCCTTGGACCCTACCTAATCGGTAGGGAGATTATTTTAAAGGCTCGGAGGGAATTTCCCTCCCATTTTCCCCTCCTTAGTCACCATCCATGTAAGATGGTTGGTTTGTATGTATTTGTTAAAAGCTACTCCACTTTGTTTTATTTTAGTTTTTACTATTTTGGGTGATAAGGGCTAAAAGGTGAGTTTACTCTTACTTATTTGGTTTTTGGAATCTTTGACTCTTGAGAGGAGAGGGGGTGACACTTGTCACCTTCCCATTGGTGAGGAAACTTTTGGGTTCCTCTTCTTATTCTTGCTCATGTGGAAGGAAGGGGTCTTCTTGGCTCATTTTTTTTTTTGAGAACTTGGAGAACTTTGGGAGCTTGGAGGTTTGCTTGGACAAAGGGAAAAGCTTAGAGTCTTGGAAAGCATTGTAGAGGTAGGATTCTTAACCTTTTTCTTTCTTAGTTGTGCTTATCTTGTTAACTATGCTTTGATCAATAAAATGATGTGTGTGAAATGATGTGTTGTGAAGTTGTATGGTGAATGTAGTTGTTTGGTTGTTCTTGTTGTTTTCTTTTGTTTTGTCTCCACCATCATTTGGATTGATGGTTTTGGAGAATGTAGGGAAGAGAGAGGAATTTCCTCTCAAACCTCATGGTTGTTGGGTCAAGCCATGAATGTCCCTTCTCATCCCCTCATATGGTTTGAGGTGGGAGAAAGGTTCATATGGCTTGAACCTTTCCCCATTCTTGGTGAGGAAACCCTTTTGGGTTTGAAAATTCTCCCAAGAAAGATTTCTATGACATTAAGGAGGAATAAGAAGGATGAATGATTAGGAGGAATAAGGAGTTTTGTAAACATGTTTTTCTTGGTGCTCCTATGGTTGGTCACCTTTGATTTTGGCATCCTACTTCTTCTCTTCCCCCTTGTGAGGTTGACCTTGTTATCCTCATGTTGTTGTTTTATCATGTGTAGTATGTCTAAGTGGTTAAATGGTCTTATGTATTTCTTGTTGTGTTTTATCCCCATTATACTTGTGCACATTGTGGAAGTTTGTTCCTCTCTCCCATGGGCTTGGGGGAGGCTAGCATGGCTTCCAACCATGGAAAGGCATGTGATGATGCCTATTGGTTGGGTGGTAAACAAGCCTTGTCTCTTATTTCAGCATCCTTGGAAGAACACTCAAGTTGGAGATAGTTGGAGCCTCTTGCCATCTTGGTCATCCTCATCTTTTGAGGGCATTACTTTCATTTTGTAAATAAATGTGGCTTTGAGAAGTTTTACATTCTTGTAAACACCTATTTTTTTGTATTTGATGTTATTGTAAACTTAAGTCATTTGCTAAGGAAGTTTTCCTTCATTGTTGCAAGAATCTTGTAAGATTATCATTTTGAGATCATAATGAAACCATGAACCTTTTTATTTCAATGTCTTCATTTGGAAGGTTTTGTTTTGTTTAGAAATCTACACAATATAGTTATGCAATATACATTAAATCTGAAATATTTAGTTGTGCTTACTTTTAAAAGTAAAAAAAAATATGGCATTACACACAACAAGATTCCTCATCGTGATCCTCCATCCTGGATCCCACAGGGAGGGATAAGTCATAGGCCTTTATTACCATGTTAAACCTTTTTGTGAGACACACATATATCAATTTTTGCGGATTTTATGCTCATTGCGAGTGTTTTGAAGAGTGTGATGACATTGTACTAAAAACTCGATTATTATGAATATATATATATATACATATGATTATTTTTGGGTCGGATATCTAGTGTAAGAGTTTATCTCCTTGAGGGCTTGCTTCACTTGTGTACTCTTAGATGCTTAGAATTTGTGATGTTTTACATGATTTTTGAATGCATGCTACGATGATGATATTCTAACATCATGTTAATTTTTAATTTTTTTTTAATCTTTTAACAATGTAACACTATAGTTATTTTGAGTTAACTGAGAATAAGAAAGAAAATTCATTTTAAGTTTAGGTACTAACAACACATTGTTAATAAAACCATTTACTACTTTTGCTTTTCCCTGACCTTGAACATTGAGAATGGAATGATCACCCAAGTAGATCTGATCATTACATTCACTAAGTTTAGATAGGATATCAGATCTAAAATTCATATGCCTAGAAGCACCATTGTCTAATATCCATTCATTTTCTTTTGCAGTGACAAAAGTAACATACAAAGAAATTACATTTGATTTTTGGTTATTTTTCGATTCTTGTTTTGATTTTGATTTTGGTCTTGAACATATTTGTTACCCTTTTGAAATTTAGGATTTGTTTTGTTATTTTTAAATTTTCAATCCTCTTTCTTGTGTCCAAATTTACCATAATAATGACATTTTCCATCAAATCTAACTCTTAGATTTCCAGGTTTCTTATCCTTGTTAGGAGGTTTAAAAGTTTGCTTTGTGTTTTTGTTGAATCTAGAGGTTTTACCTTTTGATTTCGAGCAAGAAGTTCCTATGAGGCATTCTCCTTAGAATCAAAATTTAACATTACTTGTTCTTCATGTATAAGAAGAGAACTAAGGGTTTGTAAATATGGAATGTCTTGTTCTGTTTTATATTTATAATTTAAAATTGAAATGAAATTTCTAAAATTTTCATGAATATTTAATTAGATAATAAAATAGAGAAATTTATCGTGAATCAAATTACTGCCACATCCATCTAATTGTGACTTAATATTTTTTATTTTTGCTAAATAATTAATCACTTTTTCATCTCCCTTCATGGGAGTTGTCATAAGCTCTAAAACTAATTTAATATTTTTTGATAAATGCGTACCTTCGTGCATCGACTCCAATTGTGCCCAAGCTTCACTAGGACTCTCTAGATTTCTGATATGAAGAAAAAAATCATCATGTACGCTTCACAAGATAATGGACATCGCCTCTTGTACTTTCTGTTGATATGTGGTGACATTATCAGTAGTTGCATGTCTTCTGGTAGGAGCTCTCTCTGTCCCATTTACAACTGCCCATAGTTTGCAAGCCATGATTTCGCTTTCAATCGAATCTTCCAAATGTTGTAGTTGTTTCCATTCAACATCTGAGTTTTATCAATTGAAAATTGATTAGACCCCATTTTTACGTAAAATAGAGATAAAAGAAATGATTAACAAACAAGGATTAAAATAAGAGTTTTATAGAAATTCCCCTTATCATATTTTAATCCTCATAATCGATCACGATCAATTTACGCCAAAAAAGGAGGTCCTATTAATTAAATAGTCTATACACGAAAAAGTTAGAACGATATCAAAAATTAAATTGAAATGTAAGTGATTTTTTTAGATTTGTAACAAATTGACAATGAAAAAATTTATCGTCATATGAGTATATATCTAAAATGATAATTTTACTATTTTTACAAAAAAAGTTTTATAATTTGTCTAGATTTTTTGAAAAATAACAACTATTTAACATAATTTCTTTGAATATATATATATATATATATATATATATAAATTGGGGCTCTTTCCCTTTATAAAATCAACTTGATGTGGAAAGCCATATTACTATCAACTCGCGAGCCATATAGAATTGCCAATTCGAATGCCATATTATTAAATCAAATCCAATTAATATTTAAACTAAATGTCGAACATATATTATCAATGCCAACCATATATTATACCACTTTGCCATATAAATCAAATTGTGCAAGAACCACGGCCAAGCCACATTTAAACAAACTATTCACCACGCCTGCGAAGGGCTATTAAACAAAGGGGGTGGTGTGACCCAAGTCACACCACCGAGTCGTCATGGGAAGGATTTTAAAGCCTTCCCCTTGTTTGTGTCGTCCCCATGTGGGACTAACCCACCGCGCGGTGTAGGAGAGAGGAGGGGGTCGTTTTTCGAGGGTGAGGGTGATGGGGGGCCCGTGAAAGGACATGCGAAGGAAGTGCATAGGGGGCCACGAGTAGCGATGAGTGCCACATGGAACTCACGAAGGAGGGGGACAGTATGAAGGGGGATACCCCCATAGAAAAAGGTTTATATATATGTTTATAATATATGGTTTTTGCTTAGGTTAGTTTAGGTTTATATTTTTAGGTTTACATTTTTATATATAAACCATAAAATTTTATATTTGTAAAACCATATAAGTTATATATATATATATATATATATTATATATATATATATTGTTTTATATATTTGAGTATATATGTATATATATATATATATATATATACACTATACTATACATACATAAATATGTATATATGTATAGTATAGTGTGTGTGTGTATATATATATATATATATATATATATATACACACACACTATACTATACATATATACATATTTATGTATGTATAGTATAGTGTATATATATATATATATATATATATATATACACTATACTATACATACATAAATATGTATATATGTATAGTATAGTGTGTGTGTATATATATATATATATATATATATATATATATATATATATATATATATATATATATGTGTGTGTATAATGTGTGTGTGTGTGTGTGTGTGTGTGTGTGTGTGTAAATCTTTATTTTTATAAAATACGAAGATTTTATAAAAATACACAACTATTATAGTTTGAATTAAACTATAGGAAAAAAAGAGGGCCCTATTCAAGACATGAATAAGGGTTTCGAAAAACAAATGTAAACAACAAATGTATCACAGGGGACAAGAAATTTACTTGGCCAATGAAAAAAATAGAAAAGCCTATTTTCTCGAATCTTGTCTCCCCTATAAATTTGGATTTTTTTCACTTCCCCTTTTTTATTTCCTTGAATCCCTACAAAATTATAAAAATATTTAAAAATAATTTTACAACCCTTACCTTAGTTTTAAGGCCCGGTAATTCTCGAAGTGGAATTCTTTCATGCAGTTGAAATTTCCAAAATGCCTTTTCACATGTGCAATATTCATCCACACAACCAACCAACCAACTATGCGGAACGAGAAGGGGATTAAATAATATTTCAAATATTTCAACTACCTTCCCAACCGTTATATCATTAGGATTAAATTTAATAATTAATCCCACTCTGGTACCATGTTAGGACGAGGGGTGAAAAGGTATATTTACCAACTAAATTAAATGTTAGGTTAACATACATTAATAAGTGGAAATATAAATGTGCACACCATAGTAAGAATAAATAACCACATAAAACAAATTACACAAAGTGACACCGTATGTAACATGTAAGTGGAGTCATCCAGATTTGAAAATCACGCATGCGGGAGGTACAACGACCGTTGATATCCGGATGCCAAACTCCACGAAAATCGATGATAATTACAAAGTGATTGTTGACAGGGAAAGGGTTTTCACACGCGACTTCCCGCAGGCTCAGTTCAGCAATTACGCAGCCGTTCGTGAGAAGACCAACGGCTACAGTTCCCAGTCTTATGTGATCTTCAACAGTAAGAAATGAACTGTTCTTCACGCTCAGCGGCATTCTGGAATTTGTTGTAACCTGCACACCACTGAGAAGATGGGAGGACCTCCCTGTCAAATTGAGCCGTGCGCGGACCCTGATTGGAAGGAAAACACCGAGCTTTGGAACATTCTCAGCATAGGCGGCTTCACCAGCTTTGTTGAAAGGGTGCAAGGACATGATCAAAGTATTTCAGTATGCTTTGCTAAGGAGTGGAAAGAGAGGACTGTCGACTATGGGGGACAGAAAATTCTTGTCAATGAAGAGCTCATTGCTGAAGCGACCGGTCTCAGCCTGGATGGGTACCGCTTCTTCAACAAAAGGGTTATCAAAGAAACTGAAGAAAGAAGATTTGTGGAGGAAGATGAGAAGCTTATTTTTAGCACAGCGGGTCTACTTGTAAGCTCAATTCCATCACCGTTTGATGAAGTCACTCGCATGATGATTCGTTTCATCTCCTTGGAAGGTAGGTTTGTTACTGTCCCAGCTAAGCATCTCATCTTTTTAAACCACTTCCGTAGGAATAGATTGGTTTGCTTCCCTCATTATCTTTTAAACTCTCTTGAGCGCTCCATTTTGGAGTTCCAGAAGCATACCCGGGCGGTTCCCTTGCATCAAGGGCTTATTTTGCTAATTCACAAATACTGCCTTCTCAAGTACCCCGGTCTTCCTTCCTCTCCTAGCCCGGCTCCGATGGGCTCCGCTGCTGCCAGTCCTGCTTCTCCTGCTGCCCTTGCTGCCCTTGCTGCTGCCCCTGCCACCGGTGCTGCTACCCCCATGCCGGCTGCACATGTTTCTCCTTCTATTCCTCCTACTGCTCCTCCTGCCACCCACCTCGCCTCTACCTCTAAACGTCCACTCACCAGGGCTTCTAGGAGACTCAACCTTGAAACTCTTGCAGCAGGGAAAGAGCCTCTTGATCTTGACATTGCACGTGACCTGCTAAACATAAGTAGTGCCAGTCCCCGGGAAGCACAGATGGATAACCCTTCCAAGAGACTGGAGGCCTTAGAGGCTGAGTTAAAAATGCTGAAGGATGAGGTCAAAAACCTAGCTAAGCAAAAAGGTAAGAAAAGCATGGAGGGGGAAGGGAGCATTGACAATAGTCAGATTGAAGACATATACAAAAAGCTGACCTCCTTGGACTCCCGCCTTGGGAAGGCTAAGACTAGGCATGATTACAACATTTCCGCCTTTAGGGCCATTGAGGAATTCATCGTGGGGCATGCCAAAAGTGTTTCCAACCTCAGCGGTGTCCCGGCTGCACTTTGGGGCAATGAAAAAGAGAGAAAAAGAACCATCGAGGAGCTTGATAAGACGGATGCTGCCCACATGACCGCTTTGGGTATGTTTCATGCTTGGAAAAAAGTCAAGATCAGTGTTGATCAAGCAGCCAAGAAGTAGTCCTGCATGCTTCTACTGCTCTCTTTTGTTTTTCTTCTTTTCTTGATCGTCAGTTCTTGTTTTTTTTCTTGTTGTTTCTTTGTTAAGTCTCGATTGTGTAGTCAAGTTTCTCGCTAAGTGGAATTTCATTGTATCACCTGGACTTGGTTAGTCCTACTAAGTTTCTCACTCTTATTCCTTAAAGGCCTTATTTTGTATTCAAGGGTATAGTCCCTTTCAAAAAACTAATTGCCATTATTAAAAAAACATGGAAAACCCCTAAATGGGTAAAAACCACGAATAATAATCCACTATAGAGAAACTTTTACAATTACCAGTCCAGTAACTCCCTCCTCACTTCTACTCCATGTTTTCACCAGATTTAACCTTCATATTCCACACATTGGAATATTATTTGATTGATTTTATTTCAATTCGATATATCCTGAATATGACCTAAGGTCATATTTAAATAACCCGAAGGGTTATAACCTTATTAAGTGATGAGGCACACCTCCCTAATTTAATTAGTTGATTAAATAATTTAACCAACCCCTAATATAAAGTTTATATTTAAATAATATGAATATATTTTATTCTATATTATTTAAATATAAACTATATATTATGATGCACTTAATATTATAGTTCTAACAATGGGCTCACCACCAAGGATGAAATACGGTGGGTAAGGGCACTTCCTCATTTTCCAACCTCATACCACTAGTATGAGGCATGGGATCATCACCAAAGTTTGGTAGGGAAAGGAAATGTGGATTTATTTATAAAAGATTTTTTTGTATTTATTGATTGACTTATATCATCATTTTTTAAACTTTGAGTTGTGCCTTTGGGAAGGAGAGCTTGCCCCTAGCTTCAACCCCACACAACCATTAAGATGCGAGGATCATCACCTAAGGCTAAGATAGGTGAACAAACAATCCAGGTAAAGTGTTTAGAGTAATTTTTTTACCAAAGAGGTTTCTTGGGAAAGATGTGACATTAGGAAGCTTTTAGAATAGACCATGGGAAAAGACACCTAAGCTAGCAAAAAAACTATGGGTAGAACCAAGTATGCAGGCCTTGGTAGGATAAATGTCAAAATTATGTCTTAACTTTTTGAAATGATGAAGTGATTAGAACTGTTGATGATAATATGGTGGATATTTGAAGAAGTATGATTTAGTGTTTTTGCCAATGTTTAGAAGTTTTTAAAGTTGTTTGAAAAATAAGTTTCTTGACTACAATTTTACAATATGATCTGACAAATGAAATGCAGTATGGATGTAATAATGTACACGTGGAAATGCAGATGGATCATGTGTAGTAGCATTTTAGATGAAGTGAATTGATGGATTTGCCAAATTCTTCACCCTCTAATGTACACAAGCGATATGTGCATCATTCTTGTAGTCCTCCATGACTTGATATGGACCCAACCATTTAGGTCTGAATTTCCTTCCTTCATTGGTTTTCTTATCTATCTAGCTATCTAGTCTTAACACTAGATCACCTACACATATTTCACGTTTGTAAACCTTCTTATTATCCTGACGGGCCATCTTGTCAAGCTAAACAATGTGTCGTCATTTCTCAACATAAATTTGAGCTTTCATCGAGGGTTTCTAATTGAACAAGTCATGCCTCTCGATATTCATCCTCATCTAAAATGCCTTGCAAAGATATGCGGAGGCTAGGAAACTTAACTTCCGATGGTAAAAATGCTTCAAACCAAAGACTAAGGAATATGGGGTTTCCCCATAGGCATTCTCACCAAATCCTATAGGCCCACAAGGTTGGAAAAATCTTTAAGTGCTAGTCTCATTTATTCTCCTTGAATTGTTTTGAGGAGAATGGATTTTAACATCTTGTTTGTAGCCTCAGCCTATCCATTGGCCTGAGGGTAGTATAAATAGGTTGTGTGATGCAAGATTTTAAATTGTGAGCACAACTCACAAACCTTTTCATTTTTTAAAGACATGCCATTATCTGAGATAATGACTTGTGGGACCCCATACCTACAAATGATCTGATTCAAAATGAATTTAGTGATCATAGACCCAGGTATAGTAGTGAGAGGCATGGCCTCCACCACTTTGTGAAATACTTTGTGGTTGTAATGATGAAGTTGTGGTCGTCTATGTTGATGAGGGAGAAAAATTCCCTATCAAATCTAAACCCCAAGTAGAAAAGGGCCAAGGTGTCACTATTGGTTGTAGAGCTTGAGAGATGTGTATCTCATGAGAGAATTCTTGGCATTTATGGCACCTGCGCACATAATCCACAACATCATGCTCTAAGGTGGGCCAAAAGTAACCCATTCGATGTATCTTTCATGCAGTAGCATGTCCTCCAAAGTGACCCCACAGACTCCATTGTGGGCTCTAAAGAGGATATTCTCTGATTCTTCTTCATCAACACACCTCAACAACATTTTGTCAAAGGCTCTACGTGATAGAGCACTTCTTCTACAATCACATATTTGGTGGCTATGATGTGTAGCCATCATCTCTTTTGTGAGGTTTCTCCTCAGGGTATGAATGGTCCACAATGAAATTAACAATATTTGAGTACCATGGACACGAGGCAATGAGGAGGCTTGGTCTCTATATAAAACACACACTCATCGGGAAATCCAAGTCTACTAGATCTCCACAATCTATTGGGTTTTCTACCAACCAATCAATAATGATCTGTCCCTTGACAAAATTTTTTTGGTTGATGAAGGTTAATTCAAATTCACCCATTAAGGTCATAAAGCAACCAACCTTTTTAGACAAGGAACCTTGAGTTAGAAATGTTCATAGCTGGTCCGAATTAACAATCACTCATGTTTCCTAGTTAAGCATATAATGCCTTAACCTTTTTGTCATGAACACTATAGCTAGGCATTCCTTTTTTCTGTGTATAACATGTCTCATATTCTAGCAAGGTATGACTAATGAAATAAATGGCATGTTCACGTTTATCATCATCTTCCTATGCCAACATGCAAGCTAGTGAGACATCGGTAGCCCAGAGTACAAAATTAGAGGATGATCCACTTTTGGTGGCAACATGAGTGTGGGTGGCAGTGACATGAGGAAACATTTTATAGACTTGAACAACTCATGACACTTAATTTGTCTCCATTCTTTACAACAATCCTTCTTTAACAAATTGTTAATTGGATGAACGACGCAAGTTAAATCGGGAATGAACCTATGGATTGCTCCGAGCTTACCGAGAAAGGACTTGATGCTGAAGACTTATTTGAGGGTGGGGTCATTTCTAGGACCTCTGAATATTTTCTAGATCTACATCGATCCCTCGTGAAGAGATAATGTATCCTAGTAAACTTCCCTCCCATCACTCTAAATACACACTTTTTTGGATTTAACATTACCCATGTATTCATGAGATGAGAGAGAGGATCATGTGAAGCACCTTAGGGTGATCACAATGCTTCTTGGATTTAGCTAGAAGATCATCAACGTAATATTCCAAAATCTTATGAATAAGATCATGGAATATGTAGGTCATTTCTTGTTGATAGGTAGCTCCAGCATTTTTCAAGCCAAATGACATGACCACGTAACAAAAGGTCCCCAAGGAGTGGTAAAAGTAGTCTTTTCTTGATCCTCCTTAGAGATCCTAATTTTGTTATAACCCAAAAACCATCCATAAGTGACAACAACTCATATCTAGTTGTTGCATCTACAATGACGTCAATGGAAGGCAACGGAAAATCATCTTTAGGACACACTTTTTTATGTCCCTAAAGTCAATGCATATATGAATTTTCCCATTATTTTTAAGAATGAAGACTATGTTTGAAACCCACATTGAGTAGTCTATAGGTTTAATGAATCCTACTTGTAGGAGCTTCATAACCTCTTCTTTGACCATCAAAATCTACTTTTGCTTCATAGGTCTCGATTTTTGCTTTATGGGCTTAACATTCGACTTGGTTACCAGGTTATGCACCACAACATGGGGAGAAATTCCATCATCTCCTTATAATTGAAATCAAAGTCTTTTGAGTGTTCCTTGAGTATCTTAGTATGGGCTTCCACTCTTCCGATTCAAGGAAGAACCGAGTTTCAAGATTTTATGATCTTCCTCCTCTTCTCGATGTTTATATCTATGGTCCCTTCGATTAAAGAGGTGTTACCCTCTTCAAAATTAGGTGGGGATGGAGGTAAGTCTAGTTCCTCCTCCTCTATTTCATAGACCTCAAGGTCTCTCAAGAGGAGGTCCATCATATGATCTCCAAAATAGGAGGAAGAGTGAGGTATAAGAGCGAAGCCTCTCTTGTGATGCGTGAGATGAAGATCAATGTATGCATGGAGGTATCCTAGGATTTCCTCATCATTTTTATATAGTCTAAAGTGGCAGGCTTGTTCTCAGCCTCAACATATGCCAAAATTGGATTAGTTGGCATTCTTCAAACTAGAGGTTCAAGTCTAACCAAAACAGTGAACTCGGTTTCTTTCAAATATTTGCTTGGAAAAATGAGAAGAGGAAGTAGTTATAGATCATAATAGGTTTTTCTCACATGGGATAGCCTCAATAGAGATGAAATCAAAACCTTTGCTAAGGTCAAGATGAACGGTCTTATAGAGTTGTAGATGTTCTGCTCTAGTCTCATAAACTTCCAAGACTTGATTGGTAACAAGTTGGGAATCACCTAGAACCCTAATGTTGCAAACACCCATCCTCTTAGCTACGATAAGACCAAGAAGAAGAGCCTCATATTCGCACCATTGTTTGTGCACTCAAAATTAAGCTTAAAGGAAAAGGCATGACCTTCCCTTCAGGGGAAGTTATAATCATGCCTGCCCCAACACCGAAATGACATTTTACACCATCATAATTAAGCATCTAGTAGTTTCTAGGGAAGATAGAAGTTTTATCATCTTTGGCTTCTTCTTCCTTTACCTTTGAGACCTCGACCATGCAAATCTCTTCTTAGCCACCAGGCCGAAGAGAGAGTCTCGAGCCTACCCTATGCCCATGGAGTTAAATCGAAGGAATATCGTAGGTCATTTTCCAACAACTCCATGATCTTTATCCATGGTCTTTTTCAACATTATTTTGACTATAAAAACTTCATTTTCACTTAAACCAACCCCTTCGATCACCTTGGGGGCTTCTAATTCCATCATAGGAATCAATTTGGACACTAGTGTGTTGAATCCTTGGGTTTGTTCAATTGATTAGTTGGGAGTTCAAACTCAGAGTGAACACCAAGTTTCTTCTTTAAGTTGGCTAGATGGATGTCAAAAGGCTTTGGGTCACCTTGAGCAATGAAGACTTTCCCTAGATGTAGGAATTTGACTTCTGGAAAAGCGTGGAAGGATTTCCTTCATTCGATGGATCCAAGGTCGACCAAGAATCATATTATAGTTGGTTTCCCAATCTATAATATAAAACTCGGTTAACACCATCTTTGTCCCGAGGGTAACTAGAAGCACTATAGTCCCAATGGACGTTTCTTTGAGACTATCATAGCCTCTTAACATGTGTTTCAGGTTGAGGAGCAATTTATTTCTCCATAGCCCAACTTTTGAGGAATGAAAAGGGGACAATATTAATAGTTTCCCCATCATCAATCATTGTACATGTTTAATGTAGTTATTATAGATCCGACCTGTAAATATAATGTTGGGTCACCTCTCTGCATGCCCATTCTTGATGTTGGTGGGCATCTTATTGATGTCGAAGATGAATCGACATCTCTTTCGGGGATTCCTGGGGGGTAGACATCAAAGTCTATATGGTTTATTTGTGCTTTTGGTGGAGGGGTAATGTGGATTAAGTGACCAAGGCCCAACGCTTCCAATAAAGTGGCTCGATGAGCTGGAGAGTTCTTCAACAAATCCAAAAAGGAAATGTGAGAAAAGGTCTTGGTCAAATATGTAATTAGGTCATAAGCCCCTACCGGCCTTAGAGGTACTAGAGTGTCATCTGACATCGAGGGGTATACAGGAATGGACTGCATGGAATAGTCATGAGTATGAGTGGCCACATTAATCTCAAGTTCAGTCTCTAATTCAACCAGGACCTACAATCTTGGTTTGTTGTCGGCCATCCAAAGGAGGTGCTACTAGAGGTTTGATGATGTAGATGCTTCATGGTCATTTTCCCTATTGATTAACCTTGTTAGTGTTGTGAGGGTTTAATTTCCCATTTTTGGGGCATGTAGGAAGGGGGTCTCTAAAAACTCCAAGGAGCATTCTGAGGGGAGACAGGTCCCATGTGAACATTCTATGTTGGCACCATGGGATTTGCCAAAAACATCTCAATAAAGAGTTACCTTTGGTCCTCTAGAAGCCATTGTATAAACTTATTACAATCTCTGAAGTTTTGGTGTCATGTCCTCAAACTCTATGGAAACCACAATATAGATCAGGATCATAATCACGAGGTCTTTGATTTTGGTTTTGTTGTGGTCCATAGTTCTAGTTGTTTTTTGTTATTGATTGTTGAAGTTAAAGTTTGGGGCCTTTTCCCTTGGTTTTGGTATTGGTTTTGATACCCTCCTGGGTATTGAGTCGGCCTTGGGCTAAACTTGTTGAGGAGGTGGAGGAGGATGATTAAAGTCCATCGCATTGATGGAAGGAGTGAAATTGTTACTCCTCTAGTTATTTGTATTCACGTTATTGTTAACATTATTCACACTGGTAGTGTTAACAACATTTGGCTTCTTGGCTTGATCAAGTAACACCATCTGTTGTAGCACCATGATTCTTGTTAAGGACCTTAGGTCCTTGGTTTTTGTTATTGGAATTTTTGGTAATTAGAATTACCTTGTGAGGGAGTGACCAATCTCCCATTTGAACCATAGGTCTTTCGACCTTCAATAGCCACTTGGTCAATGTAAAGAGCACCCTCTAGAACCTCTTCATAAATCCTGAGAGGGAACTATTACTTCTTCCTTGGTTTCTTATTAAGGGAATGAAGGAATAAGTCACAAATATCCGTTTGATCCATGTTAGGAGCACTGGCTGAAGAGTAAAGGACTTGCCACCATCTTTGGATGAAATGGGCAACAAATTCATTATGCTCTTGTTTGATATGGAGGAATTCTCTGATTCTCATTCTTAACAACTTGTTCATATCAAAATCCTTTATGAACTCTGAGATGAGTTGTTTGAATGAGTGTATCAAGGCTTCTGGTATTCTATAGTACCAATCGAGAGAAATCCCCTCAAGGGTTTTGGGGAATATTTTAGCAACCACTACATCCCAAGGGAGAAACTCTCTAATGGTGGTTGTGTATGCTTTAATGTGTGTGTTTGGATCCCCTCCCTTTGAATTTTGGAAGATCTAGTAAAGGTCATGGAAGCATGACACTTCATATGGAAAAATTGAGGGCTCCTTGAGATATTTAGAGTATGTGCCCACAACATACAACTCTACCATAGATGACCCTTGATGGGGAGGTGGAGGTGGAACAAGTGGTTGAAAAGGTATAATATAAGCATTCACGGGGCCATAGGGTATCCCTAAGGTTGAGCCTATGAGCCAGGAAAAAAGAAAACATGTCCCCTACGGTGATTTGGAATACATATGCAAATATGGGGAACATTATTTTGATATGGAGTGGTAGGCAAAAAACTAGGGAACGTCACATTGCCAGTTGGATGGCATTTGAGAATGCACTTCGCTAATGCCTATTGAGGGTATCTGTATGAGGTGTGAGGGGGCATACCTAATGTGCCCGATCTAGTGAGGAGATATCCGGGCTAGGAACACTGTGTAAACTAGAGGAGGTGATGGTGTAAAAGGCACATAACCAAGATTTTGAGCATGGTAAGGGACCTTGCCTTTCTCGATAAAAAGATGAAACATGAGATGGCTAGGAAATCTCTAATTCCCTAACTCTATCTACTAGTGTAGAAATCACATCACCCAAAGATGGTGTTGTATTTTTTTGGGTGTGTTTTGAGTCTTGTTAGGAGATAAAGGTACATGATGTCTTGCTATAAATTGTTCTCTAGGAGGCCACCCCTCTTTGGGTATATTTTCCATTGTAGAGGGGGGGTAGAATGTTTTTTTGAAGTAGAGCATCAATATACCTTGCATCCTTTCCAAGAAATATCCATGGAATTAAAATGCTCCTCACTTAGGTGAAGTGTTCCATGATTCATCATTAGATGAGAGGTAGGAAGAGAAAGGATCAGACTGCATGCTTGATTTGGGGCCTCGACAAGACCCGAGGATAAAAGCCTTGTTCTCCAGTGAATGTCATATTGTTCAGTTGGAGAACTCTAGTTGATCGATCTCCTCAATCCTAACAGATAAACCATTTTTGGCACCTTGGGGAGGAGGAGTGTAAGGTGAAGGTAAGTTAGAAGAATAATTTTCAGCCCACCCTAATAATGAGGGCGACTGTTGTATACCCATTTGGTGGTAATAAGCCTCAAGACCCAGAATGGGTCTGTTGTAATCCTGACTTGACATATTTGGGGGTATATAAATACCGCAGAAAATAATGGGAGAGGAGAAGGATGGATGAAAGAAGGAAACAAAAAGGAACTAGTCCTTCACATCAGGTTCACCAATTTCTATGACTTGAAAATCAACACGTGACCTTCAGGCACACTCGACCTTCCAAGGTCATGCTAGGAAATCCAATGTGGAATGGATAGATGGCTATGTAGAATTTATGTAAAGTGAATGTCGAAAAAATGTGGATGATGAGAGATCAAGGAAATTTAATGTAATCTAATTTCTACTACATGCACTAATGGAATATGCTCATCTAAGGCATAGTAAATGCTTGTCTCACCTGCGTGGGTGATAAGGAA
Organism: Taxus wallichiana var. yunnanensis; assembly: GCA_018340775.1. Lineage (NCBI taxonomy): Eukaryota > Viridiplantae > Streptophyta > Pinopsida > Cupressales > Taxaceae > Taxus > Taxus wallichiana. Next base: position 336,963,154 of record CM031242.1, read on the forward strand.
TGGTCTAGGATGATGGTAGTGTGTAGATGGATATCAATATATCTAGATCTAGGAAAATATTGATGATGAGTTGTGAAGGTATAGGAAAAATATCTTTTTTCACCTCGTATAAGTTTCCAGACAAGGTCATGGAAGTGTTAGAGGAAACACATGAATAAGATAAGTGAGTGGGTTATGGAACTAGTTTCACCCAGGGTTGGTTCCACTAAAAATTCATAGACTTTGATTTTTGGTTTCTTCATTAAGGATGTTTAATTGTGTGATGGTGATAGGTGGAAGTGGCGAGGATCGAAAACCAAGATTCTAAGACCCGTGTCAATGTCTATCTCTAAGTAAGTTACATTTGGTTATAGGACTCAGGATCGTATACTTCATCTCTCATTTCTTTGAGGACCCTGAATGGTCATATGGGATGTGTGACTATGGATGGAAAATGGGTGAAATAGTGAATATGGACATGAATGACCGAAAAGATGATCAATGTAACCTGTGGCTGGGCTGATTTTCCCAGAACTCATAAGATCTATTGTTCTCAGTGTTCAAATCCCTCAACTATGCAGTGATAGAAAGTAATTCCGATGTGGTTCGAAGATATGAATCCAAAGGCCTTGGTTGATATCTGACAATGCCATTAACAAGTTCAATTGTTGGTACTATTGGTTCAAAAACATAATCCCTGGGTTCTCTAAGACCCGAAATGGTCATGCAGAATGCTTATCCAATTAATCTAATGCAAGAAAGAAAACTAATTAAATAAAGGAAAATCTAATCTATGTTTTTGTGATTTTTCAATTATATAAAGGAATACAACAACAAACAACAATCTAATTAAATTAAACTAATATTTTTGGATTTTATACTTTCTAGAAAACAACAAGAAACAAAAGAAATACAAAGAAATGCAATTGATTCTACAATATTATTAACAAAACCTAAACAAATAAATAATCTGATGTGACTATTTATCTATGTAGAATGAATCTAAACTATCCTAAATAAATAAATCTTTTCCAAATTATAATTGTGGATCTAAATATTTTGTTCCACCTCGAGACATGGGAAGAAGTAGAAGCTTTAGAGAAGAACTTCTTCCTTAAAACTTCCTCGAAAGAATTAAAGAAGGATATGAAGATTGCAAATTGAAATGGAATTGTAATTTATTTAAACAAATGTATAACCTTTCATAAAGAAAAACTTCCCTTATAAACCCACAGGATAGGTAGGGAAGAAATATATGAGCAAAATCTTTGTGCGAGACAAATGAAAGCTAGAGTAATTACTTCACAATGATTTGAATTGAAATGATTTAGCTATTCTAGTCAATATTATGTATACAAATTAAGTAAATAAATCAAGAAAGACTAAGGAAATCCAAGTACATCCCCAACCTAGAATTTTCATAATAGTGGCAAAACTAGTGATGGTTTACCCTAATGTCCCCTCAGTTTCTTTTCCAAATTTATTGCTCAAATGAATCCAGGGAATTGTGTTGGGTAGTGCAGAGAAGTGTTGGAGCAGCAATGGGTTATAAGAAATCCGGTAGCAATACGGGTAGGAGAATAACAATGCAAGAGAACTGACTTGATTGTATATTTCCTAGAAAGATTACGACAACGTAATGATGCAAATTCACAACAAAAATCTCTAGCCATTGCTTCAGAAGAAGCTTTGATTATATAGAACGTAGGATTGAAATAGTCTAAGCCAATTGAAAACCAAGGAATTATATCTCACTCAAAGGAGAGACAATTAACTCTCAATTAGAAATAGAATAAGAAAAGGAAGTTGGGTACGTATCCAACAACCCTACAAATAACCAATTTGACTCGAGAAATGTGTGCTAAAAATTATTTTTGAACCTTTATATTTTGTAACTTTGATAAGGAGGGTAGTAATGAGTAGGTAGCAAGGTGATTAACTAGTAATGGAGGATCTCAAAGAGAATATCATGTTTCTGGCATTTTGATCACACTTGAGAGGTTCTTGTTATTGTAGACAAAAATCACACACTTAATACAATTTAATATACCACAAAGTATGTTGTTTTATATATGGATCTTGTGTAAGAAAAGTATTCACTTGTTACCCATTCCATAGTCCATCTTTTTGTCTTGTTAGTTTCTATTGCTTTTATATTTCATACTTGTCACTCATACACACATTTTTCGCAGTGTCACAGGATCCATGTCGGTCGGTCTTCGCACATTTATTGTCAATTGCCTTTGGACACCAGTGCCTAGGACTGGACACTAGCGCGAGACGGTCCTATCCATCCTGGGCACCCGTGTCCTCTTTGTTCTTGGTTATATTTTTCATATTTGTATTTGGCCTTTTTGATTTTCCCACTCATATTCTAAGGTATTAGTCGGCATGCCGGAGTCATTAGTGTCAAAATTCAAACAAGAGATCTCTATATAAACACAACATATATAACATTATAAGGGGAGACAATTATTATCAAGGGATATCTATCTACATATATCAAGGGACTGCATTTGGGCACATTATTCTTCATACACACTACATAGGAAGGGGAATTCATTCTATTCCATCTAGACATTTTCATTTTATCTAGCTAACACCCATTATCTTGGCGTCATTGACGTGGGGGAAGCCTAGTAGAACTATTGCACACACAAGCACATAGAACTACATTGGGTTTGAGATGTAGTTCAATGCTCAATTATAAGTTCACCATTGTGACAATTGAGGACAGTCCGACCCCTCATTTTACATCTTTCATTTTTAGGATTTGATGTCCTTTTGAGGGTTTTGTAGAAAGATATTTATGTGCAAGTTTACAAGTACCTCGGAAATCCAAGTGTAACATACAAGTGATAAAAGGTGAAAAAGTGTGAAGCCCTAACGACCATATTAGATCTAGGTTCGACCTCTTCTCGTAGACTCCAACACCCCCACAGAGCTCCCGAGCACCCATGTCCACCCATTTCCACCTTTGCCTCATTTTTTTGAGGTTCATTATGATAGTCTGTGTTTTTGTTTCATCATATTTTCCAATCCAAACTCACTTCTGGGATAAGAAAAATTAAGATAAGTACCTTACCCCTCTCATATCCTTTCATAGTAAAAATTAAATAAATTGTTTGACATTTGTATTCCAATGTACATCATTTATAGCATATCTTTGCATTCAGATTTAAATAAAATACTTTAGGTTTTATTAAATCATTTTGGTGAACCCGCAGCTTAGTACTCCTTACCCTAGGATCCACAAAAACCCTAATGGTTAAGGATAGATCTTCTCCTAATAGGATATTCATGCCTCATGTGAGTATTAATCCTATCTATGTTGAAACAAACATAGCTGAACTTACCAATCTATATCGCAATGTTATTCTTCCATATGATACTCAAAGACAACTCTTAGCTAATGAATGCAATGTGCCTACTAACTTTGATCATTCTACCATTAGCATTGTTTCTTCGATTCGATAATATTTTCGTCAGTATACCTTGTTATGCAATCATCCGCACTCCTTCTCATTATTTCTAATGAAAACTTAGATGATGCTATTATTAGTTTTATGCTTAATCTTGATGATAATGCTTTAGTTAAAAAAATGGATGACAATAAACATGAGCATGATGTTTTTCTCATACTAGTCAGGATGATTCTATAGTTACATCTCATACTCCTTGCATTTCTAAAAATGTTTCTCATGATGTATTGCATACTATTTCTCCTCCTCCATTATATGTTGATGATATGCTTAATGAAATCCTTGCATCTGAATCCCTATATGATATTGATGATACACATACTAATAACGATTCTACTTATTTGCATACTACTAAATGTGACTTTTCTACTCTAATTTCATCTTCTTATAAGATTATCTCTAGTAGCATGCATGATTCATCTCCTTCTATCACTTCATCTCCTACTAATGTTGCTGATGCTAGTCCTACTACTCCTATCGACACTCCATGAGTTTCACCGCCTGCTACTTATTTGACACCTATATAGTGTGCCCTTAGCATCGAAACCTTCCATTTATTCTCTTGATGTCCTTATGATCACTCATAATGGCAAGCTTCAACCAATCAATACATTTCTCACATCTTACACATTCCTTCACATGACATTTTATCACTCTTCCATGTTGTTGGCCAATTACAATATCAGGTCTAATCTCTCACACTTGAAAGTAAAGCCTATTATGCTTCTATCAATAAAAATTCTTTACATGGTAACCCTATTATGAAAAAGATTCACAATTCAGCATTCCCTAAGGATTTCATTATGCCTAAATATTCATGCTTTGATGGTATAGGAAATCCATATTTTGATCTCAAACATTATTGTATAGCTATGGCTTCATAGTCTAATGATCGATTGTTGCTCAAAGCCTTTCACCATAGTCTTACTGATGATTCTCTCCAATGGTACACACATTTACCCTTCGGATCTATTAGTACCTATTGTGAGATAGAATATTTTTTTCTTCGTCACTTCATACTCAACAATGGCCCTACAATCACATATGATTGTCACCGTGCTTACATCAAGGAAAAACAAAACCTATCATTTATTACATTTTGTGATTTAATGTTTGCATGCATCAGTTAGTCTTTCATCCCATTGAATTAGAGAAGAAATTTATCTTTTGTCATGGATTTATTCCTACTCGAAAAGAGTGCTTACAATATGGCACATGTGAATCATTCACACTCTTGTGTTATAAGGTCATTGATTTAGAACATGATCTCATTATTACACATGTTATAGATCCTCCTCCTAGTTATCTTCTTTGTTGCACCATCTAGTTCTTATCCACTTCCATCCGTTAAGCACCCTCCTAGGTCTCCATCTCCTACACCTCGCAAGTAAGTTTAGTTTTCTCCATTGCATAAGCATCCTTCATCTCCTCCACCATGTCAAGCTCCACCTCAGACTTCTGTATCTTCTTCACGTGAGCCATTATAATTTTCTCATCATGCTAGACCCCACGATGTGTTGCGTGCCTTACTTTACAAGCATTTTATTCACTTACCTTCTAATCAACATCATCCACCTCATTGCTTGCAATTCCAACGTGATAGACCTTATTACAACTATCATCATATCAATGGCCATTAAAACAATGATTTTTGCACCCTTCATTATATATTACAACAGCTTAGAATATAAGGGTGTCATTTCCTTTGGATCTTGCTCTCGTGAATGGTTTATATCTCCACTCCCACATAATTGTGTTATTTCTCTAGTTGATTTGTCTCCTTTTTCTAGTTCTAAGGTCATTATTTGTCCACCACCACAGGTTTTTGCTCATGCACACTCTCCATCTCATCCATCCACCGCTACACCATCTCATCCACTACGTCATACTACTACTACACATTGGCTTCCATAGCCCTTGACATATCTGCTTCCCATTATTGTATCACCCAACATTGACCCCATCTCATCCGAAATTCAGTTTGGTTCATACACTCATGTAATTTATGTTCCACATGCTTCCACCACTCCATGTCAGTTTGGTCTTTGGTAGGTGATTTATATCACCTTACCCTTGATGATGCACTTTTGTTTTTACTATTCTTACATGATTGTTGAGAGATATATTATAATAAGAACCTCTCTCAACTTTTATGCTTGTGCACTTTATTGATCTATCTATCTCACACACACCGTCGAATCGCTTCCCAATGACACACTCTTACTTTACGGTTCATCCTTGACCATTGAGGGTGTTATATAAATGAACCTTGTCATTTACAATGGGGCCATCTTTATTCTCCCACCCTCTCTTCATCATACTAAAACATGCTCAAGTATACTTTTATAATCATCTCATTCATATACCATATTACATCATTTATGTTATACATACTTTACCATTCACGCATCTCTATTCATGCATATAGTACACTATCTCATCATTTATCTATCTATAATCACATTAATCATCATTTATTCATTAGTCAACCTTAACAACTACACATTGTAAATCGAATCAACAAAACAATGATCCAAAAATCAAACATCAAATATAAAGAACAATAATCAATACGTCATACATCAAAATATGAGTCCCAATCATCACATATTCACATCAATAAACATCAAATACCATGAACATATGCCAATAATTCCACACACACACAAATATATATATATATATATATATATATATATATATATATAGTTTAGAATCATAGTTATAATAATTTCATCACTAGGGGACAACTCCCCTACATCAATACATATACCTCATATCTCATCATCGTTATCACTATCTATCCCTACAAGAGCTCTAGAACTAAACGCTTCACCACTCAATATACATCATTGATCGTGGCCCCTATATCTTTCTACCTCCCTACAAAATAATATCACCTTAGTCGAAGGCTCCATAAATCGATCTCATAACTCCAAAACTACGCAAATACATCATGTGTTAGAGGACCTCCACCAACAACATCTCTAGTTCTCTATGTATTCTCATGCACCTCATCCCTCTCACTTAGTAGCATAGTACACCTCATCACCACTAGAGCCATTGGATCAAATGGATGAGCCTACTCACTGCAATAGCATCCACATGCTCTAGCATACCCGCACCCATGAGTATGTCGGTGGGCACATTCCATGTTAATGTGTGGATGGATATGTCCACAATCAGTGACCAATACACATCACCTACATCCATAGATCAATGCATTAGACAAAAACAAAAATCAATCAAGCCATTAAAAATCACAAACATCACTATACAAATACTCATGCTCTGCTATCATTTTTTCTACACTATCGGGGCATGTACTTGCTCCTCTAATCCTCCACCGGCGGTGCTCCCACCACATCCACAAAAACTGAAACAAAAATACCCACCGATGTGACACCCACCATGCACGATATGCCTCTATACACCCCGTGTCATCCAAATCTATTGTCTCTATTACCACATCAACCTCATCTAGCCCAAGATGTACTAGATGTGCTCACAGGGCCCTAGTCTAGCTCTAACCCTTCTTGGTGCCCTAATGGATCTCACCCATACATATGGCTGGGGGCACATCCTGGGCCATACTAAATTGTCATGAAACATGCTCTTTCTGGAATAACTTAGTCACCCATGGGAATTGATCCTCTATCCACATAGTACATCGTACACATCATAGCTCTACTACATCCTCTTCCCATCCTCCATAGTCTTTGTATGACATCCATATCACGACCTCCACTTATACGATCTAACATTGTTCTATAGGTGTCTGTATCCATCTTCCTTCCATGCACACCTACCCATCTCCCAACAAATATATCTTGCCTAACCCATTCTCCTAGCGGCCCACCAATTGGCCTTAGTATCGCAATATGCTCATAGTTCCATACATGTAACAATGTGGTAGCTCCAATACCACCCCCATGCTCCTCTTGTGTATATCTATATACATCCTTATATAAATGGGCCAATACACATCATTCCCAGGCATATCTTGTGCTCTCCTCCTCTATTCGATGACATATGTCATGCATCTTATACAAGATGCCTACACCACCACCCTCCACTGCAATTGATAAAGTAATCACAATGGTAATGAACTTTTGCAATCACGGAACCCTCAATCTCATAATAACATCCAAGATAATATGGACCTCATTATGAACTTAGGTCCCCATAAAATACCACCCAATGAGACCTTATTTATCTCTCGTGCATCATCCAAAACCATCACATAAACCCTCTCACTAACAATAGGTAATCACAGTATGTGATACACATCCTCCAAAGTCACTATCATCTCCCCTATAGGTAACAAAAAGGTACAAGTATCTACACACAACCTCTTGCACAAATTTGTGATCATAGGAATATTATGGGACACATCCCGCATCCTCACTATGTACCACAAGTTGACATGGTCTAGAACATCCCACTCATCATTTGATAACCCTAATCCTAGTAATGTACTCAAATGATGGCCACCATGAAAATCTCGAATGGATGTCTCTCTCGCACAACACAACAACCGATAACAAACAACCCATTAGCAACTCATAAATGCAAACACACCTATCTAGAACATCAAAACAAATCAATTTTCACATCTACAATACTCTGGGATCAACCTAAGATTTATAGGATGTCGGCACTATGGGGCAGGATTTGGGTGTCCAAGAGCAGTCACTAGTGCCCATGCCTAAGTGCTTGTGTCCCGAGGGTCATTAGTGCCTTCACCACTCTTGTCCAGCCTCCAGAATGTTGATAAATTTAAAAACAATTTTTTTGTTTGTGAAAATTCATCAAAATTGACAATATCAACACATTTTTTGAAATAAATTAAACTTACAATCTCAATTGTCATACGTGATGTCACATCTTACATCACCATCTCAAATCAGCTCAATCACGGTGCTCTCACTTGAGGCATCTTCACACACCCAGCTCAAAATCACACTCACGTAATAACCAAATGAATTTCCTATTCACTTTTCCATATTACTATTTATAGTAACTTTCCATTACCTACCTTACTATAGTCATTATTTGCACTCATTCTCTTAACTAATACACATTACCTGATTGCAATCATATCGTAAGCATCCTTACTCGATTCCTTTCTTTTCGCGTTGTTCTTTTAATAATTATGCATACTATTATATCATACACATTCCATACACACTAAATTATTCCTTCACGTTGTTTCCACTCACTAAAAACAAACTTTTGCGATATATATCATACATTCACTATTACAACATTCCACTTCTTTTTGGCTCAACGTTTGTTCTCCTCATCACTCCCCTTTTACCGAAAGGGTGGAATACAATTGAGGAATCCCATAATCCCCCTCACACCATTATGTGATCATTTTTACATTCTAACCCATCATTTTTGAACATTTTCTCGTACATTACATGGCATTTCACATAACTTTCTAGGATTCCCCTAATGACCTAATCTGGGGGCAACAAGCATAAACTAGCTCCACGAGTAGTCAATTAATCAATCATAGACATTAAAATATCGAAAACAAAAATATTTTACTATTTTAATCACACCAACTAATTATCATGAAAACAACGTATTTATCCTCCCAAATGACCTAACTTGGGAGTTATATCACCACTTTCCCGATAACCTAACATGGTAAATTATTCTACATTTTGCGACTACTTCCATGAGATGACCTAAAATGGAAGACATCACATACACATTGCAATGACACCCAAGGAGTGGGGGTAATGAGATTTCATTTCCTTTCCTATACTACTCCTATATGGGTTATTCACATTTAATCAAAATGGATCCAAATCAACAAAATTTGGTCTTTTCCATCTGCAGTGGCTATACCTTTTAAGGATGTAGTTAAAGTTGGAGAGTAAAACTAGACCTCTCTCCCTACACTCTTCCTCTAGCAGAAGGATGCCCAAATCCTTAGTTTTTCACACACACAAAATCAAGTTGGGAACTGATCACTCCCTACCCCAACATATTTCCATCGGCAACAAAATCAAAATCTTCAATTGCTCGATATCGAAATCATCAATCTCACTTAGTGCTCCTCATAATGGTCCCACGTCTCTCATTACGCTACATGGATCGACACATTGATCCATGGTTCATCACGTTATATGTTATTATTGTTGGGCTCCTAAAACATTGAATAAGTCCAAAAAGGCACATGTGCATGCAAGACTAGAGTTAAGAAATGGGTGTGTAAGGAAATGGGCGTGTAAGGTAAGGTTCTAGGAGGATCTTAGTAGAACCCGTGATGCACACCCGTAGGATAAGGTCTCGGGACTTAGCCATATTTGGCATATTAGGTAGGACACGAAAAGCCTAACTCCGATCGCGCATGTGGAGTGGATAAGGTGCCACCGGCGACAGTTGGCCTAAGAAGGAATATGCCATGCGATGGAAGCTCCTAGAAGACCATCATGACAAGGAGTGGAGAGATCAAGCTTGGAGGAGCATGCACCCATGGAGGACCACATTCAAACACTTGCACTGGATTTGAGGCCGCAGAAGGATGAGTTGGCACTTCGGGATGCCTATATATAAGGGCACCCATAGAATAAAAGGGAGAGAGAGATAAAGAGAGAGCAGAGCTCTACATAAATGTTGCAAAGGAATTTTGTTTGGGTTGGGTAGATAAAACATAGGATATGGATGTATCAAGGGCTTGGATGTTTAAATTTTTGTTTTGAGAGTTAAAGGATAGGAATCCAGTTATGATGCATGTCCTTGGTCTGCCTTTCTGCGATGCTCTGTAATGAATCTAATGAATGTAATGAGGTTACCAGTTTATATGAATATGATCAGTAATGATTCTGGTGCATTTACATATCTTCATGGTTTTGTGTTATGCATGTTTATGGAATGAGTCTGAATCCTTGTGCATTTCCCTTCTGTTTGATTTAGTTCTTAATCTGTTAAGTAATTTTCTATCTAGAATGACTGCACTGATCTAGAATCATTATGAGCTCTATGATGTTTGCAAGTCTCTTTTCCACTCACTTCCTTTGATTTTGGATCATAGATGATGTTTTCCCACTCAAATCACATAAAAGAGATACTCGACACCCACGTGTGCCTCGGGTGAGCACCCAATGCCTATTGAGTGATAGGCTGACATGCATGGGGTTCCCTTGTTCTTGGTGGGTGTAAAAATGAATACATATTGGTTCCATTTTCGGGACCTATTTTCAAAGTTGTAGTGGGAAATAACATCCATCATGATTTTTGTAATAAGTGATGAAAAATGCCTAACTTTGGAAAGTGTTGAATCACGGTTCAAGAGCACGGAGGAAGAATTTTCTTAAAGATTCAAAGACTGGACCTGATTTTGATGCACATAGATGGGTAGAAGAGAACCTCTACCATGAGTTGTATGAATTTTTTTTCTGTTGCTTCCTAGTAGAGCTGTATGAATGGCTCTCAACATATGCATCTAGATCAAGTTGAAATTGTAGATCACACGTGTGGACCCAAGAAGAATACCAGAGGCTGTAGGATGTAGATCTGACATAAAATTGTGTTGTGGATCATTAGTGGAAAGGTGTGTTGGCTAGCTACACTCTGGACACTATTTATACATATTCTTGTCTAGAAGTTGATGAGTTTGAGTTTCGTGGGATCCCGTGAGGATCATTTCTACGTGCTATCCTCCGCAATGAAGATATTGATTGTTACCTTGAGTTTAGAGGAATTTCGATGGTGACTAAACTGCCTGAGTGCTTGCGAGGAAGCTAGAGTGGAGGAATATGGCGGACATTGCAATGGATAAAGAAAGGGAAGAGAGATGGCTCAAGTATAGTGAAGCACGTGAAAGGGAGATTTCTAGAAAATGTGAGGTTGTAAGTGTGATGAATGTATCGAGGCACACATTACAGGAAGGATTTGAGGTTCACATAGAGGATGTGGAACCTGAGTAGTTTGTGCTACCCCATCTTGGAAAGTGTGTAAAAGAGACCCCTTCGGATTCTGATGAGAGTTCTTCACGCAGGAGAGAAGAGTTGTTGGCACGCATCTAAAACCTAGTGACCAGTGACCATAGTGCTTGTGCTTGGTTTTCCGAGATCAAGGATGAGTATCGTTGACCTAGTTAGTATTGGTGGAAGTGATAGATCTGTACCCAGGAGATACAATTTTTCATTTCCTACTTCTATGGCTACGTAAACTATTCTAGTATTCGAAGAATTTTTGGACAAGGAGAAAATACACAAGGCATGGGTAATGCGTCGAGGAGTGGCACATGACACACATCTGGTAGTGGCACAATCTCACAGATGGTTGGCATGTAGTTCAGTGGGACGTTGGGGACCCTAGGCATGACCGCTTCAGTGTCTCACATTAGAAACTAGTGGATTTAGAGGTGGAACTAGTGGATATGGAGGTGGAGCTGGTGGATCTGGGGGCATAGGACCTGTTGGATCTAGTGGATTTGGTAGAGGAGGAAACCAAGGGTTGGACTAGGAGGACAGGGGCCTCAGCCACCTCCTCAAGTTTTCTTTGAGATGTCTTTACATTTTCTAGATTATAGGGGTATTGAAGATGCTATGGAGCATGTTCACAAGTGTGAGTTTCTATGGCATGCGAAGGGGATCACAACCCCGAGTGGAAGGTCGATCGGTTTGCTTGAACGACATTGCAGAAGGGTACACGCATAGCCGGGTATAGGAAGTATGACCCCCATCAGATAGTGGTAGATTACACCGCATTGAAAAATGCCTTCCTAGCAGAGTTCCACATCCCTGAGTTTAAGAAGAGCATCAACACCCTTAAAGAGATTCAACAGGGAATGGTAGAGAGTGTGTAGGAGTATGATGCATGGTTTAAGACTCTCCTGTCAAAATTTTCATATGACATTCACCCTTCACAACATGCTCAATGGTTTGTTGAGGGTTGATAACTCCATTTAGAAGAGCTTTATCTCATAAAACTTTCACAAACCCGCATTTACGAGGCGTTGGAAGTCACCATACGCACCAAGCTATTGGCAGGTGTTGACAATGGGGTTAGACCATTCCTATAAGCTCAAATCATTACTTTGGCTAAGTATTTGGAAAGGTTATTTGAACTCAGCTCATGAGACTCGTAGTGGAATGTGGTGTACAGATTGTGAAGTAGAGGGGCATGTTAAGGATAGTTGCCCCTAGAAGACAGGATGCGCCATAGCAATGAGATTGTGAGATTTGTCATGGGGATGATGATGCGAGTAAATGTCCTTTATTACAACGTGTAATTCGTAAGAATGTATCTTATTCTATCAGTAAAATATGCACCACTACAACCCATGATATTAAGGATTATAGGATTATTGACTAGATCCATGAGGCCATTAATCATGGTGTGCGCTAGACATGCATTTCCAGTAGTTCTAAGGGTGATGATCACCGTTATGAGGAGTGCATAGATGGATGTGAAGGTGGAAGGGGATTTTGTGGAGGATTCCATGGTCATGGTAATCGTGGGGAGGAAGAAGTGAGTTCCCACGTGAACCTATTTTAATTATGGGTCTACTGCACCACTATAAGAGTGAGTGCCCGATTTTTGTAGTGTTTATGGTGTAGGAAGAACAACAAGTATAAAGAGTGCCTTGAGTTGATTGAGCATATGAATCAACAACACTGGAAATACAAGGGCACTGTAATGGTAAGCATTAAGAAGGTGACACACAATGGATGCCATAGGTGACATGTGATGTAGGTTTGGAACCTGTTATGGTAACAACAAGAGTAGAGGCTGCACACGTAAAGGAAATACCAAGGTAGAAGAACCTAGTTTCAAGGGAAGAAGTGGTACATGGGAAGTACCTAGACCCTATGCACTAGAAGGAGGTATATCAAGAAACCATGGACGTCATTCGGAGTTTACAAGGAGAAATCCAATGTCTAAAGGAGCAGTCCAGGAGGGAGGAGAAAAGAAGGAAGGTTGAGGTGCCAAAAGGATGACCTAGATGAGGTCAAGGAAGTATGTAAAATGCTAAGGCAAGAGAATATTATTCCCTTGCTAGGAGCATGGTTGAGAGAGAAGGTATCGCACCGGAGAAGAGCGTGAGAGGCGGTCTTGCATGCAAACCTTCCCCTCACAACCTTGACTATTGTAGGGAGATCACACTAAATGCGGTCGTCGATGGATGGCTCCTTAGTAATATCCTTATTGAAATAGGCACGAGGTCAATGTTCTCACCTTGGATGCATGAAATTAGATGGGAAGAATTGCATTACAACCATCTTCAAATGTGTTGTATATGGCAAAAAAAATGAAGTAAATGCCCATCGGTGTCTTAAAGGATGCAACTATCACCATTCGAGGGCTAAGTTTATTGGGGACTTCGAAGTCTTGGCGCTCACCAAGGCAGATAATTTCCCAACATTACTTGGGTGCCCATGGTGCTATAAGAACAATGTGGATATTCGGTTTAACAAGGGATACATAAGCTTTGAGAATGAGGAGGAACGGGTCATCATACCCATGGTTGATGGAAAATCAACACCCTATACTAAACCTTTGGGAGAAGAGGTCCTGGATAGAATATAATTGTGCTCAATTAGGGATCTAGAAACAATTCATCCCATAGAGGAGTTATCTAGTTTGAGGATGCTCAGTCCCTAAGTGACACCACCAGTATAGTGTGTGATAATTATGCACATGGTACATATGAGTTAATTGGATGGCATTTGAGGGGATTGGTAATAAAGGTGATAAAGGTGCGTACGATCCAGCGCTTTAGGGGAAGGAGCTACCTAAGTACTCAAAAGGAGCCTTCCCTGAGGTCTTTTTGTAGGAGATGGAAGCTCAATGGAAGAAGGAGAATGAATGAAGAGGGATGTTAAGTTACGTCCTACTCAAAACTTGTAATCGGTGGGAAACACATCGGGATAATCTCTTGGAATGGCGTGAGGTGAGAATTTCCTTCTCTGTAAGATTTTACAGGAGCAACACGCCCATGGCTATAAAATACTACCATGGTAAAGAGACCACTTCCTTCCATATCCAAGCATGTGAGACAACCTAGATGGGAAACACAGAAGCATTGCCACCTTCATTATGGGTTCAAAAGTTATACTCCACCTTGCAAGGTTGTGCACGTGTGTGGTATATCCACTCAGAGATGTGTCACCAAACTAGTAATTGGCAAGAATTGGTGGCTGACCTCATTCAAACATTTGAGTACTAGAGTACAAAGCCATCAGTACATAAGGCGTTACAAGTTTTCAAGTGCCTTACATCGGGGATAGTGCTATGGCGGAAGACAAAATACAAGAGTTGCTAGGAGAACTTGGCCTAGAAGCGCACTTTGAGGAGGAAGAAAAAAGAGATACAGTTTGAGTGCGCATGTATAGAGAAAGAAAAGGGGAAGATGGTGTATGTTATTGATGGAGAAGAAGTAGAGAACTTGGATGTTAACCACTCTGTAGGGACGTGTGAAGTCATAGATAGTGTTGATGAATGGGCACACTATCATGAACCTTTAAAGACAAAGAAGGTTAACATTAGCTTAGAAGAAGAGCCTAAAGAGGCAATCATTGGAGACTATTGGTTGGAGAAAGAAGTCTCTAAGATCATTGATATTTTACGTGAGTTTGAGGATTTATTCCCACGTGGGTATCATGAGCTTAAAGGTGTCCACCATTCCTTGGGGGAGATGAGGATAAAGCTGAAGGAAGGTGCGCACCCAGTTAGGAAAAGACCATACCGGATGAATCCTAACCTACGCGTGAGGGTCAAAGAGGAAATAGATAAGATGATAACATCGGACATTATTGAATTTGTTTAAGAGTCGAATGGATAAGTCTAATGGTGATTAGTATCAAGAAGGACGGAAGGATAAGGATCTATGTTGATTACAGGGACCTGAATGTAGTATGTATCATTGATCCTTTCCCAACCCCATTTACTAAAGAAATCTTAGGAGTGGCATGATACGAGATCTACTCTTTCATGGATGGATTCTCGGGCTATCAACAGGTAAGGATTGCGAAGGAGGACTAGAGAAAGATGACTTTCACCAGTGAGTGGGGAAGTTTTTCCTATACAGTCATGCCTTTTGGGTTGAAGAATGCGCCTGCTGTGTTCTCGCGCATTATGGTGCAAGCTTTCCAGGAATTCATCCAAAAATTTCTTAAAGTCTACTTCTATAATTAGATAGTATATGGGTTAGTAAAGGACCATTGTGAAAATTTAAGGCTTATGTTTGAGAGGTGTCGTTAGTTGAGGATATCCCTCAACATTAAGAAATGTGTTTTTCTACCCCATTTGGAACATTATTAGGAAACATCATATGTAAGGAGAGCTCTAGTAGATCCCACAAAAGTTACAGTAATTGTGGGATTGAGGGAACCTACTAGTCAAAGTGCGGTGCATGGATTTCTCAAGCATACGGGGTATTATAGGAAGTTCATGAAGGGATATGCCAAGATCACCATATCCTTAGATGAGTTACTTAGACATAAAAGTGCCTTTATTAGGGAGAGGCATAACGAAAGGCATTCAACACTTTGAGGGATATGCTTGTCACCGTGCCCATACTACGATTCCCTTCTTGGGATAAACCTTTCCATGTTCATGTGGATGCCTCGGAACCGCTCCATTGGATCGATATTTGTACAACTTTGTGAAGGGATTGTTGATCACCCTCGTGCTTTGCAGTAATCGGAAGTTGACACTAGCGAAGCGCACTTATACTAAAACTAAGCACAAGGCATTATCAATGATCTATGTGCTTCATAAATTCGACATGATGATTTGTTGCGCAACCCCTTTTATATTTTACACTGACCATATGGCATTGAAATACTTGGTGAACAATACCATTCTACAAGGGTGCATATGTCGGTGGGTACTATTGTTCCAAGAATTCAAGTTCATAGTGGTTGTCAAACTAAGAAAAAGTAATTTTAGACCTGATCATTTGTCTAGGATTGATTCAGGGAGGACACACAAAGCATTGAGGATACCATGCCAGATGCACAACTATTTAGGCTATGGTGCATGCCCTCGACTTGGAAGATATTGTATTATTTCTTAAAATGGGTGTGGCACCATTGAATGAAGGCCTTGGAGAAGAAGAAGTTGGCCATACGTGCCGTACATGCTAATTAGTGGAGATCTATACAAAATGGGTCATGATGAGGTTCTACACTCGATGCATACTAGAACATGAGTGCATTACAATTATGGAAGAGGCGCATGGTGGGATTGTAGGAGGACACTATGCGGGAAATGCAACCACGTGGAAGATTCTACTCGCAAGGATTTGGTGGGAGACCATTTATCAAGATTACATTGAGTTTTGCAAGGCATGTGACCATTGTCAGCGCCTTGGAAAACTTGAAAAAAGGGATGAAATGCCCTTACGACTAATAGCTAGATGCGGAACCATTTGAGAAGTGGGCTATCGACTTTTTCGGACCAATCTCTTGCATGGCGTGGCGTGAAGGACCCAGTTCGTGGCATATCCTCACTTGCCCTGATTATTTGACAAGGTGGGCAGAGGCAATGCCTACAAAGGATTGTACATCAGCTACTGCTGCTATATTTTTATAGGAAAACATAATCAATAGGTATGGATACCCATTGAGTTTGAAAAGTGATAGAGGCATGCACTTCCTCAATGAAACAAATCAAGATTCTACTATCGAATTCATGGTGAACCATTACAAAACTAATCCTTATCACCCTCAAGCAAATGGAACTGCTGAGGCATTTGATAAAATACTTAGCCACACGTTGACTAAAATATGTGATGTTGGTAGACAGGATTGGGATGACAAAGTATCAGTCATTCTTTGGGCATATAGGACAACCTACAAGAGGTTGAATAAGGCCACACCATTTCAATTGGTGTTCGGTGCCAGGCTGTCCTTATAATTGAATTCATGTTACCTTTGCGTATAACATGTGTAGAAGGATTAGATGATGAACAAGCATTGGAAGAGAGAATTGACTAGTCAATGCAATTAGATGAGAGATGATCATTAGCCAAGTGGAGCCAAAAATTGAAAAAGAAAAACAAAAGGCATGACATGATCGTCACATTAAGAACAAGAAGTTTGAGGTTGGGAAGATGGTCTTACTATATGATTCAAAGTTTCTGTGTCATTATGGGAAATTGAAGGTGCATTGGTTGGGTTCCTACGTCATCTCGTACATCCTTGATTTAGGTGCGTGCCAGTTGCAAGTGCTGGATGGGATGATATTTCTAGGACACTTCAATGGGAGTAGGCTGAAGCCCTACTATAAATAATTATTCTTAGTGTTTGTAATAAGACAATATTGCTAGATAGTTCAAGATTTCCTTTATTGCATGTTACTTTTCTTGTGTTTTCCTTTCTTGTTGTTTTGTTTTACGCCTTGGGCACCGGTAACCTCGTTACTTTTTGAAGGTTGTGAATATACAGAGGACCACACATCATTTTAGTGTGGGGTAGAGTAAGGTGGAAGAAAATGTAAAGTGTTAAGCGCCGGGAAGTATTACATCGGAAATCCCGGTTGAATGGCCCTGTGGAAGGAAGTGTATGCAAGGAAAGGTGAAAAAGGATGGTTGGTGTTAGGGTAAGGCTACATTGTGGATCCATGTACAAGAGAGGAAGAAGTACAAATGTAACATGAGGTAGGCGAGAGAAAAAATCATGACAGAAGAAGTACCTTCGGCGCTAGTTACACGCGTGTAAGAGTCTCCTGTCAAGATGGATTGGTTACGCGCCAGAAGGTTGGAGAATTGTCTGCAAGGTTGGGCGCGTGAGTTAAGGCACTAAAGACAGGTTTGTTTGAAAAGCCACATTAAGTGTTAAAGTATGGTGGTAGGTGAAGTGGCATTTAATGCTAAAAGCGGGAAAAACTATAAATAGAAGGTTGGGAACTTCATTTGTTTACTTTGCGAATATGAAGAGGAAGAGCTTTTATGAACTAGGGTTTCTAGAGTTGATCCGTGTGAAGAAAAATTGGAAATATTTAAACCGTGAGTGACTAGTTTGGATCTACAAACCAGAAGGGAAGTAGTTCATGGGCATAGAGAAGGTTGTGGAGAAGTGTTGTCTTGTGAAAGGGATATTCCAGTTAGGGTTTGGAAGCTAGGGCATGGGTTGGAAAGGAGTTTCTTCACAAGTTCGAGATTTGAACTTGGAAAAGATAGAAGAGTAGAGCTAGGAAGAGAAGTTGAAGTGATAACCCAAGAAATGGCACCTAAGAAACCAGCTAGTAACACCTAAGAAGGGAAAGGGCAAGGGAAAACAACAAGAGATTACTGCAAGTACCAACGAGGAATGGTATGCAGAAATGCAGTACCTAGATGGGGTTTGCTTAGGATGGAATGGGAATCCCACTTAAGAAAAATGATAGTAAGTGACTACAATCATCACACGAATGCGATTGAAAAGGAAATGGCATTGGATTTAGTGCACTCGACTAACCAGAGAACACCTAAGGGGTTACCAATTTATAGCGACAAAGTCAAGGTGAAGTTAGAGAAGGTAGGATTATTACAACTCTATGAGTTGCCCTACTTCAGAAAGCTAGAGCACCTCTATCAGTGGCTAATGTCACATGTACATGAAGACCACTTTCACTTTGCGGGGCACAAGATGCGCATAACCCCTTAGCTAATTTCAAGATTCACAGGCCTTATCTGTGAGGGAGAAAGCTTAGAGGACAACCTGTGCAACAAGGAAGAAATTAAGGAAACAATGGCCACGTATGCGTATAAGAAGGGGTCAAGGTACTTTGATATCGTGGATATCCAAGACCCAGTGATGAGAATGGCTACGCACCTGATAACAAAACTCAATACACAAGAAAGATGGATGTAGGTAAATAAGTCTTGGTTGAATGTTTGTAGAAGAATATCATAGGGAACCATCTACAATCTGTCTGCATACATTATAGATGAAATTATCACCAATGCACGGGAAGGAGACAAGATTCTCTTTGGTAATGTCCTCTTAACCATTATGTTCTCAAAGATCGGAGTACCAGATGCAACAGACAAGTTCATTTGGGAGTACCCAGAGGAAGACCCCTCACCTGCAAAAATATTTGAGAAATACACTTGTGATAGCATGACACCCATTCACAAGGCACATCTTGAAAAGTGGTATATGCATTTAAGGAATGTGTTCGGGGCAGAATGGAGAATACTGGAACAACTGCCAGTGCTTACAGTAGGAGAAGTTGAGTTCACTGTATACTAACACTTTTTATTGGTAGGTTAAAGTTAATTGACAAAACCATGAGCCTATGGTGCAACCTCCCATTCACCTTCACAGTTTAATACTTCCAGGTAGGAGTTAACAGGTTCAAGGAGCCCGAGAAGTTAAAGTTTGACCTTACTGAGGTGGACCAAGACCATAGGGAGATGCGCAAGACATTGGTCTACCCCAACAAGTGTGCGTACGTGGAAAAGTACGTGTCGCATGAAGTCCAAATGGTGAAACCCTTGACTCTACCCATTATAGGGAGGTCCATAGCGTGAGTATACCTTCATATAAGGCCCAATTTTGAGAAGGGTGTTTATCTTGAAAGTGAAGTATCTATACCTGAGGACCCAATAGGTAGGAAGAAGCCCACACCCAAAAAAAGGAAAAAGAAATGCAGAAAAAGGCACCAAGTGCCCAAGTTACATAGAGCGTGGTGGCCCAGGAATAAGTGCTAGAACAAGTACTTATGTGTGCGGGAAAATGTCACCAATCAGAGAAGAGGTGCTAAAACAAGGAAATATTATCGTAGAGGAGAAATCACCAGAGGAGGAACAAGAGAAAGCATAATCTCCTATATTGGAATCCCCAGTTAGGAAGAAACAAAAGGTGATGGAGGAGGTTGATTCAAGACATAGAGAGCTTGGAGAAATACATGGGTGAGAGGGATGATGATGAAGAAGATGAATCTAAAGGAGCCCGGAACCACTTGTTTTCAGCGTGCATGATTCAGAAGAAGAGGTGGAGAAGAAGAACATGAGTTCCTTCTCGTATGGCGCAAGGGTAGCTAGGAGGAGGAAGGTGACCAAGAACATGGGAAGAAGTGAAGAGGTTGGTGTGTAGGATTAGAAAACTCCAAGCCTCATGAAGGAGAAAATAAATGAGGTGCAGCAGAAAGAGAAGCAATGAAAATCATCGAGGCCTTGGTGGAACAAGAGTTGGAGTGCAACACTAAAATTATCATGAATGAAGATAAGGAAGAGAGCGTAGGAAAAGATCATGACAACACGGGAGGCCCCAGTCTAACTATAACTATTCCTAAGGGAACACTAATAAGAGGAAAGCACATGGAGATCCAAGGGCCAAGAATGAGTTACATTGATGATCTAAACAAGGTGTTACGCGTGTTCTTCCAAAGCACAGTCCTAACAGATCAAATCATGGCAATGAAGTCATTTGATGAAGAAGGTGAATACCCTCAAAAGAGGAAGATTCTCTCTTAGGTGATTGAGTCCCACATTGATGAGCCGAGTTCGAGGTAAGCCAAGGGGCACTAATGGAAATGCCTGGGTCAAAAGGAGACAACCCCTTGCTAAATGCTCAACAACTTTCAGATGAACAGTCTGTAATGCATTGAATAAAGTCTTGGTTGAGCTAGAAGCCAGGTTATTCAGGAGGAACGACAGAGTAAAATTTCTAGAGGTAGAGCTAGAAAAAGAGAGAGGATCTAGAAGAGAGAATCAAGGATTTAAAGAAAGAGGAACTAATTAGATACGCAGCTAAAGCGTGAACTAAGGGAAGAAAAGACAAGGGTGTGCGAAGTACATAGGATGGTAAAATACATCACAAATTCCATTGTTTTGAAGCATCCCGACCTAGCACTACCCGTAAAAAAAGTATGGATCTTTCCTTGAGTGCCTTGAAGGACTTAACGTGCATCCTCACCATGGAAAGGTAACCTCTGGCTTTAGAATCCATGGAAGAAGCAGAACATGCCTGGAGAAGGAGGAAAAATTAAAGGTAGTAAAAATCATGGTTGAATACAACAAAGTCCTTGCTGATGTAAAGATTGTTACCCATACCTGAGGCCACATATGACAACTGCAGACAAAGATAAAGTGGCGAGTATTCTGGTTGCCAACTATGAAGCAAAGCTTAAAGAGTTCCAAGAAAAGAACAAAGGGAATAGAGTAGAGTGGGATATAATCTTGGCTGAGGTTGAAAATAAGTTAGAATCCATTGAGGCCCTAAGGGGTAAAATCAAGAATCGGCTAAAGGAGCTATACCCATAGATTACTAGAAGTATGGACACACTTGAGGACATGGGAAAGGAGATGGAAAAAATTGTTGACACTATGAACACTCAAGGAGATGGAATGAGTTTTGGGGAGGTAAGAGCCCTAGTCGGTGACCTCTACCAAAGAGCGAAAAATGTAGTCGATGCCTGGAACAAGTTTGAGGCCAACTTGCAAAAATATTTTCCTATCTTTGTGCAATAATGCCATCACTTCCCCATTCTTCGTTCTTTCCTAATTTTTTCATTCCCTTATTCTTTTCCCAAGATGTTAAGTCTATTGTGATTCTTTATTCATTGGAGAAATGTTCTCACGGGTGGAGAACAGGTAAAGTGTGGGGTGATGTTGGGCCCCTAAAACATTGACTAAGTCCAAAAAGGCACATGGGCGCGTAAGGTTGAGTTAAGAAATAGGCACGTAAGACCGGAGTTAAGAAATGGGCGTGCAAGGAAAGGTTCTAGGAGGATCTTAGTAGAACTCGTGATGTGTGCCCATAGGACAAGGTCTCGGGACTTAGCCATATTTGGCGTATTGGGTAGGACATGAGAAAAGCATGACCCGACTGCGCATGCAAAGTGGATAAGGTGCCAACTTGGTGACAGGTTGGCCTAGGAAGGAATATGCCATGTGATGGAAGCTCCTAGAAGACCATCATGACAAGGAGTGGAGAGCTCAGGCCTGGAGGAGCATGTGCCCATGGAGGACCACATTCAGACACTTGGCACCGGATCTAAGGCCATAGAAGGATGAGTTGGCACTTCAGGATGCCTATATATACAAGCGCCCGCAGAAGAAAAGGGAGAGAGAGATGAAGAGAGAGAAAAGCTTTGTAGAAATGCTGTAAAGGAATTCTGTTTGGCTTAGGTAGATAAAACATAGGAGATGGATGTATCAAGGGCTTAGATGTTTAAGTTTTTTTGAGAGTTAAAGGATAGGAATCCAGTTATGATGCATGACCTCGGTCTACCTTTCTTTGATGCTCTGTAATGAATCTAATGAATGTAATGAGGTTACTAGTTTATATAAATATGATCAGTAGTGATTCTAGTGCATTTACATATCTTCATGGTTTTGTGTTATGCATGTTTATGGAATCATTTTGAATCCTTGCGCATTTCCCTTTACTGTTTGATTCATTCTTAATCTGTTAAGTACTTTTTATCCGGAATGAATGCACCGATCTAGAAGTCGTTATGAGCTCTATGATGCTTGTAAGTATCTTTTCCACTCACTTCCTTTAATTCTAGATCATAGATGATGTTTTCCCACTCAAGTCACATAAAAGAGAGACTCGCACCCACACGTGCCTCGGTGAGCGCCAAAGGCCTGCTGCTAGGTGATAGTCCTGCGCATGGGGTTCTTTTGTTCTTGGTGGGTGTAAAAATGACTACACTTCTTTTCATGTACTTTTGCAACATCTGCACATACTTTTGCAACATGGTCTTCTCTAGACTTCTCTAATATATACATTTCTATTTGCTTTATGTTAGTGAGCTTTACTCAACAACATAAAGTAGGGGAAAATGTAGACCCAAAATCACACACTTACTACTATTTACTATACCACTAAGTATGTTTTTATATATATGGATCTTGCATAAGAAAAGTATTTAATGGTGACCCATTTCATAGTCCATACATTTGTCTTGTTGGTTTCTATTGCTTTTATTTTTCATACTTGTAACTCATACATAGATTTTTTGTCGGTTCACGTGGATCCCCGCGCTAATATTCACACATTTGTCGTTAGTTGTCATTTAGACACCAAAGTGCCAGGATCGGACACTAGTACCGTGCACTCCTTTCCATCTTGGGTGCCCATCTTCTCTTTATTCTAGGTTACATTTTTCATATTTTTAGTTAGTCATTTCAGTTTTCCCACTCATATCCTGAGGTACTAGTCGGCATGTTGGGTCATTAGTGTCAAAATTCAAGAAAGAGATCCGTATATAAACACACCATACATACCATTATAAGGGTGGACCATTATTATCAAGGGCTATTTATCTACATATCTCAAATGATTGCATATGGGCACCTTATTCTACATAGGAAGGGTATTTCATTCTATTCCATCCACACATTTGAATTTTATCTAGATACCACCTTCTATCTTAGTGTCATTGGCATGAAGGTGACCTAAGAGAACTATTCCAAACATAAAAACATAGAAATACTTTGGTTTTAAGATGTAGTATAACACTCATTCATAAGTTTACTATTGTGATAGTTGAGGACAGTTTGAACCCTCATTTTACATCTTTATTTTTTAGGATTTGATGTCTTTTTTAGGGTTTTGCAAAAATATATTTGTGTATAGGTTTACAAGTACCTCAAAAATCCAAGTGTGACATACATGAGATAAAAAGGTGAATAAGTGTGAAGCCCTAGTGACCATATTGGAACCAGGTTCCTACCTCTTCTATAGACTCTAGCACCCCCACATATATCTCAAGCACCCGTAGGTGCCTCTCGTCCTACCTGCACTCGTGTCTAACCATTTCCACCTCTCGCTATATTTTTCGAGGTTTATTGCGATGGTTTGTGTTTCTATTTCATCATATTTTCCAATCCAAAATCACTTCAGGATAAGTAGAACTAAGATAAGTACCTTACCCCTCTCGTTTCCTTTTATAGTTAAAATTAAATAAATTGTTTAACATTTGTATTCCATTGTACATCATTTATAACAAATCTTTGCATTCATATTTTATTAAGTCATTTATGGTAAGACCTTGACCTTGCTTGTATGAGCACATGTAGTAGACATGAGATTAGGATGAGGTGTAGAAGAATAATTAGCATGGGCATGAGAAACATCCTTGAGATGTTGGATTTCAGTTGTGAGGGATGTAATTATGGTTTTCATTGCTTTAAATTTATCTTGAAAAAATACGTGTAAATCTTGAATTGACTCGAAGATGGATTGATCGGTTGTTTTATCAAGACTAAGAGAGGGTTTAGAGATACAATTGAAAATTGAACTTACTTTTGAAGGTGGCGTATCGCGAGGGAGGTACATTGTAAGTATGGATTTTTGAGAGCATCTTTACAAACTAGGTACTTTTGAAGTAATTGATACAAGGAGACTTGAGGAAATTTAGAAGCCATTACATGAAAGAAAGGTAATTTTTAAAATAAGAGCCCTAGAAAGTGACCGAGATGATAGGAGAAAGGATGAAACCCTAGGAAGAACTAGGTAGATCATATGTATGATAGATAATAGATGGAAAAAGAAAATTGATAGAATAGGAAAAATAAGGATATGAGTGGTCAATCACGAGTTACGGTTCACCAAATGATTTAAGCTAATTTGAATTAAATATTATTTTAGAGTAACTTATTGTAAAAAATTATATTCAGATGATTAAATACAGTAACATACAAGCACTGATCATTCAATAATGTGAAACCCTTTGTAAATGAGAGAGGGATGATGAATTAGTTGATTCTGTGTGACCTAAAAATGATCGAGATTGTGTATATCCTATAACAGATGTAAACATCATCACAAAGGCTCAATAAGGGTTCAGAAACATAGGAATGTATAGGATAGAAGCACATGCATGAGGACATGATCGCCCCATACACTAATGACTGATCTGGGTGCATGTGTCTACTCAGATGTTTGGAATCTCATCTTTTCTAGGTCGAATATCTTATCTCTTACTCGTTCTTTGTCATTATAGTTTCACTGTTAGGGTTTAGATCGCACCTGTAGCCTATAAAACAAATGACTACCTTCACTTTTCCACAAACCAGATCAAATATAATAAAAAGGATGCAAAATGTGGAGTTGGAATGATCCCAAAATCACCCAAAGAGTGAACTTTCAACCAAGCACTTTGCACTAAATCTCGACTCCATGTAGTTCTTCATATGTGTGTGTATTTATGTTCCATGCCCTAGGTCACCCTTATTCTGATTGCACAATGATAGTGGGATAGATAGATTGTCCCCAAATATACAATGTGATGTAATAGAATGAAATCCTCCTATGTAGTGTATGCATATCAACGCAACCCTTGCCCTCTTTGTATGGATGTGCTAAATGAATTATTTGTATTGATCTTGTGCATTTTTCCAAGCTTAAATGGTGATAGATAATGCTTATGACAAGGAAAATTTTAAGGAACCCCCAAAAAAATTATAGAAATCATGGAAAATATCCCTATAACCAGTTTCATAGTTTTGGCGAATGACCCTGTAACCTATTTTGTTCTTTTGGAGAAAATGGTAAAAATATAAAAAATAGTTGGAAATCAAATGGTGAATCTCTTGTAACTAGTTTGGTGAATACCCTCTATCAAATTGATTGGAATAAGGCTTAAAACTTTTTATTTCAATTCTAAGCATCGGCCCATTGGGGCTTTTTTTGCATGCCTTACCCTTACACTCAAGTTCCTGGAATGTGTGACACTTGTCCACTCGGAGGAATAGGAAAATGACATGTGGCATATTTTTATTGCTCACTACTACTCTACCTTACCTCACCAACACCGTTGATCCAAAACTTTATTGAATTGATTCATTCTACGGGTTTGGAGTATGGGGAATGCCTTTTCCTTAAAGAGGCCTATAATCCTCCCATGTGATCATCTGATAAATAATTTACATCATTTGATAGGAAGAGGAAAATGACACGTGGCATATTTTAATTGCTCATTGCCACTCTACCTAACCTCACGCATACATCGCGGCCGAAACTTTATTGAATCGGTTCATTCCATGGGCTTGGAGTCCGGGGAATGCCTTTTCCTTGATGAGGCTCAAAATCTTGTCACATGGCCATCTGATAAATAATCTGCATCGTTCAATATATTAAGATCAATGACATAAGCTCTATTCTCGGTATAAAGTCCCGACATACTCACATTTCGAATGGAAGTACCCAAAAATGGCCTAATGAAGTGACAACTATCATCTACTGAATGGAATTTGAAAAGAGACTAAATTTAACAATAATGTCTACAATGAAAGATGTAATCATTCACAATGATGTGTTACTTGCTTGTGAGGTGATATTTAACGTCCATTGAAATTCTATTTCTGGAAGGCATACTGCATCATATTCAACGTAAGGTAGGATAGATTCATAGAAGTTGCATACCATGTAAGACTCAAAATATACATTTTTCTCGAGTAAGTGTCATCCTACATTTGATTATTTAAATATTATCTTTTTATAAATAACTCTATATAAGCCTTCTCTTTGAAATATTTCAATATAAGGGTTAAAAATTAGGGTTGAGGGTTTCCATATTCTAAAATCTAAAATTCCAAGCATGTCTACTTCCACAGGAGCCTAAAATAAAAGTAAAACCCAAATCCCATACGCTAAAATGCTTAAAACCCTTAGTTTTACTGATGAATATCATGATATTTATGATCTTGTAATTGGCACAAGAACTTCACAACTTAGATACATATATGAGAATAAGGAAAATGAAAGTAAACATTCGGACCCATCAGGTAAACTTAAAGGTTGGATAACATGGGGGGTTGGATTGGGATGCATGATGCTCCATGAGGTTTTACCTGCCCTGAATTTTTCATTCTATGTGCCCAAAATTACGATGGGGAAAAAAGTAATTGTTGCAAATGACACCGGAGAAGAAATGTTTTCCATTACGAAGGTAAATATCTGTCATGTGTTTAGGGTTTGAAAGTAAATATTTAGGAACCGTCAACATAAACCTAGAAAAAATTGCTAACAATTATCATGCTACCACTCAAAATGATAGAGATGAGTTTTTGCAAAAATTAACAATTGATGAAACTAGTACCAAAAGGGAATCCTCCATATACAATTGAGATGTTTAAACAATGGGTTAGGGATACAATTTCTATGCTAGTATTTTTCCTTGGATTTGATAGTGATGATAAAGTGGATGTAACCCTCCTCAAAATGGTATACAATATCCATTTCGTTTCTCCACCTTGTGCATACATATTTGTTGAGCACATTGCAGAATCTATGCATAAACAATTATTAACAATCAAAGAAGGCTCTGAAACTAATACCTTTAGGTTCACTACCTACTTGTGTTATTTAATTTTATGATGGTTTGGTAAATGGTTTGGTGAAAACAAGCTTGCAATTCAACCCTACAATGATGTTGAGGGATAGCCAAAAGTGTTGCTTCCATTAACTAAGTGGACCCCCAAGATAAGAATGTTTGATAATCGAAGGTACTACAAATAATTTTTGGACTACTTTTGGACTCCAATTTATCAATCGATTCAAAAAGTACAATGCCTAGATTGCCTATGACCTGTAGAGATTGCATTCAATTGGGATCAGAAATACAATTAGTTGACTAGTACTTCATGGAGGAATATACTATGCTAAGGTTTTATGGATAGAGTAAAACCTTACAAATTTCCAATACATGTGATAGAGAGGGTTTTTGCCTTGGAATATATACGGCAAATGGAAAGCATAGATAAATTGTATTTTGTTACTCAACAAAAAAGAGGAACATATTTCCTTCCTTACCATTTTTCATGTGGAGGGTTCACATTTGAGAGAAAATCATTCAATGTGGCACATGAAATTTTACAAATTTTTAAGTTTGATGTTGAATCTCACTGGGTGTATGACCCATGTGAGGTGATTAAAGCAAGGGTAGTGGAAAACAAGAACTCGCCATCAAGCTCAACAAGAAAACAAACCTCTGCTATAAAAATAAAATAACAAGAACTCTTGGGATGAAGTAAAAAAAGTAATGGATGAAATTGTTATTGAGAAAGGAATTAGTTTTCAAGAGTTGTCAACACAAATTTTGGGATTGCCTCCACAAAAATAGGCAAAGGATTTTCAATCTGCCATTTTTATGCAAAAGTTGATAAAAAGTCCTCTAAAAACATGTCAAAGCATATATATCATGAATTGCGAGATAAAATTTGGACAAGGTCAAAACTAATTCCTTTTGGTCTATGAGGCAGACCTAGGTGATCCAAAATCTATTTCAGAGTACGTTTTATTCCAGAAGATGCAGATTTCAATAAATTGTGGAATGAAGTGCATCCTATAGAGGAAATTAGTGATGATGAGACTAAGTATGAGGAATTACACACTCCACTTAGCACATATAAACCAAGTCTCAATGAAAGCTTGAAGAAAATATTCTACAGAGTAGTTATAGCTGAAAATATGGGTTTTAGTGGTGGTGGTTTGGGTTCAACATGATAAGGCATTTGGCTTCCACCAGAGGTACATCCTAGAAGAGGTTCCAATAGGTCAAGCCTTGGAGCTTCACCTTTGGAGAAAGGACCACTGCATACAACAAATACAAGTGGTAATCCAATGCATTTTTCTCTCGGATTCAAATCCTTAGCCACATGTTGAAAATCCAAGAGGAGAAGTTAGAAATGAATCTGTTAGTATTGCTATTGTTGGTGGTTCTAATGATGATAGTAGTAGTGGTTAGAGAGTAACACAACAACATATTATTCTAAATATTTCAATACAAATAGTTGAAGTTCTTTTTGTCCAACAAGGACCCAAGAAGAGGTAAAAGACATAGTGTACACGTATACAAATTTTCTTACACAAGTTAGGATTACCTAAAGGAAACTAATTATAAAAGGCAATGCCACTCCTCAACAAATAGCTAATCCATAGGGAAATTCTCCCCAAAATTCAATTACTCCTCCATTTGAGCTGAAGTAGTTCATTCCTATAAACACCTCAGGCATTGATTACCGAGATGAGTTTGCCCATAAATTAGAAAGAAATAAAAGAAACAAGAAGTAAATGCTACAGTGCTATTGTAACTTTAGATCCTACCACAATGAGGGTATTTCCTACATATAACCCAAACAAAAATACCATGGAATACATGTATGTTGTGCCCAAAGTTGTAAAACTAGAGAATCAAATGGTTTCTAGTGACTACGATGTAACCTCCCTTCAAATGGATTTTACCAGAATGAAACCTTGTGACAAAATAAATGTATCAAAAAGGAACAATGATGTGGTATACACATCATTTCTAAAGGCATAGATAGAGATAACAATAAGTTGAATAATAAAATTCAAAAGTTAGAGGCAGACCTAGAAAATGAGAAAGTGAAAGGAAAAGTGGTACTTAATAAGACAGGTGAGTTGGAGAGGAGGATAAAATCATCTTCCTCTATGATTGTAGTCACTGCATGAATGAATAAGCACAAGTGGAATTGGAAGAAGTGAAGAAAAAGTTATAGGAATTGACAAGTAAGAATAATATATTAGAACAAACATTGGGAGAATTGCAAGAGGTTCTAAAGGCAGAGAAAGAAAAGGCCAAAAAATGGGAACATAGCCTAGATGAAGAGAGAAAAGTCAGGGAAGATTACAAAAGGAAGAGAAAAACAAAATGAAATATTACAACAAGAGTTGGTGAAAGCACACAAAAGGAAATACAATCTTCCAACATCAAACTATCTGAATTTTATAAAAAGGAATTGATTAATATGAAAAATAATTTTTGGGGAAATAAACCAAAAAATTGATGATTTGATTAGATTGTTTGAATTCATGGATAATCTAGAAAGAATCCATGATAAGATCCACGAATACATGGATGGTAGCAAAAATTGATGGTTTTAAGAGAGGATACAAGAAGGAAAATATTGGAAACTATATACAAATTCAATGACACGAAACTGGAATCCAGAGGAATTCAAAACCAGTTTGATTCCTCAATAAAGGTATCATCTATCATTCGAAGTGTGTGATGCTAGGCGAAGCACATGAATTGTTGAATAAGTGTCAAAGAATGTTACAGAACTACATGGAAAGGTACAAGATTTCACAAAGCTTGGTTTGCCAATGCCTTTTGAAAAAACACACCAATTCATTAAGAAGGATGCATTCTAGAAGAACATGAAAGAAAAAATGATGCAAGAGAAGAACTGAATTCTTGAGAAGGTAGATGAGACAAACTTTTTTGGCTTCATTAAACCATTGATAACCTTGTCAATAAGTTTGCATACAACAATAAAGGAAAGCTCCACTCTCAGTTATGAATTGATAACAAAGTTACATGTCATTCACTCTGATTTACAAAAAATTGTAATTCCAACAGATGAAGAGTGGAGCATGTTAC
Organism: Taxus wallichiana var. yunnanensis; assembly: GCA_018340775.1. Classification (NCBI taxonomy): domain Eukaryota; kingdom Viridiplantae; phylum Streptophyta; class Pinopsida; order Cupressales; family Taxaceae; genus Taxus; species Taxus wallichiana. The sequence continues at coordinate 336,993,930 of CM031242.1, forward strand.
AGAAGATGATATAATTAAGAGTAATTTAATTTTGAAATTTTTTCCATTTGTTGCAATCTTCAATTTTTTCATACAAGGCATGTCTCAAGCAAGTTGAATGAGGAATAGTGTTATTTTTAAATTTTCATTTCAATACATAGTGGTTCACAAAATTGACAAACCTTTTATGTTAATGCTTTGTAATTGTAGGTGTATGAGAAACATAAGTGTTTTTGAATATATTATATGAACATCTATATCATGTGATATCCATCTCATAAGTGTTTTTTAAACAATGTATTTCTATTCTAAAGACAACAAATCAATGCAATGTATTTCAAGTTTCATTCCAAAGACTACAAATCGACACAATGTTTTTAAAAAATACAAATAAGGAAAAAGATATTATCATAACAATGTACTGAATATTTGAATATATTAATTATTATATGAACATCTATATCATGGGATATCCACAAATGGAAGCTTCCAATTTGATGGTGGATCATCTCTATCATTTGATTCACTAGATCTCTGACTCTCACTTCGTTGACAATCAACTGCTGCAATAAGGTCGTCTGCTTAATTTGTGCCATTGTTTTTAGCCCCTCTCCTATCATTAATTGAATTCCATACTTGCGAGCCCCACATAGGGAAATTTATCCACTTCATACCGTGATGTGTAAATTCTCAAACAATTTTCCAAATTTTTATCAAGCTTGTTTTGTAATTTTTACTTTATAAAGGTCAAGGCACTGAAAATTCTCTCATCTTAAACTGAACCCAAAATAATTGTTTGACATAGATCATCTAATGAGAAAAACTCGAACATGGTTTGCTACAAAATAATACTTAACCCAATTTTTTTCCATAGCCGAGTTATTGCTCCACACTCTAAGGGATTATCCAAACATTTGAATTGCTCAATCATTGTAGAGGTGAATTCATGGGATTGATCAATAAAATTTTCCTTGGCTTAAAATACTTGAATATTCATTCCTTTGATATCAACAGGCTTGTTGGTACCCAATTTAGTCATGCCTTGTAAGTCGAGCAACATCAACAAACTAAGTAGGATGCTTAGAGGAAGACAAATCAGGATTTGAGTCATTTTGTATATGGGGATGGATTTGAAAACCTCTTTTCACTCTGACTTGGGAATATTAGATAACACCTCCACTAAGGGTATGACCTACCCTACTAATTTAGGTTCTTCCTGTAACTAGGGTGAGAGGACCCATTTTGTAACTTGTATTTGTGAAAGAAATAGATAGAACAATACTATTTGGACTCTCTTTCTCAAGGAAGTGAAAAGGAATCCTCAAGAAGACATGGTCAATACAAACATCATCTAACTCTCATGATTTGTCACACTAGAAAATGCAGATATCTTCTATAAAGGCTCAGTTACTAAAGACAATTTGTAAATTCCAACTTGCTCTTGCATACTTTGGACAAAGGATGGACAAATTTAACAAATCTCCATAGTATTTATGCATAAACAGTACGTAGGTAGGGGTATTTCTGGTGGATCTAATGGTTATTGGTTGTAATTTTGATGTATTGTTGGGAAGTTAAACAAGATAAAGTTGATTATACAAAGAACTCAAATGAACCTTACAAATACTACATACAATTGTTCTTGATGTAAAATATGGATCACATAGTCTAAAACATTCCTTCAACCAGAAGGTTTGTATTCATGGAAGCCTAAGAATACAGGATTTCACACAAAATTTTAGAATTCAAACACAAAATCTCATGATAAACTCTCAACAAAATACTAACAATCTCTAGATAAAATACGCTCCAGATACACTCAGAACTGAAAAACATCCTAGATCAAACAAATACAAATTGAATTTAAAACCATTTACCACATTATGAAGGAAATATCCATCAATCATGTAATTGCAATTACCAATTTTTCACTATTTTAAACTAAGGATTTGTGTAATTCAAAGAGATTAATTAGCATAAGATTGTAACAGAAATGTAGAAAATTGATTCAAAACAATTCATCTTGAACAAAGCAACAATACTCATGAAAACACACACAAATTAATTAAAAGAATTCTAACACTTCAATAAGGGGACACAATAACTATGACCTCAATATTTGCCAATGGTTGTACAGTGAAACCATCGTGGTGAGAAGGTTTGGGAACAAATGAATAACTCGGGTTTTTCGATTGGTTTAGTTTCAACAAACATAAACAAGTTCTCTCCTTTTTCTCTAAAAATTAGAAAATTTTAACCCCCATTTGTGAGAGTATTCTCATCGCATTTATACAATTTCATTCACTCACTCATTCTTTGTTTTCCCCCCAAAATCATGAATCTATAAGAGAATATTCTTCTCTAATTTACCAAGTGGAAAATTTGTGAGCTATTCATGTTTTTCACTTTCCCAGATATGACTAAGATGTCATGTCATTGTTTATCCCTTTTGGTGGGAAAAAAATCTTTTGGTAGTTCCCAGGTGCCTCTAGATAGCTTGATGTGATGTGCAATACCTCTCACCTTTTGAGGATCAACTTTAAGAAAGTATTTGTGTATTTTAGATTTGGATATCCTCACATGGATCATATCACATCAATCAAACATAATTAGTTCCATAATGCCAATCTACCTCAAATTTACTTCCCTTGTGTGAGCTAAGTGAAAGATCTTTCTTCATTTGATGACAATGATTCTTCTTGCCTTAGCTTGTTTGCACTATCCTAATTATAAATTCAACTCTATTTTCTCCCTAATATACATCCTTATTCTAGTATTGAATGTGAAGAATTATTACAGAGCTCTTTGTTGGCACCATTTTGAGGGTGGTTGTGGTGAATAACTTAAAAGAGATATCTTCGGAAGATTTAAACTAAAGCATTTATCTAATCGGTCCAGATGAGGCCTTTGTCAGGGATTTGTTTGAAATCATGGACCCAGGGGATAACAAAGGGCCCCTGACATATCGAGAAGACATGTTCTCACTCTTGCTAATATTGATCAAGATCAATCCTATTTTCTCAGCTTTCCAGTCAATGTACTATCATCTCTTCTGTTGGGAGCACAAAAAATCTCTAAAAGAGTTGAATAAATTCTGGATTGAGAGGAGGCCTACTGTGATAGGCATGGCTGAATACAAGTGTCCCTTTTTGTGTAATGAAGAATTTGTGCTGAAAGAGGTTCCCAAGGAGTCTTATGTACTTTATGATAAGAATTCAATTGATATTGTGCTGCCATTTCTCATAAAGTGGATGAACTGGAGCAGAGAATCATTTCTTTGGAAAAAGGTCAAGAAAGACCTATGCCATCCCAACCATCCACCATACTAGCACCATCCTCAAGAAGGAAGAGGGGGAAATCAAGATCTCAGCCCCCAATTATTATTTTGGATGAAGAATAAGTAGAGCCTTCATCTCCTCAACGTTCCAAAGCATCATTATCTTCCACCAAGGAGAGTAAGGGAATGTCTACTCTTCAACCTTTCAATCTAGTGTAGTAGGCTCCTCTCGATGGAGAAAATATTATCGGACCTCGACCTATTCCTCTACTAAGAGAGTGTCCAAATTTCACGAAGAGGCATATGGGTGAGTCTAGTTCTAAATCTCTTGCTCCATTAAAAGCAACGATAACCAGATCATACCAAGCCAAGAAAATAGATGCTAATAAAACACCATGATCAATAAGATGAAAGAAATTCACCAGAATAACTTTACATAAACCTTTGCAAACAAATAATCAACAATATCATATATTATTATGGAACTCAATGAATTACAATGAGAATGGGCCTTGCTAATATAAAAGGAATAAGAATCTAAGAACCACCAAGGTCGTAGATCAAGCCATAAATCAAGGAATGAACTAGTCATCAAATAACTAGTCAAGACCATAGATTTATGAAAGAATTAGACATCAAGGATCTAGTCAATACCATAGATCAAGGAAATAACTATACCTAAAACCTAGATAATATCCCCTTAATATCTAAATAAATAAAAGAAATATCCACACACATAAGTGGGTGAGGATAAATACAATAAAGGTAAATAAATTACCTAGGTGAACATGAGCTAAGGTAAATACCTACTCTAAAACCCCTCTTCAAGTGAAGCTAGGGGCCAAAATAGAAGTGGCATGTCCATAGTATGAGTCCCAAATTAGGGACCGATGAGGTCATGTACAATAACTAGGAAAAAGGGATGTCAGCAAGGTACCCAAAACCAAGAACAAAGTAGAGAGAGTAAAAACCAACTGTAAGGCATCCCAAGACGCTCGGCATAAAAAAACATGTACAATGTTGAAGAAGTTTGGTGTCCATTGTGGTTTGAATCCATTGCTTGATCACAAGACTCAAAAACAACTAACACTGGGATTCACTAGAATAACTCCATACAAGAAGACTGTCAATGGAGTGATGTCGAAAGTGCAAAAAAACCAAACATAATTTGATCAACTATTGCAAATAGGTGTGCCACGATCCAAAAATAAGAACCAAAGAAACAAGGCAAGGACATAAAATCCATAGTTTTATGATCCAAGAAAAGCCAAGGTAACAAGGCAAGGACATAAAACACGAAAACAAACATAATTGAATCAATCACTACAAACAAAAAGCCACGATCCAAGAACAATAACCAAAACAACAAGGAAAGGTCACAAAATATAGAGTGTCACGATCCAATAAAATCCAAGGTAACAAGGTAAGGACACAAAACCCAAAGAAACAGGATCAGCACCACACCCTCCCATACTACTGAATGGGTGGAGTGATAATACAAATGTATGAGTTGTCAAAATAACTACTCGAACACTGAAAAACTAACACTAGAATTCACCATGGTAGCTCCCCCACAAGAGAGACTGTCAACATGTCAAAAGTGTCGAAAATACATATACAAAATCTTTCAACAAACAAAAGAGATACACTACACCTACTAAAGAAAAATGATCAAAACAAGGAGCATTACAATGCAGAAGGTATAGAAAGTGGAGTAAGAGGTTGAATGGTGGAGGAACCATGCCCATAGAGTCCTCTCAATAAAATCCTATGTTGTCACCACGAGTGATTAGATATCCACTCCAAATCAACACAGATGGATGAAGAATATGTCTACATATGACTTGGTGCAAAGTGGACAATGGGTGCATGTAAAGGAACATCAAAATGTGTGTCAGGTTGATCATGTATGACAACTGAAATCTTAATTTTCTCAATCCTGAGTGAAGGTGCAAAACTCATGTGTTTCTCATGATCCTCAGAAAGATTCGAGTGAAAAAAATAGGATCTCTATCAATGTGTGATCCCAATGAAGTACCTACTCGAAAACCAATGCCATGGCAAGAATTCCACTTAACATGTGGAATATGGGAAACAATACCCTGTGAATATCTACCAATACCTCTGCCAGTGAAACCCATATAAAGGAGCATGCGAGAACCGAATGCATTGCTATGCTTCTCAAAAGAGCCATGCATGTGAGCAGAAGTAGGATACACAACATGTGTAATTGTAATAGGCACGCCTGCACTTAAGAAAATGCAAGTGCAATCATAATAGGCTTAAGAGCATCGTGGAGTGGGAGTAGGCTCAAAAATGATAGATCAAGGCTAGTGGGTACAAGAGAAATAGTTGTAAGTGGACCAGGATCATGGATATGGTTTTCCATAAAATGATGAAGATGTTACAGGCTAGCAAGTTTTTACCACAGGGAGTGTATTATTATATCCTTATCGTGGATGAGTGCTTGTAGAAGAGAATTTCACTTCTTGAGCGATCTATTTTCTTCCAAAATTTTACAATATCCTTTGGAATATCACACACTTAAAAGAAAATCATGTCATTCTCATAATCCATGATAGATACAAGAATGCAACTCCCAAAATTTTAGGATGTCGAGCTCAACCGAAATTATGTCCACAAGTGATTATAACACTCCTCCATATTTGACACTTTATAATTAAGTGTGTGTTACAATATGGAACTTTATAATTATATTGTGATTCTCAAAATAAATATTTCCAATGGAAAGAGCATGAACAAGTAACCACTTTTACAAAAACTACACTTAAATCTGAGTTGCCGATCAAAAGATACAAGCTTTACAAGTTTATGCTCTGCTATTTATTTTAGTTGTCACTAAAACAAAATAAAATTCTCTTGCCTTCACCACACAAATAAAATTAAAGGGGATAGAGTTAAGCACCTACTAGTAGGAATCACAAGCTTTAAGCCCTCATTTGACCATATCTCCCGTAGACCCTTGCCAAGAAAGGAAAGAAATGTCTTGCCAGAAATAGTGTGTTGCACACCTCCCAAAAATGTGGAGACACAAGAAAATTTACCCTTTTAGGATCTCGAAAAACCCAACAAAACTCATAAATTTATTTCCGGGTTTCTTTCCTGTCTAGCACGAATCTTGAGGTGAATGTTTCTTTGTAGAAAAAAAAACCCAAAAATGACTACCTCCATAAATGCTTGAGTTTACAGTCAATCTTAGGGTTTTTCCACCTTTTGAATCCAATGGAAGCCTTTGTTTTGTATAAAAATGTACGCAACAACAAAATATGGACAAATCCTGAATATATGAATATATAAAAAAATGTTTGTAGAACCAAACTTATAGATGGATGCCAACAACAATCTCCCGATTTGATACCATAAAAGGAGCAATAAACATATCATACGAAGAAAAGAACATAGATGCTAATCAAACACCACAATCAATAAGATGAAAGTAATTTGTCGAATAACTCTACATAAACCTTTGCAAACAAATGATCAACAATATCATATATTTTTATGGAACTAAATGAATTACAATGAGAATGGGCCTTAATTATATAGGAAAGGAATAACAATCTAAGAATGAGTCAAGGTCATAAATCATGCCATAAATCAAGGAAATAACTAGTCATCAAAGAACTAGCCAAGACCATAGATTTAGGAGAGAACTAGACATCAAGGATCTAGTAAATACCATGGATCAAGGAAAGAACTAGTCAATACCATAGATCAAGGAAAGAACTATACCTAATAACTAGATAATATCCCCCTAATATCTAAATAAATAAAAATAAATATCCACACACATAAGTGGGTGATGATAAATACAATAAAGGTAAATAAAGTACCTAGGTGAACATGAGCTAAGGTAAATACCTACTCTAACATTCATCGTGTCCAAAGGCCATATTACTTTCTCTCCCAATGAACCCAAATGCTCCCCCTCATCCACTCCCAGTCATTCCACTTCTTACAAGGAAAAAGGGAAAATGATATTTCCTACAGGTGGTTTGGATATTTTGGACCGGTATCTTCTTATCAGAAGAAGATTGAGTTGTGGATATTATAGATGGTCCCAGAAAGACAATTGAATTATTGATGGTTATGGGGATGTATCGGAATCGGCGTGGTCGGTTGTATTTTTGTAAACAGCCCAAGGTTCAAATGAGTTCATATCAAGGAAGAATAGGTTGTTAAATAGAATTCCCCCATTTTAAGGAGAAAAAATAGAAGTAGGGGATAGCTAAATGATTTTATTTTCTTGCTTCTTTCTGATGTAATTTCCAAATATGTATGTAAATTTTTTCATCATGGGTTGGGGCCCCTATAGAACCCCAATTTTGCATTTGAATCTTTATTTCCATCATCTTCTGAACATATATGAATTTACATGCTTGACTCGCTGCTCCTCTTTTGACTTTAATTGTGAAATAGAGTCATGTCCTATGTTGGGCTTCGGGGACATATTTGCATTTGCAAAAGAAACCCCCTCACTTCATCCAATGGTGTCACGCCACATGTTTTCTCCATCCCTTAGTGTATCACATATTTTCAAAACCTCCCACATCTCATCCAGATGATGTAATTCACTTCACCGTGATCTGCGGTATGCCTTGCACTATTACCTTAGTTCATAGCATTACTTAGAGTAGTGTGGCTCTGAATATCCATCCGCGAGGTCTTTTCTTTCTTCCATGGAACTTTCCTTCCTTCCACGAGACTTATTCTCTTTTTAAATTGCACCTAGATGACACGTGGAGGTATGTACATTCTTTTATTTTGTTTTCTCTTTTCAACCCACTTGGGCTGCCTTGTCACACTTAAGCCACGTGGTCGACCCTCACAACTTACAGGCTCCCAATTTTCTTACGATTCTTCAAAGGTACACTAGAGGGACATGTGGATAAAATTCCTCCTTTCCATGGTGATGTTCCTTGCTTCTACTGACTTCTCAATTTTTGTCTTCAAATACCCACCAAGTTATAGAAGTTTTTCATTCTATAATTTACACTAGGGACAATGAGGGAAACATTCCAAAGGGGAAAACCACAGATTTACATATTTTTTTTTGACCTATTTCATAAGGGTTTTTCAGAAATGACACACTTTCACAATCCTCGACTGAAAAAGAGGATCAATGCCCTAAACACAAGGTTTTCATCCACATTCGACATGACTATATCTTTCAAACATATGTTTTTCACATCAAGAAACCAATCGAGAGAAAATTTTCAAAGGCATAAACTAGATAAAAGGGTGAGATCAAATCAAGCACTAACACCAACTATTATGATGTGGTAGTGTCTTATCGGCCTAAGAGTTCAAAATATTCGTAACTACCTACATATAGCTAGACTATAAATATGGTATTGTGTTATACCCTGGTGGCTGCTAAGCTCGCAATATCTTTCTTGTTTTTGTTAAATCCTGAGAAAGCTAATATATAAATAATATGTTACAAAGATAACCTAGTGGACGCTAAGATATAATTAATTAATGTGTTAATTGCTAGCAACCCTAATGTTCAACATATTAGTTTGTGGCCTTCCATAACAACCCTAATGAATTAATATATATGACAACACTCTATCTTTCGCCAATAATACATGGCCTACTAATAATATTTTTTTAAAATAATTATATCATTGTGACTACAAAGCTATGTGATTTTTGTCATGGCTTAGCAGACGGAAAAGGAAATATAAATTTAAATACATAGTGATTAAAATATTTAATATATAAAATTTAGGTGTATATATAATATTTTTACCTTCTATTGCACAAAAAAATTATCTCACAATATAAAACTTAATATGATCTTATAGTTTTAAACCATTTTATTAACCTCAAATATCTTCTTACAAAGTCAATGCGACAACCATATAAACAATGTACAATGAAATAATTACCTCGGGTTGTTTCTATCATCATATTAAAAGGAAAAAAGGTAGACGTAACGAATACCAAAACAATATTTTGAGTCTCACTAAACATTACAATTTTAAAAACTAGTGATTATGTGAGTGGCCATCATTATTAGGAAAATATAATCCAGAGGGGACATAAAATGACAGGAACTTGACAACGTTAAAATGAAATAAAAACCAGAGTTGAAAAGGATTAAATTTTCTTTGGTTAGGGCATAACAGATTCTTTGTTTTCTTGAAGAACAAGGAGGTTTGACAAAATGATCAGAAGGAACCGGTAAGTAGAGATGGGCCACGGAGCTCATTTTCATAGGGCTAGGTAGGGATGGGCTGATGTGAAAATATAGGAACTAGTAAGCACAAGGTGGTTTAAAAAATGATCATAAGGAATCGGTAAGCGAGTGGGACACGGAGCGTGTTTTTGTAGGGAAAACCAAGGTTAAACGGGCATGAAAAAGACCAGATCTGGTCAAAGACAGAACGAATGAACAAGCCCACAATAAAAAAGGTGTAAATTTAGTATAATATATGTTTTTATAATCACCTAATTTAGATATAATATTATTTCATGTTTGGTGATGCCATTCAAACCACCGTCTGCTACATCGAACTAACTATCTACACTATTTTTCCACAACCCCTTTTGCTTCCCTAGTTTTTGTGTGCCATTTTTGTTACTTCTTGATTATTCCCTTTTTTTAATCCATAAACGATATTATAATTACTACTTGATTGTTCCCTGGCCAAAACGATTTGGGATTTTTACACCTGACCCTACAATTTATGGCTTGCTTGTATTGTTCTATGATTTCATGAGCTGCTATTCTGTAAGACCGAAAAAACAAAACCCTAAAAACTAGTTCTCTAGGGTATTTAATATTTTTTGGCACATTCCACGTTAGAAATTTTAAAAATATAAAAAAGTGCGAGATATGAAAATTTGAAAATTAGAGTGGGGGAAATTGAGAGTATATTGAAATTTTAAATTCTCAAAAATGCGAGGGAATTTGTAATTCAAATTTTGAATTTACCACTCATTAAGAAAAGGTGTGGGATATCAAAAAAATAAACAATATTGAAAACAACACCTTTTGTTATTGGCTATAGCTTAAAATAGTAAAAATGTAATAAAACATATAATATTATAATAAAACAGAAGAAATAAATTGTATAAATGTATAGGCACATTTATTTTGATTTTTATTTTTATCAAAATTGACCAAGATAATGTTAGATGAAGTGCGATAATGAAATATGATTCTCTAATTACTCGTACCACGTGGCAAGTTTGAACCTGATAGTTATAAAACATTATAATTGACACATTTATCCCAAAGTTGAAATATAAATAAATGATTATAAATAGTTTGGAACCATATGAAACCGTGATATTATAATATAAATAGAAACCAAGTAAAACAACGACACGCAACATTAAAATTTTGAAGTCTCAAAAGGTGGTTTTTGCATCTAAACAACGAAAAATAGTAACGCTTCAAAGTTGTAAAGATAATGTTTTCAATTAAAAGAGGTATTGGTATTATCCTAGTGGCCACTAAGCTATATCATGATTTTTTATTATATCACTATTTCCAAATTAAGTAATTGTTGAGCTCAATAGACCCTATGTCATTTCATTCATAAATCAAGCGCTTTAGTAGTTCTTTAAGCATTTTACTTGATAAGAACCGATGTGAATTATATGTTACAATGATATATCTTATAAAAACTAAAAAAATATCACTTACTCTCGGGGTATATATGGATTCCAATTTATAAATATATATCTTATATGAGATAAATATGTAGTGCAACAATTGGGGCTGCCATGTAAATTTCACCCAATACGATACAATTACAATCAATGAAAAACACTATCGATCCAAAGCAGAACAAATAGTGATTACAATGACAAACGATAATGATAGGAGCCTAGTGGCTGCTAAGCTAGACCATTGTTTGTTATTATATAGTTATTCTCAAATTAGAAATTGTTGAGCCTAGCGGATCTACTACGTTATTCCTTTCAACTAGTAATGGATTTTAACAGTCACTAAAAATTTTCTTTGATACAAACCGAAAGTCTTGATCCCTCTTGATAGAACATAGTGCAGGAATTGGCTCCACCAGGTAACGTGCAACCAATTTGTAACAATTATAATAATTGAAAATTACTATCGATCTAAAGATGTAAAGATAGTGATTACTATGACAAGAGGTAATGAAAGGATCCTAACGGCCCCTAAGCTAGACCATGATTTTTTAATCAATAGCTATTTCAAAATTGAGAAATTGTTGAGCCTAGCAGCCGCTAGGTTTTTTCTTTGATACAAATGAATATGGATTATAATTTATAAAGATATATCTTAGGAGAAAGAAACAAGTCTTGAATCCTCTTGATAGAATATCTTTACGCAAATGGAGTCTCATTATGTAAATTCCACCCAATACGATACAATTACAATCAATGAAAAACACTATCGATCCAAATCAAAATAGATAGTTCTTACAATGAAAAATGGTAATGATGGGAGCCTAAAGGTTTCTAAGATACACCATTTGTTGTTATTATATAGTTATTCTCAAATTTACAAACTATTGAGCCTAGCAGTCACTACGTTATTCCTTTCAACTTGTAATGGAGGATAACGATTGCTAAACATTTTATTTGATGCAAACCGAAAGTATTAATCCCTCTCAATGGAAAGCAATGCAGGAATTGGATCCATTAGGTAACATGTGGCCAATTTGATAACATTATAATCATTAAAAATTACAATCGCTCTAAATATGTAAGATAGTGATTACTACGATAAGAGGTAATGATAGGATCATAGTGGCTGCTAAGCTAGACCATGATTTGTTATTCAATGGATATTTTGAAATTAAGAAATTGTTGAGCCTAGCGGTCACTAGGATTTTTATTTGATACAAATGAATATGGATTACAATTTACAAAGATATATCTTAGGAGAAATAAATAATACTTGATCCCTCTCGATGGAATGTAGTGCAACAATTGGGTCCGCCATGTGAATTCTACCCAATATGATACAATTACAATCAATGAAAAACAATAACCATCAAAAGATGAAAAGATAGTGATTATAATGACAAGTGGTAATGATAGAGTCTAGCATCTGCTAAGCTAGACCATTTTTTGTTATTATATATCTATTCTCAAATTTAGAAATTGTTGAGCCTATCAGCCACAATGTTATTCCTTTCAACTAGTAATGGAGATTAGTGGTTAAGCATTTTATTTGATACGAAGAGAAATTCTTGATCCCTCTCGATGGAAAGTAGTGTAGTAATTGGATCCACCAGGTAACGTGCGACTAATTTGATACAATTATAATCATTGACAATTATAATCAATCTAAAGCCTTACATATAGTGATTCTTGACAAGAGGTAAATTGGGTCTACCATGCGAAGTCCAACCAATACGATATAATTACTATCATTGAAAAAAGTATTGGTCTAAAGCTTGAACCGATAGTGCTTACAATGAGAATCAATAATCATAGGAGTATAGTGGTTTGTTAAGCTAGACCATTGTTTGTTATTATATAGCTATTTTCAAATTAAGAAAATGTTGAGCCTAGTGGTCGCTACATTATTATTTTCAACTAGTAATGGAGCTTAGAGGTCCCTTTTTTCAAATTAAGATATTGTTGAGTCTAAATTTGCTTATGTCATTCCTTATAATTAGTAATGAAGATTATCAATATTTAAGCATTCTATAATATAATAACCTAACTAAATTATACGACATAAAGAATATATCTTATAAGAACAATATAAGGATTCATCCCTCCCAAGGTTATGTAGTGCAAAACTTAGCTCCGTCAGAAATAGTCAAGCCAATATGATACACTTATAGTCATTGAGAAACCATATTGATTCAAAATTGCAGATAGTGGTTATTGTTGGTCATCAAACTTGCACCCGTGTCTCGGATATGGAAGAACCGAGTCGTTTGTGACAACAATGGAACCATCCCCAAGTTGTGGGACCTTGCGCACTTGGGACGGATCTTTGGAAAAGGCTGGTTCCTCTATCTAATTCTACTGCTACTACTACTCCTAGTGCTGAAAGGGAAAGCTAAGCTAACAATGCCAAGGGACCAGGATAGAAGGATAACATGAAAGGAAACTACACTAAAAGGTGATAACACTAGAAAAGAGGGATGAACACTATCTGATTCTGAGTGAAAATGAAAGGAAATGTGTGAAAGAAGGCTAGGCACATGTAGCACAACTAAAACATATTTACCATATCAGTTTCATGGAACACAACTAAATAAGGAGCTACAAGGGATGTAGAATGGCACAATGAGCACACAATGTAAAAAAGACAAGAAGAAGGAATACAAACTCATTAGGATAGAAAGTAGTCACAAAACGATGTTTCCATTACTTCCAAAAATGCACAAAGCTATTACAATGGTGAAAGAGGTTGATATCCACATACATGAGCCAAATCTAGAGGTTTGTGACTTAGAATACAGAAAATATATGAAGTCCTTAGCAAAAATACATAAGGATCCAAAATGTCCAACGTTAATAATGAGCCCAACTCTTACATTTATAGATGAATCCATGAAAGAAGAAGAGAAGGAGGGAAAACCCAAATTTGAAATACAACCACCAATAAGAAGCATTTAATGCCTATAAATCCACTTGTAAATCTCAAATACATTTCCCTAAGTCTTTTTGGCGTGTTGGAGAAGGAAGGAGGGAAAATCATATCAAATTGGGTGGTAGAAGCAATCGATCTCGATCATTAATGCCTAGAAGACATTTTCCATCTCTCACCTACTAGATCGACCAGGTATGTGAATTTGAATGTTTAGCACTATAACCAATGGCAAAAACTATTGATTGAGATGCACACCGATCGATCTATGTATAAAAATATATGGTCATGTCGAAGATGTCTGAGTTGTCTGGGCATGTAAGACACGTGGCACATGCAGATTGACTGAAGAAATTGGGCAATCATTCATTTGATTTGTCATTTTTGCCACGTGTCATTCATTAGGTGGTTGTTAGGATTTGGCACCTGTTGGCACGCTTTGAATGGTCGTGTGTGGTACATTCAAGCATGTCAAAGGATGATGTGGCATGGAAAGGCACAAAGGAGGTCCCAAAGATAATGCGCATGGAAGAATGAGGTGCGGGAAGGAGGTAGAAGGAAGGCACGCAAGGGGAAGATGGAATAAAGAGGAAAAAGAATAGGAAGGAGGGGAAAACACGTAAGGAATGTGAGGAAATACAACCAAGGGAATGTACCAAGTGAAATTGAGCACTTGCAACCTCGTAATTAAGAGATCAAAGCTAGAAAGTGTATACAAGTTATCTAAATAATTGGGAGAGTTATTTGGATAATAGTTTTGGCAACGTTTGGGGCCATCTGTCTTGCTAGATGAAGGAGATCAGTAGCCTAAAGCATCCATTGGGCATGGAGTCTATTATATAATCATGAAATTATGATCTGCAACTTTGAAGAACTACCCCTAAAGTCACTTGAAGGATCATTTTTGACTCTATTTTGAATCCTACAAATTGCTGAAAAATGCCGACATCTTGGAAGCAAAAAGAAGAGCGTGTGCAGGAAGCACGTGAGAAGAAAAAACTATGTACAAACAAAAATGTGCATGCAACACACTTAGAGGAATTTAAACTACTCTAATATATACAAAATGATGTGGCACACTTAATGGAAAAATTTGAGATAAATCCCATTTATTGGGATTTTCAGTGTGCCTCCATCAAGATGAGTTAACTCAAAAGAGTTAGCCTCTTTACATGAATTGATGATGTATGGGCCACTCCAAAGTGCATCAAAATTTGAATGGTGCCCTGGTTTATCTCTTTTAGCATCCCATTTTAAGATTAAGTCCCCGAATTTGAAAGCTTGAGGCCTATCCTTTCTGATCAAACCATTTCTTTGTTTCTTGCTAATGCTTACTCTAACTTGATCATGAAAAAGTTCCTTAACTCTTCAAGATTAACCAGCTCGCCATTCGATTTCCCTCTCGGTATGTGCCTTAAAATTTTAGTTCTTTGGGAAAATTCCAATGAGTTCAATTCCAATGTCAAAGGAAGGGTAGCCTCTTTTCCATAGACAAGCTTGTAAAGTGAAGTTACTATTGCCTTTTTAATTATGATTCTATCTTCCTAGAGCGCACGTGAAACCTTTATATGCCACTTTGCTTTTGGTTAACATTCATTGCGTGTTTCATAATCCCGATCGTGTTCTTGTTTATTGACTCTTCCAGACCATTTCCTTAAGGGTAGTAGTTGGAATAAGTCTTCAGATAGATGCCCAGATTTAGAGCCTAATCAGTGATTTTAGTGTCAAGGAAGGCTTTTGCATTATCAGAGATAATGGTTTGAGGAACTTAAAACCTTGCGACTATATCTTCAAGAAAGTTAAGGATGAATGACTCAGTTGATTATTTGAGCATGACATCTTCTCCATCTAGTGAAGTAGTCCATAGCTGTTAGCACCCACTTGTGCCCAACGCTTGAAGGTGGATTGATCATGCCTATGAAGTCGAGACCCCATTGTGCAAAAGGATGATCTTCTTGAATTGGTCGGAGGGGAAGTGCTTGTTAATCTCTTCTTTCCTACAAAGAAAGTGCATTACTTGCATTTTTGACCCACTTGTGTGTGTCTACAAACAGAGTAGGCTAAAAGGTTCTTGCCATTATCACCTTCATCACTATAGTTTTGGCAAAAAAGTGTCCACTAGAGAATCCATTGTGAAATTTTGCTAACACTTTTTCAGTCTGCACACCTTTGATACATCTTAACAACACGCCATCAAGATTTTTCTTTAAGAGAAGTCCATCAATCAAAATATAAGGTTAGATTGTAATCTCATATGTCATATCTTTGTCTTGTTTAAGCCAAGAGGGTATACACCTTCAAAAGAAATGTGATTATGTCCTTCATCTAGTCACGTGCACTAGATCTATATTCTCGCTAAAGTTCTACTTGTGATAGAACTTCATCAAGAAATAATGAAGTGTAGATTCATTTTGTGTATCCTCGAAAATCGCTTCTGAGAGAGCATGCTACCTCTTATCAATTTTTGGCTTTGATAGTTACATCATATTCCATGATTTTGGTCACCCATCGTGTTCTCTTTTAACTCGATGTTTTCTACCATGATGAAGTCTCTAACAAAAGAGTGAGAGACTAACACCTTGATATGATTTATGGCGAGCATAATTTTGAATTTCTTGAGTGCGCGCATGATGGTGAAGACCTGATTCTCCATGTGATTGTATTTTAATTCATAATCCTTCAGCTTTTGGTTGAAGAAAGCCACTAGTTGTTCCAGCCCTTGTTCATTTTATTTTGTTATGATAACAATAACACTCGCATCAATGCAATAAGTATAAAGGATAAAATCCTTTAATAATCTATGTTGATGAGTGTTGGCATGCAAGAAATTTCTTGCTTGATCTTGTTGAAGCTTTCTCTTCCTTCTACGTTGTCCATCTGAAAGTTATGTCCTTCTTGAGCATGAGGGTGATGGGATGAACCAGCCTGTAAAGTTAGAAATAAAATGCCTAATGAAATTGATCTTTCCGAGGAAGGAATGTAAGGCCTTTTATGTGCCAGTAGGGAAAGAGCTAGGATGGCTAAAACATGCTCAGGATCAATTGTGATGCCATCATTTGAAACCACATGACCCAAGAGATTACCTTGTACCACTACAAAATTGCACTTCTTGGGGTTAAGAGACACCCCATACTTTTGCACCTCTTAAAGACTTTCTCTAGGTGTGTTATATGATCCTTTGTCTACTTTGAGAAGATGGTTATGTCATCAAGGTAAACCAAGATGAACTCATTGATGTAACCTTTGAAGGTAATGTCCATGGCATGCTGAAATGTAACACCTGCATTCGACATACCAAAGGGAATATTTTGATACACATATGTTCCCCACTTGGTTGTAAATGTTGTTTTGAATTGATCCTCTTCCTTGACCAAGATCTAATTGAAACCTGAATACCCATCTAACATTGAGAATCTTTTTGCACTAGCCATAGTCTGTAGAATATGTTCCATTGAAGGCAAATGATAATGATCCTTTAGAGATGCCTTGTTCAAATCTCTGAAATCAACACAGAGTATGATTTCACCATTATTCTTATGCACTGGAACTAGATTCGTGACCCAAGTAGAGTACTTGATGGGAAAATATTTTTACCTCAATGAGTTTGGATAATTCCTTCTTCATGAGGGGCTCTATTTTTGGATTGAATGGTCACTGATTCTATCTGACATGATTGATACCAGGATCAAGGTCAATCGAGTGTTGAGCAACACTTGGATCAAAACCTTTGAGGTATTCATACTCCCATGAAAAGATATCACTATATTTTTGATAGAGAGAGATGAAGGCCTACTTTTCATCGTGCACGTAAGCTTTACTAAGCAACAACTCTTTTCCATTCCCAATAGTGACTGGGGATCAGTCTTCTTGCACGATGCACTTATATTTTTCTTCACCCTTGAACTCATCATCAGGGCTAAAATTTTTCTCTAAGATGACCAACCCTTTGACAACTTATTTGACTTCTGTTGAATCACTTGGTCACCATATTTGTTGTGCATAAGTCACCAGATGCTTGATGAGAACTTAGCTTCATTTTGAATGAACTGGATGATATGCACATCACTTTTAAACATTTTCTAGCTGATATTGTTGTTTGGAATGGATGGTATGATCACCATCTTAATGTGTTGAGTGTTTCCATTGAAAAAGTTCTCAAAGATGAGAGAACTCTGAACCATGAATCGTGGCCATTTGATCAGCTTCCTTATTCATTTTGCATGGCACCACCTGTAAGTTTAGAGCATCAAATCTCTTAAGGAGGTCCCAAAATCTATGCTTATAAGATTTGAGAAGATTATTATTTTCCTGGAACTTGTTGGTAACCTGGTGGATGACCAATTATATATCTCCAAATATCTGCAAAGCACCTTAATCTTCTTCTTTTCAAAAATAAGCAGACCATGCACTAACACCTCATACTTTGCCACATTGTTAGAACATGTAAACTGTAACCTGTGAGTGAAGAATAATTTCTCACCCTTAGGATAAATGAGGACGAATCCTACTCCTGTGTCATTTCTGCTTTTGGATCCATCAAAGTATAACTTCCATAGACCAGGTTCAACTTGGTCTTTTTTTGAGTGTGTGCGGCAACATAGCTTCTTCAAGAATGTAGTAAGTACCAAGCCCATTTTCATAAGCTTCCAATTCTTTATTATATGGGTCAACTTTATGGTGCCTCTTTTCCCATTCATCAAGTACCAGATCAGGAATAGAAGGTAGAAGAGGCTACTCTTCAAGAACTGAAGATTGTTCCTCTTGGATTAAATAGTTGGCTTGGAGAGGAGATGTGACATATGACTCTACACGATAGGAAAATATTGGCTCAGCTTGTATGGTAAACCGGGTACCATACCTTGTCTTGAGTAACATGTGAGACCAATCAGAAGACAAATAACCACCCACTTTTGTAGTAAATTATCTTCATAGACATAGGGCAAACAAAGGAGGTAGGTCAATAATAGACACATCTTGAGTTATGGTGAGGCTTGGGCATGCATGAAGGGTCAATTCAAGATCCTTGATTATTCCTAGGGTGGTGATAGTTGAGCCATCAAGTTGCAAGAATACTTTAGACAAGGGGCTATACTCAAGACTTAGGACATCAACTATCTTATTGGGCATAACAGAAGTGCTAACACTTGAGTCTATCATGCAATTATACACTAGGTGTTTACCTATGATCAAGGACATATAGAAGGGTGGGTTTTAACATATTACTTGTTTATCCTCTATCTGACAAATATTGATAGAAGTGCGTTGTTTGTGAATAGTTGGATTAGTGCATGAAAGTTGGGACAAGGCCTCATGTAGTAGATCTTGTTAAGATGGAATGGTTAGAGCATCCCACATTATGAAATTTATATTAGTCTTCTTCATCTGGTCCACAATGCTAAATGGAAGACCCACTGAATTGTGCATTTGTGGAATAGAAACATCCTTCCTTAACTATTCAGGCACGTAAGCAGGGGATTTAGCCAAAATTGAGGCTTGACCTACCAAAGGAGGGGCATGCGTTACTTCAGGAGGAGCTTTGCATAGAGCCTCTTGAGTAGGGACTTGAGTGCTTTTTCCCCTAGATGCCCTGGCTGCATCTTTATGCTTCTAAGGGTATTTTTGTGTTGTTGAAATTGTGACATGTGCACCAGAATCGAGCATTCTCTTATTGTATCTTGTGTTGCTCGTAACTTGGGCACATGTTCTTGCATGTTTCCTTTGATACTTATTTGATTGCACAAAAGTCTTTAGTGCCAAAAAACAACAAATTGGAATCAAGAAGAACCTATGGCCTTTCTTGATTCTCTATTTCAGGTGCACTCGTTGAAGGTTCATAGCTAGAAGTGTTTTGAATCATGTAGGCTTGTGCGTACAAAACATTGGCACAATGATATTGAATGTGAGGCATGTTGCAAGGAAAACACCACTATAAATCCTATGACAAATTGTTTTGAACTAGAACAAGTGCCTGAATTTTTTTGGGCACTAGAAGAGAGGGCACGAGAGGAACAACTTGTAAGGGCATATGTGCATTAACATGCCATATTTCATCCTACTGGTTGGATATGTATCTTTGGTTTCTATATTAATTCTACCAAGGCTGATTGCTTTGGCTATGCACCTGATTAGAACTACCTCTATAGGCTTGCACTGTTGTTTCTCTAATGATATGACCTTGTTTGAAAAATTTCTAATCAGGGTCTTTAATTCTTCATCTTCTTTCTGACACACCAAAGAGTAGGATGTTGATGTAACAGTTGTGTGCTTTGCTCAAGAATAAGAATAGGGGCCACAAAAGGTGGGGCACTTGTGACATTTCTAGGAACAAGGGCATAAGTGGTCTAGGAGCTATCTTTCCCACCTAAATAAGACTATTTTCTACCCTTACTACAATATTATAAGCAAATGGTAAATTCCTACCTCCCATGGATTAAATCATGAATGAGATATCATTATTCGAGCCTTTAGATAATACAGAAAAACATGTTGGGTTATAGGTCTTACCACAAGAGGGATTATGTCCCAAGTCTTCTAAAATATGATGTTGAAATCAGTCATTTGCTCATTGGGTGCCCTCCTTGTTGTCGGTTGCTCCACCAAAGATAGGTGATCTAACTTATCTTCAAAGTAATTGCAAAGAGTTGTTCCAAGCTCATCCTAGGTGGTAATAGATCCAAGTCTCAAGCCTCGGTACCATTGAAAGCACTTTTCCTTTAAAAGAGGTCGTAAGTAGCCTAACTGCTACATCGTCATGTGTGATCAAATAGAGTGAACATACGTTTGCTATATCCTGGATATGCTCCTAAGGGGTGACTTGATTCTCACTAGTAAAGTATGGAATAATCTTGAGCACACCATTTGACATATCATGTTACACGTCCGAACTAAGGGAATTCTTTTGATGAAGTTATAAATTTTCCTTAGTGGAGGAGGTGGCTGATATGCGATAGTAGGAGGCACACCGGTTGTCTCTGCTGTAAGGAGGGTTTGAATGGGTGTGCAGCGTTGGAGTTGGAGATGCACGTGTAGGATTTTTGGAATGAAATCTTCTCGGGGATAGTTGGAGGTACTCAAAAGAATATTCAGTTACTTTGTACTTCTCCTTGTATGTTCTCTTCTCATGAAAGGTGCTCAGATCATTAAAATAGAGATCTCGTAGATATTGGGAGTTGCTTAGATGTGTTAAAATGAGCCTCCAAAGGTTGAAATGCTAAGTCCACATACTAGAACTTAGTGAAATGAAATTTAAGCTTTCATTTATGGTCCCATTGAGCATGCCGAAACTTTTGGTTTTCAAAATTGCACATGTGTATCTTGGATCTTGAAGAATCAAGTTATTTGTGACAAAATGGAACTGCTCCCAAGTTGTGGGACCTTGCGCGCTTGGGACAGATCTCTAGAAAATGCTAGTTCCTCTATCTAATTCTATTGCTACTGCTACTCCTAGTGATGAAAGGAAAAGCTAAGCTAACAATGTCAAGGGACTAGGGATAGAAAGATAACATGATAGGAAACTACACTAAAAGGTGATAAAGCACTTAAAAAATGGATGAACACTACTTGTTCTGAGTGAAAATGAAAGGAAATGTGTGAATGAAGGCTAGGCATGTGTAGCATGACTAAAATGTATTTACTAGATCAGTTTCATGGAACACAACTAAATAAGGAGTTGTAAGGGATGTAGAATGGCACAACGAGCACACAATGTAAAAACAAAGGTAAGAAAAAGGAATACAAACTCATTTGGATATAAAGTAGTCACAAAACAATGTTTCTATTACTTCCAGAAATGCAAATAGTTTCTATAATGATGAAAGAGGCGAGATATCCACACATGCGTGAGCTAGATCTAGAGGTTTACGACTCAAAATACAAAAAATATGAAGTCCTTAGCAAAAATGTGTAAGGATTCAAAATGTCCAACGTTAATAATGAGCCCAGCTCTTACATTTATAGATGAATCCATGGAAGAAGAAGAGAAGGAGGGAAAACCTGAATTTGAAATACAACCACTAATAAGAAGTATTTAATGCCTGTAAATCTTCATGTAAATCTATCAAATATGTTTCCCCAAGTCTGTTTGGCATGTTAGAGAAGGAAGGAGGGCGGATCATATCAAATCGGGTGGTTGAAGTAATCAGATTTGATCATTAATGCCCAAAATATAGTTTCCATTTCTCACCTATTAGATCCACTAAGAATTTAAATTTGAATATTTAGTACTATAGCCCATGTCAGCAGCTATTGATTGAGACTAGGTGCACACCGATCAGAGCTCTGTATAAAAAGATATGGCTGTCAGAAGATGTTGAAACTGTCTGGGCATGCAAGACATGTGTTGCACGTGGATTGACTGAAGAAATCAGCCAATCGTTCATTTGATTTTTTTCTACCACATGTCATTCATTAGCTAGTTATCAAGATTTGGTGCCCTGTTGGTGTGCTTTGACTGGTCGCGTGTGGCACACTCAAGCGTGTCAAAGGAGGACGTGGCACGGAAAGGTACGAAGGAGGGTGTAAAGCTAATGTGCATGGAAAATTGAGGCACAAGAAAGAGGCAAAATGAAGGTGTGTAAGGGAAGATACAACAAAGAGGAAAAATAATAGGGAAGGAGGGGAAAGCGGGCAAAGCGCATGAGGAAAATAAGGGGGCACATGAGGAAATGTAACCAAGGGAATGTGCCAAGTGAACTTGAACGCACACAATCTCGCAATGAAGAGATCGAGCTAGAAAGTGTATACAAGTTATCTAAATAACTAGGATTGTTATTTGGATAATAGTTACAACCACAAAAGGTAATGTCGAACCTTGCGGCCGATAGGTTAGACAATGATTTTCTATTTTATCACTCTTTTTAAATCAAGAACATGAAAATCCTCGGTGTCTATGTGATCCCTTTTAATCGAGTAATGGAGCTTCCTGGTCATGAAGTGTTTTCTTTGATATAAACAGATGTGAATTACGACATACTCTAATGCTTGATTTCAAATAAAACTCATTAGGTCTTAGCGGGCACTATGTTATTCCTTGCAATATGTGTTATGGAACAACTAAACATTTTTATGTTTAACAAATATTTCTTAGCGACCACTGACCCCATTATTGTGATTTGTTTCTCACACACTCTACTCAAAATATGAAAAATAAATCTTAATGGCCTTTATGCTAGTCCATTCAATTGGTGTAAATTACCAACAAGTAATGTTAAAAACTATCCATTTATATGTCGACATAAATCCTATATCTCATTAACATATATGTTTTCAAATGTTCCTTTCATGCTATCTACGCAATGTGGATGGTTGTCAGACAACGGATAATCCTTCCAAAATATGTTGCGTGTTAATTGTCAAGAACAATTTTTCATAGTTTCTGTTATTAATGATGTGATCCACAAAATATAATTTATAGTAACCAATTGAAGGTTAGATATCATGTCCATTCGAATCCTAACGGTCGCTAACCATTATGTTGATTACTCTCCAATTATAAAAATTAATGTACTATAGAGATTGGTGATCACAAAGGATAATACTTACATTAATTTGAAAAAAATTACTCCATATGTGAAGTAATTATTAATATATTTTACTCTAATTATAGGTAAAATGTCTTCCATTGTTTGCACTCCATTCTCGAAATTCCATTCATTTAAGGCATTGAGTACTTTGGAAGAAATGAGATGAGGAATGGTTTGTTGAAATCCATGTCCTTGACAACTACTACGCTGACCTATGGTTGTTTTTTGTTATAGATGATAAACATGAGGAAGTCGGTATGGTTATATCCTCAAAGCAATTGTTGATTCAAGTACACTGTGTGTTCAAGTCAAACACATTGACTATGAAAATAATAAGCGTCTATTTTGGATATGGAGTTAGATGTTTCTTTATTCAGGAAATGGGAAATGAAGGCCTTAGAAGACAAAACAACAACACTCGTGAAAAAAATAAAATTAATTCAAATGATTCCAATGCTTCAATAAGGGGACACAATAACTATGACCTCAATATTTTCAATGGTTATGTACAGTCTGAACCATCTTAGCGAGAAGGTTTGGGAACAAATGAATAACTCAGGTTTCTAAGATTAGTTCAATTTCAGCAAACATAAACGAGTTCTCTCCTTTCTTCTCTAAAAACTTAGAAAATTTTAAACCCCTTTGCAAGAGTATTCTCATCACATTTATACAATTTCATTCACTCATTCATTCTCTTCCCCCAAAATCATGAATATCTAAGAGAATATTCTTCTCTAATTTTTAGGTGGAAAATTTGTGATCTATTCACGTTTTTCACTTTCTCAGATATGACTGGGATGTCATGTCATCGTTTCTCCCTTTTGGTAGGCAAGAAGTCTTTTGGTAGTTCCTAAGAACCTCCAGATGGCTTGATGTGATGTGTAATCCCTTTCACCTTTTGAGGATCAACTTCGAGCAAGTATTCATGTCTTTTAGAGATGAATATCCTCACATGGATCATATCACATCAATCAAACATATTTTGTTGCATGATTCCAATCTCCCTCAAATTTATTTCCCTCATGTGAGCTAAGTGAAAGATCTTGCTTCATTTAATGGAAATGATTCTACTTGCCTCATCTTGTTTCATGCTTATCCTTATTATAAATTCAATTCTAATTTATCCCTAATATGCACCCCTTTTCTAGTCTTGAACGTGAATAATTATTGCAAAGCTCTTTGTTGGAACCATGGTGAGGTTGGATGTTGTGAATATCTTAAAAGAGATATCTTCGAATATTTAAACCAAATCTTTTATCTAACTAGTCTAGATGAGGCCTTTTTCAAGGATTTGTTTGAAATCACATACCCAAGGGATAACAAAGGGCCCCTAACATATCGAGAAGTTCGACTCTCACTCCTGCTAAGATTGATCAAGATAAATCCTATTTTCTCAACTTTCTACTCAATGTATTATCATCTCTTCCATTGGGAGCACCAAAAATCTCCAGAAGAGTTGAAGAAATTCAGGATTGAGAGGAGGCATGTTGTGACATGCATGAATAAGTATAAATGTCCCTTTCTATGCAATGAAGAGTTTGTGCTGAAAGGGGTTTCCAAGGGGTCTTACATACTTTATGATATGACTTTAATTGATACTATGCCTGCCATTTCTCATAAATTGGATGATCTGGAGAAGAGAATCATTTCTTTAAAAAAGTTCAAGAAAGATCCATGCCATCCCAACCATCCACCATACAAGCACCATCCTCAAGAAGGAAGAGGGGGAAGCAAGCTATTAGTCCCAAATTATTATTTTGGATGAAGAAGAAGTAGAGCCTTCGTATCCTTAGTTCCTAGCATTATTTGAGAGTAGCATGGCTATGAAATATCCATCTCGTGAGGTTTTTCTTTGTTCCAAGGAAATTTCCTTCCTTCCGCAGACTTATTCTCTTTTGAAATTACGCCTGGGTGACACATGGAGGTATGCACATTGTTTTATTTTGTTTTAAATTTTCAGCCCACTTGGGCTGCCCTACCACGCTTAAGCCATGTGGTCAACCCTCGTAACTTGGAGGCTCCTAATTTTCTTACACTTCTTCAAAGGTGTGCCGAGGGACATGTGGATAACCTTTCTCCTTTCCATGCTGATGTTCCTTTCTTCCATGACTTCTCAATTTTTTTCTTTGAATACCCACAAGGTCATAACATTTTTGTAGTCTACAATTTACACTGGGGAGAACAAGGGAAACATTCGAAAGGGATAAACCATAGTTTTACATAGTTTTTTTGACCTATTTCATAGGGGTTTTTCGAAATGACACACTTTCACAATCCTTGACCGAAAAAGAGGATCAACGCCCTAAACACAAGTATTTCGTCTACATTCAACATGACTATATCTTTCAAGCATAATTTTTCACATGATAAAACCAGTCAGAGAGAAAATTTTCAAAGGCATACACTGGATAAAAGGGTGAGATCAAACTAAGCACTAATACTCGGCTCTAACTTGGGATAGAAACCCCATGTGGGTGTCACAAGAACCATAAAAAACTGAACATACAATATACCAAGTGCCTAAATCCATTGGGTTATAGAGTCATTCAAAACATGCACAAGGTCAAACCAAACCAATGTACTACACAAACATACTTGAGACACCGAGACAACTGGTCACTATAGACTAGGAAAGAAAAAGGGAAACAAAAAAAGGACTATACACTGTACAGGAATGCACACCTTATTCATAATCAATCCAAGAAGTGCTTCAAATGCCTGCCATTAATATGCAATTCAAGCAAATCTCCATCCAGGTATTTCAGGAAAAAGGTGTGCTCACCAATTCTTATGTCAATAGAATAAGGACCCATCCACAAGGCATCAAATTTACCATGTTTTCCTTTATCCTTGTGCTGCTGTTCCACAACAAAATAAGATCTCCAACATTGAAATTTATGGGATTCACCTTTTTTATCAAATAATTTCTTGAGTTTCTCTCTAAAACTTAGGTTTCTTTGGTGAGATTCCCTTCTTTCTTCATCCAAATCCATTATTTGATTAATCCTTACTTCATAGGGTTCACCTCTTCATCTTCAAGTTGTTTTATGAAATGATAAGAAGACAATTGCATATGTAGGGAAAAAGAGCTTGGATTCCATAAAATAATTAAAAAGGACTCTTCCTAGTGGCTCTTTTAGTAGTAATTCTATCTGCCCACAAAGAAAACTTCAACTGCTCACCCCACTTTCTTTTATTAATCTCTAATGTCCTCCTAATTATCTTAAGTAGATTTTTATTGTTTGATTCATATTGACCATTCCCTTGTGGATTGTAATTAGATGCATATGTTAGATTAATTCCATATTCCTAGCACATAGTCACTAATGGCTTAGCCCTAAAACTCATGGCATTATCAACAACTATTTTTGCAGCACTCCAAATCTACAGATTATATGATTCAGATGAAATCCATGACTATTTGGTGAGTTTCCTTTTTGGTGGGGATGGCTTCAACCCACTTGGTGAAATAATCTGTGGCTACCAATATCCATTTTTTCCCTACACTTGAGGGATCTAAGATCTCTCTAATAAATTCCATGCCCCATTATTTGAAAGGATATTCTATTGACACTGGTTGTAGGGGTAGAGCACCTGAAGCTTTCATCCTTCCTGAAAACCTTTGAAAACTTTCACACTTCCTGACCAATAAGGCTGCATCTTTGAAAAGTGTGGGCCACCAAGAACTTTCTATCAATATCTTATGAGCATTCACTCTTCTAGCAAAATGGTCCCCGCACACTTCCCGTGGAATTCTCGCAATAAGTTTGGGAGATTCTTCCTTTGTGATACATCTAGAAAGGACTCCCTCAGGATTCTTTCAAGCCAACCCATAATTAGTTATGATGTATTTTTGGGAGGCTAATTTGAGTTTTCTTATTTGATTTTTTTCCAAATGGCTAGGACACTCCAAATTCCTAAGGTAAAATATTATGTCCTTATACCATGTGGAATTAATTACCTCTTCTAGGACATTCATAGTCCCTTCCTTAATTTCATTAATTTACATTACTTGTAGGCTACTCTTTGCCATTAATTTTGTAAGGCCCAAACCTCTAACTAGATTGGTGGTTTGTATATCCATATTGTATTTTTGTAACTTATTCACCCAATGACACCTTTTGCTAGAAATTTCTATCTTTGATAAGATATCTTTGACCACAGTGTGGGGAACATATGCTACAATCTCTGAGCTCAAGATGTAGGGACCGAAAAGTTTAGTTGCTCTCACCAAAGGAAAGGTCCTGCTTATCCATAATGGTATACTTCAATTCAGCCCCTTGCAAGGCTTTACTAAAAAAGGTGATAGGCCTTTCTTGTCCTTCTTCATCATTTTGAAATAAAAACATGCACTACTATTTTTACATGTAAAAGAAAAAATATGAAAATACTTTTTATAATCAGGGGATACCAATATTGGGGCATTCTTTAATGCTTCTTTGATTCCAGTGAAATCTTGGAGATCCTTCCTCCCATTTGATAATATGGTCCTTCTTTAACATGCTTGTAATGGGGATAGTCATTTCAGAAAAATTAGAAATGAATCTCCTAATGAAATTTATCTGACCAAAGAAGGACTAAATTCCTTTCTTATTTTTAGGGACATGAACCTTACCGATTTATTCCACTCTCTCAGGGATCAATCATAACCCCTTCTTTTGACACAATGTGCCCCAACAACTTTTCCTTTTGAACCCAAAAATGGAACTTCTTAGGATTCAATGAAATTCCATATTCTCTACACCTTATCAACATCTTCTCCACATGGTTCAAGTGATCACTTCTCTTTCTAAAAAAATGTCACATCATCCTGGTAAACTACAATGAAATCATGTATATAACTTTGAGAATGCAACACCTACGGCTCTTTTAAAATTAGCCTCAACATTCATCAAATAAAATGGAATTATCACATATACATAGGTACCCTATATGGTGGTAAAATCAGTTTTGATTCTCTCTGATTACTTCACAACCACCTGGTTATACCCTGAGAATCCATCTAATGTAGACATAAACTCAAACCCAGTGACCAATTGTAGCATGTTATCCATATTAGGAAATGGATAATTATCTTTAATTGAGGCCTTATTAAAGTTCCTGAAATCCACACACAACCTTATGTCTCCATTTTTCTTTCTTACGGGAACTAATTTTGCCACCCATGAAGAATATCTTGTTGGCTCTATTATCCCTCCATCCCTTAAATTTTGAGTTCTTCTTGCATTTTGAGGGAGAGAAGTGGATTAATTGGCCTCTAATTTTACCTAAATGGTTTAACATTAGGTTCTAAAGGTATCTCATGTTGAAATAGATCCTCCCTATATGCTTTCAATTCTGAGTAAGACCATGCTAAGCAGTCTTGGTACTTCTTCAACAACTCAAAATAGGATTGATTTTCCTCCTTACTCAAATTACTTCCTAACCATATTTTTCTAGGTTTCTCTTCAGTTCCCAGATTATGTTCTTCCACATCCCTTAAAGCTGAGATATGTCTGTGAACCACCCTATCTACATTATCAAAGTTGGATTCTAAAGCCACCAACCCTATGGGGATTGTGTTTGTTTTCAATTGGATTATGTCCTTACCAAACAAGGTTTCTTTCCCATTACATACTACGACCATCGGTTCCTAATCAATACTCGATTGGTAAATTCTCCTTCATTCTACAAAAACATTTGAACACAGGAAGCATCTTCAAAAACTTGCCAATGTTTTACATTATCAAGGATAAATGGTCTTGAAAACACTTTAATATCATAATCACAATAAGGAGAAACAATGTAGTTTTAAAATTTGGACCCAAGACACTACCGATATAACTTTTACAAAGATTCTCGAGTTCTATCACGATATAATATGTTAAAGGATTCAAACATCTCAATAAAATCCCACACTGCATGCTTATACTATTTCATTCTTTTATTTTTAGTGGCATACAGTTTCCTTACTTGTTTCAATACAAGCTATGAATCTGCTTTAACAATTATATCCCTTATACCATATTTCCACATAATCCTCAAACCAAAGAGTAATGCCTCATACTTAAAAATTTTGTTTATGCACTCAAATTTAAGCTTGAAGGAGAAATAAAAAATCTCTTGACTTAGAGATACAAGGACAACTCTCATGTTGTTTCCCAAGTTGGAGCAAGATCCATCAAACATCAAAGTCTAGGGAGCACCAATTCGTTCAAGACACTTACTCTTATTAATACTATGATCCTCAAAATATCCATTCCCAAAAAAATTATTAACATTGACATTTGTATACAGAACTTCATAAGTAGAATTATTAGGATCTTCAATCAGATGTAACATCTTCTTCTCCCTATACAACTTGACCAAATTCCCTTCTACTGGTATGGTGGCATAAGACATATCCATTTGCATACTTCCACCAACAATGGCATCCCAATTCTTTGACAAAAACATACCACACTTAGCAGGAAGTCAACAATGACTACATTCATAGTTAGATACTTACCAGGGTAAGCTACTAATTGCACTACTAAACCTTTGACATACCCAATTACTGGCACTTTTCTTGAGTCCATGACAGTGCACTTTCCAAAGGTTATTATTAATTTAATATCCAAATCATTCATAACTTCAAGGGGCATCACATTACATGAAGCTCCTGAATCAAACATGTAATTGTGAACAAGTCTGTATTTAATAATCAAAGTAGTATAAAAGGGATCAACATCAAGTTGGGATTCAACAAGGGAGGTGCCTAGATATACTTCAGGGGATTCCCCAAATTTTCCAACATCTGCGGCACTTCCAATTCTTCAATAATAGGAGGAATATCAAGATTATTAACGTATTTTGTTGGGGTCACTACCTCCTCCTCAAATCTCAAGTATTCAAATGCTCTTCTTTTGTGCTCAGGATCCTAAAAACTCAATGATGGGTATAATGACCTTGATTTGGTTCAAAATTTGAGCCATATTGTAGGGGTATATTTGGGTAAGGCTATACTGAGAGGTAGGGTAATTTCCTTTTCTTGTGGTATGAGGTTCTTCATGGATTGGGCAAGGTTGTTGGGTTTATTGGAATTAGCTGGAATTTTGGTTGGCACATCTTTCTTAGGGGATCCTTTGGAATATTAGTGAGGAGAGGATTATTTTGTTTGGGTTGTGGCCCTCCCATTTTAACAGTCATGTTTCTTAGATTATATTATTTCTCCTAGGCCACCACTGCATTCATTAATAATTGTCTATCCTCCTCAGAAGGAATTCCACCATCATATTTATTAATCATCAGAGCTTGTAAATACACAAAATCATGAACCATATCAACTTCAAGATTACTAGTAGAAGGAAGAGGAGATACTTGGTCTATGGAATCCAAAAAACTAATCCACAGTTCTAGCACTCAGCAATTCAGTGGAAGTAACTCCTTGTTGTGTACTATCAGGGCATTCCATCATGTAAACATTACCAAAAGTAACATCATCATCAACATCTTCAATTTCTTTATTAGGATCACATGAGGAATGTGGTAAGAAACACTTATCACACCAATCAATAACATGAGTCTCTTCTATCATAACAACTATAACAGTTAAAGGATTAGGGACCAATTTATTTTCCCTTGGTTGTTGTTGTTTATTTCCTGATCCCATGGGCCCTTTACCTCTCTCATTTGATCTATGATCACCCCTAGGATGATTACCAAATTTGTTCTAGTTTTGAGGTTGGTGTTGGCCCTGAGAACTCTGTCCTATTCCCTTCTCTACTCTAGCAAGCTTGTACAAAATTTCTTTCACTTGCTCCTACTAAATTCTTAACTACTTCTTCCATATCAACTCCCTTGCTTGTCTAAGGATTTTCAAGGTTTATTAGCTTGACACCCTCCCTTTTAGGAGGTTTTCCTATTGTCTTTATTTTTTTCAATCTACACTACCATAGAGAAATTATGCCTCAAAGTCCTAGGGTTTTCCCTCAAATAATATGTAGTTTTCTTATTAAAGCCATCCAAATATTTTATCTGAAGGATTCATTACTTGGCCTCAAAATTATAGGCAATCTAGTCAAGGTTTTTAAATCTAGTATTGAAATCTTGGACAGTTCATTGGGATTCTTCTTTATATTCTCAAATTCAGATAGAAGAAATATGGGGTCATTCTTATCCCCATATTGTGACCTAAATGCATTATTCATCTCAGTCCATGAGTCAATTGAATTTTCTGGTAAGGATTTATACCAATCCCGAGCATCCTCTTCTAAGGTGTGAATAAATAGTTTTACATAGACATCCTCATGTTCAATCTCAAAATCCTCCATAATATTCACAAAAATTCTTAGGTGTTGATCACCAGTAATAGCATTATTTCCTTGAAACTTGGGCAACCTATTCCTTCTTATGGAACTGCATTAGGATAGCCCACCATACCGTGAAAATCTATGGGCCTAAAATCATTTACAATAAATGGATGTCTAGGTGGAGGCTGAGCCATGTTATTTTTAGGAGGTGTCCCAACAGGAGGATTGAAATGGTGTGGGATAGGAGATCTTTGGGGAAATGGTGTATGATCTTCAAAGTACTAATCCTTTAAAGATTCAGGTTTCATAGAAATCTCTATTACTTATGAGTAGCAATAGAGGTGATAGGAAATAAGAGATAAAATATGTGGAATAATCCCTTCAAGAATCATAACAAGTAGAAACTAATATGAAGAAAATATTACGATCTTAAATAAAAGTGTAGAATAAATAACACAACATAGAGACAGATTTAACGTGGTTCACCCAATTTGGGCTACGTCCACCAAGAATCACTTGCTCAGATTTTATTACAAGCCTCCACTCTCTCAATACAATACCTAGATCCATTTGGAGCTATGCTCAACAAACTCTACAAAATTCACACCCGAATTCAAAGCACATCTACAATGCATTTTCTTATATATGTATCATATGCATAAGACCATATAAATAGACAATTGCTTAAGCAGTTTGATACAAAACCGTGGGTATCAAAACCATGGGAAAAAAACCATGGGTATCAAAACAATGGGTACCGAAAAACCATGGGCCCAAAAATAGCCCATAACGGTTACCCATTACCCATGGGTTAATAAACCACCCATGAAAATTTGCTTTGGGGCTTCGCCCCTGAACCCCCATCCATTGGGGGGGCTTCACCCCCGAACCCCCTTGACCCACTCACCGGCGAGCGGGACCGCCGTAAAAATATCTGAGTGTAACACATAGAAGGTGTAACAAACTCTAACATGAAAATAGGCTCCAAAAACATAACAGGAGGGAAATGAGAAATACCTATACCAGTTGTAAATGAAGGCCACTCACCATTTGGAGTGTATAAATTTGTATAGGGACTGCTTTGTCTAGAATTTTACGAGGAGCTAGATTACTCCTCTATCAAAGGTTGATCACATTCAACCACATGAACTACTTTATCTTCTGATCTTTGATCTCCCAATGCTCTCCAGACTTGTTTATTAGTTGGATTTGTCATTCCTAAATTTGGAAATAATTTTCTAGTGAGATCCGTCTTAAAGAAGGACCTTCTTCCTTCCAACTTTAAAGATCTTGATTACATATTTAAATTATTAAAGCTTGAGGCACTGGTATTTACCAGAAATTTGAAACAATGTGGAGTCTTCACTAAGTACTTGCACCTTATATGTGTAAATTACTGCAAATGATTTGTTAATATGAACCTTAATGATCAAATTTAACAAATCTTAACAAATCTCAACATCCTTTATCAGTATTTACCGCTAGCCAAGAAAATTTAAAGGAAATATTTCTTAAACTAGGAAAATATTAAGAAAATAACTTCTGATTAAGCCCATTTTTCACAAAGATCAACAAAGGATGATGTTTAGATCATGTATTTGCATCTAAACACACTTAATACATTACCAAAGGTTGATATTTTTTTTTTTTGCACAAATAGTCCTTGGAAATGAAGCCACAAGGGTGTTGGTGCCCAATTTAGTCTCGCCTTGTGAGTTGAGCAGCATAAAAAGACTAATTAGGATGCTTAGAGGAAGATAGATCATGATTTGAGTCATTTTGTAGTCAAGGATGGATCGCGGCCTCTTTTCACTCGGGGTGGGGAACATTGGATAACACCTCCACTAAGGGTATGACCTACCTTGTTACTTTAGGTTCTTCCTGCAACTAGGGTGAGAGGACCCATTTTGTAACTTGTATTTGTGAAATAAATAGATAGAAAAGAAATATTTAGACTCTCTTTCTCAGGGAAGTGAAAAGGAAGCCTCAAGAAGACATGGTCAATGCAGACATCATCTAACTCTCATGATTTATCACACTAGAAAATGTAGATATATTCTATAAAGGATCAAGTTACTAAAGACAGTTGTAAATTCCAACTTGCTCTTGCATACTTTGGACAAAGGATGGAAAAATTTAACAAATCTCCACAATATTTATGCATAAACAAAGAGAGTAGGGGTAGTTCTGGTGGATCTAATGGTTATTGGTTGTAATTTTTGATGTGTTGTTGGGAAGTTAAATAGGATAAAGTTGATTATACAAAGAACTCAAATGAACCTTACAAATACTGCAGACAATCACTCTTGATGTAAAATATGGATCACACAGTCTAAAACATTCCTTCAACTAGAAGGTTTGTATTCATGGAAGCCCAAGAATACAATTTCACATAAACTTTGAGAATTCAAACACAAAATATCATGATAAACTCTCAACAAAATACTAACAATCTTTGATCAAATATGCTCTAGATACACTCAAGAACTAAAAAGATCCTAGATCAAATAGATACAAATTGATTTTAAAACCATTTACCACATTATGAAGGAAATATCCATCAATCATGTAATTTTAGTTACCAAATTGTCACTATTTTAAACCAAGGATTTGTGTAATTCAGAGAGATTAATTAACATAATATTGCAATAGAAATGTAGACAATTGATTCAAAACAATTCATCTTGAACAAAGTAACAACACTCGTGAAAATACACACAAATTAATTCAAAGAACTCCAATTCTTCAATAAGGGGACACAATAACTATGACCTCAATATTTTCCAATGGTTATACAGTGCAACCATCTTGGCGAGAAGGTTTGGGAATAAATGAATAACTCGGGTTTCTCATTTTTGGTGCAGGTTCAACAAACACAAACAGTTCTCTCCTTTCTTCTCTAAAAGCTTAGAAAATTTTAACCCCCTTTGTGAGAGTATTCTCATCACATTTATACAATTTCACTCACTCACTCATTCTCCGTTCCCCCAAAATCATGAATCTCTAAGAGAATATTCTTCTCTAATTTTCTAGGTGGAATTTTTATGAGCTATTCACATTTTTCACTTTCTCAAATATGATTGAGATGCCAGGTCATCGTTTCTCCCTTTTGGTGGGAAATAATTTTTTTGTAGTTCCCAGTGCCTCTAGATAGCTTGATGTGATGTACAATCCCTTTCACCTTTTGAGGATCAACTTCAAGCAAGTATTTGTTTCTTTTAGAGATGAATATCCTCACATGGATCATATCACATCAATCAAACATATTTTGTTTCATGATGCTAATCTCCCTCAAATTTATTTCCCTCGTGTGAGCTGAGTGAAATATATTTCTTCATTTGATGGCAGTGATTTTGCTTGACTCAGCTTGTCTACACCATCCTCATTATAAATTCAACTCTATTTTCTCCCCAATATGCATCCTTTTTCCAGTCCTGAATGTGAAGAATTATTGTAGAGCTCTTTTTGGCACAATGGAGAGGGTGGCTATGGCGAATAGCTTGAAAGAGATATCTTTGGAAGATTTAAACCAAATATTTTATCTAGATGGTCTAGATGAGGCATTTTTTTAGGGATTTGTTTTAAATCATGGACACAAGTGGATAACAAAAGGCCCTTGACATATCGAGAAGTTTGGATCTCACTCCTACTAAGATTGATCAAGATCAATCTTGTTTTCTCATCTTTCCAGATCGATGTAATATCATCACTTCCGTTGGGAGAACTAAAAAATCTCCAAAAGATTTGAAGAGATTCTGGATTGAGAGGAGGCATGCTGTGATAGGCATGGATAAATACATGTGTCCATTTTTGTGCAATGAAGAGTTTGTGTTGACATAGGTTTCCAAGGAGTTTTTCGTACTTTATGATAAGACTTAAATTGATATTATGCCTGCCATTTATCATAAAGTGGATGAACAGGAGAAGAGAATCATTTCTTTGGAAAATTTTCAAACAAGACCTATGTCATCCCAACCATCCACCATACTAGCACCATCCTTAAGAAGGAAGAGGTGGGAATAAAGATCATAGTCACCAATTATTATTTTGGATGAAGAAGTAGAGAATTCATCTCCTCAACCTTCCAAAACATGATTATCTTTCACAAAGGAAAGCAAGGGAAAGTCTACTCTCCAACCTTCAATTCCAATGCAATGCAATTCTTTGATGGAGCTAACATTATCAAGACCTTGATATATTCATATACCAAGAGAGCGTCCACCTTTCACGAGGAGGAACATGGGTGAGTCTAGTTCTAAATATCTTACTCCATTAGGTCCAAAGGCCATAGTGCTTGCTCTCCTAGCCAATCCAAATACACGCTCTCAATCCACTCCCATTCAGTCAACTTCTTACAAGGAAAAAGGTAAAATGATGTTTCCTATAGGTGGTTTGGATCATTTAGAATGGGTATCTTCTTATTAGAAGAAGATTGAGTTGGGGGATATTATAGACAGTACCATAAATATTGTTGAATTATTGGGATGCATCATAATTTGGTAGGGTCATTTGTATTTTTTAAATAGCCCAGGGGTTCAAATGAGTTCATATCAAGGAAGAACATGCTCTAAATAAAATTCCCCCATTTTAAGGAGAAAAAATAGAAGTAGGGGATAATTGAATGCTTTTATTTTCTTGCTTCTTTCTGATGTAATTTAAAGATGTATGTAAATTTTTTCATCATGGGTTGGAACCTCTATAGAACCCAAATTTTACATTTGAATATTTATTTCCATCATCTTCTGAACATATATGAATTTACATGCTTGACTCACTGCTCCACTTTTGACTTTAACTATGAAACGAGTCATGTCCTGTGTTGGGCTTTGGGGATATATTTTCATTTGTAGAAGAAACCCACCTTAGTGCATCCAATGGTGTTGTGCCACGTGTTTTCTCCATCCCTTAGTGTATCACATATTTTCAAAACCTCACGCGGTTCATTCAAATGATGTAATTTTCTTCACACCATCCGCGGCCCACCTTACATTATCACCTTAATTCATAACATTACTTAGAGTAGCGTGGCTTTAAATATCCACCCGTGAGGTGTTTTATTTTTTCAAAAAAACTTTCCTTCCTTCTGCAGACTTATTCTCTTTTAAAATTACACCAGGTGAAACGTGGAGGTATGTGCGTTCTTTTCTTTTCTTT
Source organism: Taxus wallichiana var. yunnanensis (assembly GCA_018340775.1). Taxonomy (NCBI): domain Eukaryota; kingdom Viridiplantae; phylum Streptophyta; class Pinopsida; order Cupressales; family Taxaceae; genus Taxus; species Taxus wallichiana. The sequence goes on from CM031242.1 coordinate 337,030,704, forward strand.
TGACTTTTCAGCCCACTTGGGCTGCCCTACCGCGCTTAAGCCACATGGTCAACCCTCGCAACTTGGAGGCTCCCATTTTTTTATGTTTCTTCAAAGGTGCACTAGAGGGACATGTGGATAAAATTCCTCTTTTCCATGGTGATGTTCCTTGCTTTTCATGGCTTCTCAATTTTTGTCTTCGAATACCCGCCAAGTCATAGAATTTTTGCAGTATGAAATTTACACTAGGGACAATAAGGGCAACATTCGAAAGGGAAAAACCATAGTTTTACATAGTTTTTTCAACCTATTTCACAAGGGTTTTTCAGTAATGACACACTTTCAAAATCCTTGATGAAAAGAGGATCAACACCCTAAACACAAGGTTTTTATTCACATTCAACATGACTATATATTTCAAACATATGTTTTTCACATGAGCAAACCAGTTAGAGGGAAATTTTTCAAAGGCATACACTGGATAAAAGGGTGAGATCAAATCGAGCACTAACACCAACTATTATGATGTGGCAGTGTCTTATCGGCCTAAGAGTTCAAAATATTAGTAACTACCTACCGATAGCTAAACTACAAATATGGTATTGTGTTATACCCTAGCGGCTGCTAAGCTCGCAACAACTTTCTTGTTTTTGTTAAATCCTAGAGACAACTAATATCCAAATAATATGTTGTAGCATAACCTAGCAGATGCTTTGAGATAAGAAGATAATTCATTAATGTGTTAATCAAGCAGTAACTCTAATGTTCAACATATTAGTTTATGGCCTTCCATAACAACCCTAATGAATTAATATATATGACAAAACTCAATCTTTTGCCAATAATATGTGGCCTTCTAAAAATATTTTAAAAAAGAATTATAGCATTGTGACTACAAATCTATTGTATTTTTGTCATGGCTTAACAAAGTGGAAAATGAAATATAAATTTAAATACATAGTGATTAAAATGTTTAATATATTAAATTTAGGCGTATATATAATATTTTTACCTTCTATTGCACAAAAATTTATCTCACAATTGAAAACTTAATATGATTTTATAGTTTTAAACCATTTTGTTAACCTCGAATATCTTCTCACAAAGTCAACGGAAACCACATAAACAAGGTACAATGAAATAATTACCTTCGGTTGTTTTTATCATCATATTAAAAGGAAAAAGGTAGAAGTAATGAATACCAAAACAATATTTTGATTCTCGCTAAACATTACAATTTTAAGAACTAGTGATTATGCCAGTGGCCATCACTATCGGGAAAAAACAATCTAGAGGGGGACATAAAAGGCGGAAACTTAAAAGCGTTCAAATGAAAAAAAAACTAGAGCTGAAAAGGGATTAAATTTTCTTTGGTTGGGGCTCAACAAATTCTTTTTTTCTTGAAAACGGTGGTTTGACAAAATGGTCGAAGGAACTGTAAGCGAGAGATGGGCCACGAGTGTGTGTTTTGTAGGGAAAACCAGGGCTGAATTGACGTGAAAAAGACCGGATACGTCAAAGACAAAACAATGAACAAGCCCGCAATAAAAAAGGTGCACATTTAGTATAATATATGTTTTTGATAAATACCTGATTTAGATCTAAGATTATTTCGTGTTTGGTGATGTCGTTCAAACCACCTTTCTCTTTGCATCAAACTAACTATTTGCACTATTTTTCCATAACCACTTTTTCTTCCCTAGTTTGTGTGTGTTCTTTTTGTTACTTCCTAATTGTTCCCTTTTGTTAATCCATGAATGATATTATAATTACTTCTTGATTGTTCCCTGGCCAAAATGACCAGGATTCTTGCACTCGGCCCTATAATCTACGACTTTCTTGTATTTTTCTATGATTTCACGAGCTATTATTTTGCAGACCACCAAAAAACAAAAACCCTAAAAACTAGTTCTCCGGGGTATTTAATATATTTTTTCGACACATTCCACGTTAGAAATTTTGAAAATATAAAAAAGTGTGGGATATGAAAATTTGAAAATTAGAGCACAAGAAATGGAGAGTATATTGAAATTTTAAATTCTTAATAATGTCGGGGAATTTACAAATCTAATTTTGAATTTACCACTCATTAAGAAAAGGTGCGGGATATCGAAAAAATAAATAATATTGAAAACAATGATTTTTGTTATTGGCTATAGCTTAAAATAGTTAAAATGTAATAAAACATATAATATTATAATAAAACAGAAGAAATAAATTATATAAATGTATAGGCACAATTTTTTTATGAAAATCGACCTAGATAATGTTAGATGTAGTGCGCTAATGAAATATAATTCTCCAATTACTCTATACCACATGGCAAGTTTGAACCTGATAGTTATAAAACATTATAATTGACACATTTATCATGAAGTTTAAATATAAATAAATGATTATAAAATATTTTGAAACTATATGAAACTGCGATATTATAATATAAATAGTAACCAATAAAATGATGACACGTGGCATGAAAATTTGAAATCTCAAAATGTGGTTTTTGCATCTAAACAAAAAAAAATAGTAACGCCTCAAAGTTGTAAAGTTAGTTTTTACAATGAAAAGAGGTATTGGTATGATCTTAGCGGGTGCTAAGCTATATCATGATTGTTATTCTATCACTATTTCCAAATTAAGTAATTGTTGAGCTCAGTGGACCCTATGTCATTTCATTCAATAAATAAAGCAATTTAGCAATAGTTAAGCATTTTATTTGATAAGAACCGATGTGAATTATATGTTGCAATGATATATCTTATAAAAACTACAAAAATATCACTTACTCTCGGGGTATATATGGATTCCAATTTACAAATATATATCTTATATGAGATAAATATGTAGTGTAGCAATTGGGGCTGCCATGTAAAGTCCACCCAATACGATACAATTACAATCAATGAAAAACACTATCAATCCAAAGTAGAACATATAGTGATTATAATGACAAGCGATAATGATAGGAGCCTAGTGGCTGCTAAGCTAGACCATTGTTTGTTATTATATAGTTATTCTCAAATTAGAAACTGTTGAGCCTAGCCCTGCTACGTTATTCCTTTCAACTAGTAATGGAGTTTAGTAGTCATTAAACATTTTCTTTGATACAAAATTAAAGTCTTGATCCTATTGATAGCATGTAGTGCATGAATTGGCTCCACCAGGTAACGTGTAGCCAATTTGAAACAATTATAATCATTGAAAATTACAATCGATCTAAAGATGTAAAGATAGTGATTACTATGACAAGAGGTAATGAAAGGATCCTAGCGCCGCTAAGCTAGACCATGATTTGTTAATCAATAGCTATTTTGAAATTGAGAAATTGTTGAGCCTAGTGGCCACTAGGATTTTTATTTGATATGAATGAATATGGATTATAATTTACAAAGATATATCTTAGGAGAAATAAATAAGTCTTGAATCCTCTCGATAGAATGTATTGTAACAATTGGGTCTACCATGTAAATTCCACCCAATATGATATAATTACAATCAATGAAAAACAATATCGATCCAAAGAAAAATAGATAGTGATTACAATGAAAAATGGTAATTATGGGAGCCTAGAGGCCACTAAGATACACCATTTTTAATTATATAGTTATTCTCAAATTTAGAAATTGTTGAGCCTAGCGGTCGATACATTATTCATTTCAACTACTAATGGAGGCTAGCGGTCGCTAAACATTTTCTTTGATATGAAATGAAAGTATTAATACCTCTCAACGAAAAGTAGTGTAGGAATTGGATCTATTAGGTAACGTGGGTCTAATTTGATAACATTATGATAATTGAAAATTACAATTTCTCGAAAGATGTAAAATAGTGATTACTACGATAAAAGGTAATGATAGGATCATAGTGGCTGCTAAGCTAGACCATGATTTGTTATTCAATGGCTATTTTGAAATTAAGAAATTTTTGAGCCTAGTGGTCACTAGGATTTTTCTTTGATATGAATGAATATGGATTACAATTTACAAAGATATATCTTAGGAGAAATAAATAATACTTGATCCCTCTCGATGTAATGTAGTGCAATAATTGGGTCTGCCATGTGAAGTCTACCCAATATGATACAATTACAATAAATGAAAAACACTAACCATCCAAAGCTGAACAAATAGTGATTACAATGAAAAGTGGTAATGATAGGAGCCTAGCGGCCACTAAGCTAGACCATTATTTTTATTATATATATATTCTCAAATTTATAAATGGTTAAGCCTATCAGCCACAATGTTATTCCTTCCAACTAGTAATGGAGCTTAGTGGTTAAGAATTTTATTTGATATGAAGAGAAAGTATTGATCCCTCTCAATGGAAAGTAGTGTAGAAATTGGATCCACCAGGTAACGTGTGGCTAATTTGATACAATTATAATCATTAACAATTACAATCAATCTAAAGCTATATAGATAGTGATTGCTATGACAAGAGGTAAATTAAGTCTACCATGTGTAGTCTAACCAATACAATATAATTACTATCATTGAAAAAGTATCGGTCTAAAGCTAAACATATAGTGCTTACAATGACAATCGGTAATCATAGGAGCCTAGTGGCCGTTAAGCTAGACCATTGTTTATTATTATATAGCTATTTTCAAATTAAGAAAATGTTGAGTCTAACAGCTGCTACATTATTCTTTTCAACTAGCAATGGATCTTAGATGTCACTTTTTTCAAATTAAGAGACTGTTGATTCTAGATGTTGCTATGTCATTCCTTATAATTATTAATGCAAATTAACAATATCTAATCATTCTATAATATAAGAACCTAACTGAATTATACAACATAAAGAATATATCTTATGAGAACAATATAAGGCTTCATCCCTCCCAAGGGTATGTAGTGTAAAACTTGGCTCTGTCAGGAATAGTCAAGCTAATATGATACATTTATAGTCATTGAAAAATAATATTGATTCAAAATTGTAGAGATAGTGGTTACAACCACAAGAGGTAATGTCGGGAACCTTGCAGTGATAGGCTAGAAAATGATTTTCTATTTTATCACTCTTTTTAAATCAAGAACTCCGAATAGTCTAGTGGTTTTTATGTCATTACTTTTAATTAGTAATGGAGCTTCGTGGTTGTGAAGCATTTTCTTTGATACAAATGGATGTGAATTACGGCATACTCCAATGCTTGATTTCAAATAAAACTCGTTAGGTCTTAGCGGGCACTATGTTATTCTTTGCAATATGTGTTATGGAATAACTAAACATTTTTATGTTTAAAAATATTGCTTAGTGACCGTTGAACCCATTATTGTGATTTTTTCTCACACACTCTACTCAAAATACGAAAAATTAAATCTTAATGGCCTTTACGCTAGTCCATTCAATTGGTGTAAATTACCAACAAGTAATGTTAAAAACTATCCATTTATATGTCAACTTAAATCCTATCTCTCGCTAACATATATGTTTTCAAACGTTCCTTTCATGCTATCTACACAATGTGGATAGTTGTCAGACAATGGATAATTCTTCCAAAATATGTTGCGTGTTAATTGTCAAGAACAATTTTTCATATTTTTGTTATTAATGATGTGATCCATAAAATATGATTTATAGTAACTTGAGTTTGAAAGTTAGATATCATCTCCTATCGAATCCTAACGCTCACTAACCATTACGTTGATTACTCTCCAATGATAAAAAGTAATGTACTATAGAGATTGGTGATTGCAAAGGATAATACTTACATTCATTACCATACAATGTGAAAAAATTACTCCATATGTGAAGTAATTATTAATATATTCTACTCCAATTGTAGGTAAAATGTCTTCCATTGTTTGCACTCCATTCTTGGCAATTCCATTCATTGAAGGTGTAGACACCAAAATTGGATCATAATTCCATTAAAACCTCGTTAATTAAATAAACCATATCCTACACATTCATATCCCTAGTGCACATGTTAATTGAATTAATTATCGTGCTTAAATTAATTAATATCCTCACTTAACCACCTCACCCACCAACTCACCTAGCCACCTCACTCAAATGATCCACTTTGAAACCTCATTAATGACCTAAGACCAAGTGTAATATTATCCTAACCAACTAGGAATTAGTATAAACCTAGAATTAACTCACTATTAACACACCTAAAAAGACTCGTACTTATCTTTCTGGGATCCATCACTCAATACTCGGAAGAAGGTTTGAGATCACGCCAAAATAACAAAAATATGGCTATTTTTGGCCAACCTAAATATTCCCGCCTTGATCGAAGCCGGTTATATCTCAACCAATGTTGGTCCCCTAGCCATCACTTTGGTTAGGTTAAATACATTTCTAAAATAATTTTCATAGGTTGGTCATTTTATTTAGGATCTCATACAAATAGGTACATGGAGCACTTGATTTTATAAAGCGCTAATGTAAAGGAAAACACACAGAGCATTACCAACAACCATTTGGCATTCATCATCTTTTACACAATCACAGTGATTCACACCGAGAAGAATGGAGGTTTGAAATATCGTGGCACAAATACAATTACTCTTCTCTCTCGGATCTCTCGCCTTCACCATCTTCATCACATATGTTCTCAAAATCTATTGTTTAGTAAGTACCTAACACCTCTTCATTTACCTCCGATTTTATTTCAAAGTAAGATTTATTATTCATCTCAGTAATTTATCTTTCTCCATAGCCATACACTTCCTTCCTCCCACCAACCTATCACCCTACCATACCCGGCCCTTTCACCTATTTTTACCCTCTTCTAATCATCCCTGAGTCTTCAAGACCATTTTACGACCTCACCCTCACCATTTCCAACCTTTGTGTAATCACAGGAGTCTAAAAACCAATTTTAAGAAATTTCTGCTAAGTGCCCCTACCGCTATGAGTTAACCAACCGAAATCGATCATTACGCCTAACCACATCATTCATCTAGCCAACATTAGTTACTATTTCTGCAATATACCTCGGACAGGTGAGCTAATACCCACTTCCCAACAACCCAGAACCATTTCTAATATTTACCAGACCTTACCCAAAGCTTGTACTAGACCTGTACAACTCAACACCAACCAATCACCTAACCCATTTTGACCTCAATCACCTTTTATCTAACCTTTCTTATTATTTTGTGTGAGATACCTAAATCATTTCAATTTCAATAGGATCTTTACTTCATGTATGATTTAACTAGCATTAATACTTGTTATATAAAAAGTGGATTGACAACCTATTTAGGAAGCATCACGCTTCCCGGATCTAGCTCTCGCTAGGCAGTCCACTCATTGTTTTGTTTAAATCTATCTGGTGGTATTGTTTTGTATTTATAGGTAGTTACTCCTAGCCAAAAGGGAGATCTCACAGTCAACTTGGATTAGGAAATTAGAATGCACACATGAGCTTCAACCGACATTACAAACATGTATTCCTCCTTGGCCTACTACCCTTATCTATTTCATTAATTTGCTAAGAATCGGTGAAACATTTTGGCACGCTCAGGTGGAACCCATTCGGGGTTCTTGCATTTATTCATTCTTAGGGAACCATTGTATGTTTGTTTATTTTTCAAAAGGAAGTTAACATTAAATTCTCTCCTTGGAAATATTCTCTTTCTTCTATTTGTCTCAGTGACATTTGTATTTTTAGAACTAAAACGAATCCTTCTTTTTCTTTTATTGCATTTACATTTGTGAAAGTCACATCTTTTCCTATTCACTCTTTGTTGACATCGAATATCACATTTCAATTTGGGTTTTAAAATTATTGCATTTCATACTTCTATGTTTGCATTTTAAGCTCACATTAAAACTGAGGGTAACCTATACACCTGGAAGTCATGCCCGAATGATGGTTGATGTAATTGAATCGTAGAACACATTATCTTCTCTCTTTGCCAAATTACACAAAAATAAACTCACACATCTTCTTAAACAACACCTTACCTGGAAGAAGTTATCAACGATCACATGATCAGAGGATTGACAGTGGGCACCCAACTGGTTTCTCTGTCCAAGATAATAACTTAGAGAAAGGACCGACCCTGCTAAAAAAAACTTGAAACCATCCTTAGATATTTCCTTTTCATAGGATACCCTCTTTCCAACCAAAATTTATTTTTGTTCACAAGTCAGTCTAAAATAGCATAAGCTAAAACATAAAATTCACTCATAGGATTTCATGTTTTTCTTAGCTTTTTCTTGAGTTGTGTTTTGAGTTGTGAGGTCACATTCTTCATTTTATTTTCTTCCTTTCACACCCCACAATTATAGTTGGTGTATTCTAACTTTTTCTGGGTGTGTTAGGGTCCATTACTATCATACTCAATTTTCTGGGTTGATAGTTTATCTGATCTAAGTCACAAAAATCAAATTCTTCCACCTTTTCAAATTTCATAGGAATAGCATTAGTCCAACGACCATCATCGGTTTTCATCTGACCATCATCGGTTTATCTAACCATTGTCGGTTTCCATATTTTTTGGTCATTTCACCAAAAACAACATTCACCACATTTTTTTTTCTTTTTGAAGTCTTCAGACACATCATCATACCTCTAGAACTTTAAAATCACTATAAAATCCATTTTTATTTCATTTTCATCAGTTATTGCCTCATTTGTAAAACTTTTGTTTTCCCACGATGCGGTACTAGTCACCACTCGACCGTCGTAGTTACCATCTCATCGTCATCGGTTAACATAACCGCCGTCGGTTCCTGTGTTTTAATTCCTAATTAAAATAACAACCAATTTCACCTCCCAAACCTATTTTTCTTCATTTCTTATGTTTTTCTGTGTCATTTATAGAGAAAAATTACCAAGCCTATGCTAACTCACATGGTTTTGAATTGTAGCCAAACAAACGCCCTTGTATTCCATGCAAGCCTTCATCCACTCCTACCTAGCCCATCACCACCTTCCATCCTATCACCTATGGATCCTACTCAACCCATTATCATCAGTACTAATGACGAGGAGTTTGCAAGACTCCTTGACCACAACCTGCTACCTTACAACATTATCTCACCCATTCCTCTACTCATAATTCATCAGGACAATTGGTATACGACATGCATGTGTCCATTCCTCCTACCCTCACCCCCACTTCTGCGTCAGCTACCACTAGCTCAACATTACCTTCTTCCACCTTACCACCCGTAGTATCCCAACTTGACCCCATGCCATAAAAACATGCAACACCTATAACATCACTCACACTTTTGAAGTCAGTTTCACCCTTAGTGTCAACCATTCCTTCATCATCCACCTTGAGCATAGCCCCGTCTGCACCTACCACCTCATATATACCTATTGCATTGTAGCCACCCATGGTGTTGGTAACCCATAACCCATTCCAAAACATCATCCTATCCTTCCCACCGTATTTACCTCCAATCACTATGAGGATCGCTACATCTACCCCACCTACTTACACATATCACCAATAACCCCCAATCTCATCCATCGCCTATTCGAGATATTTTCCACCTACATCTATTCCCCCTCATAGTTCTCATACTTGGCACCACCATATATTGGGATGCCATCCACATCATACATTCATCATCAACCTCCTTATATTGTAGGGGTTCTCAATCATCACAACCTACCAACGACCTTATTAAAATGATGATGGAAAATATGCAAACATTGGAAGCATCAGTTTCTGGCTCTCGCAACTCCTTAACCTACGATGAAATCTATAATGATCCCATCCATCCATCTATTCCCATTCTCCCATACCCTACACATTGGGAAATGCCCAAATTTAACCGGTTCAACAATAAAGAACCTCAACAACACTTGAAGTCTTTCAAACATGGGTGTTATTTAATTACCCGCAAAGATGCTTTACTCTTGCAAATATTCCCCATGTATTTAACGAGACCCACATTAGATTGGTATAGTGGTTTACCTTGACATTCAATTTGCTCATTTAATCAAGTGGATCAATTCTTCCTGGACCATTTTTCAATCAATATCATCAAAGGTCACTATGACCTCCTTGTACTCAACTCAACAATACGACGACGAGTCTATCACTGATTTCCTCACTCATTGGCTGAGCCTCATCAACTAGCTAACATTCTAGTTGCCTCAAACTGAGCTTATAGAGTTGTTCACTAGAGCTTGTGTCAGGCACATCTCACCAACTCTGCAAGTACAAACCTTTTGTACCTTCGACGAAGCATTTACCATGGTGCAAAAACTAGAAATTCGTGCCATTGAAGAGAAGAAAATTAAATTGCGTAACAAAATGCCACATTTAAATCAAATGATGCTTCTTCCTCTTGAAAACCCTAAAAATTATTCAAAATCCAAAGGATCTGCCAACACGGTAGTTTTAAAGGCTGGCCCATATCACCCCTCTAATCAATCAAAACCTACCTCCAACCTTTCTCCCATTCAAAATTTCAGTTCAGATGGGAGAAACTAAAGTACATTTTAATCGGGAGCCTTAGTCTTCAGTATTAGAAAAACTTCTTAAGGCCGAAGCCATTGCTCTTCCACCCATAAAACCACATATTGGTTTTGACCCTACTCATCCTATGCCTGCATGGTACAAGGAACATGACTATTATAACTATCATTGCGTAAAAGGCCATAACGATGGTAATTGTATAACCTTCAAGAACATTGTCCAGGAAATGTTAGATAATGGAGATCTCATCCTGGACAACCCAAATGCACCCACAAATCAGAATTTTCATATCTTTAAGAAGCCATTCCCTAACCATACCCCATCATCAAACCAAATCGGTGAACCTTCAACTAATGACAATAATGTCCATGAGGTCCATGTTGTGTTTGACACCATACCATCCCTTCGTAATTTCCTCCTCTTCCCTCCATCAAGGAGATCCTAGCACGAGCTCCTTTACCCATAGAGGATCCTACTTCATCTACTCCTTCACCTAAAGAGGAGTCCCCTTCATCTCCCCCTTCACCCAAAAATGAGTCTACAACTTCGCCAATGTCGTTTCACCACTTACTCATTCACCTAAAGAGGAGTCCCCTTCATCTCCCCTTCACCCATAAAGGAGTCCACAACTTCTGCCAATGTCGTTTCACCACTTACCTCGCAACCTAATGAACAACCTATGATATTAACTCTCCTACCCATGGGAGAGTCATACATGATTTTCTCTCTGAAAGAGGAAACTACCTCATCCTAACTATTATCTCCCCTACCCATAGGGGATCCTTTAGACGTGCCACTTCCTGTTGGGGAAAATTCCCCATTAGCATTCCAGGATCTAGTTGATATGCTCTTGGCTCTCTTACCCACAAAGTCTAAAGCCAACTAGTTTCTTGTCTCACAGACATATTTTACAAGGATTCCTACTAAGCCAACATCATCTTCTATTACAACAAAGTGTCACCTTCACACCTAGACAACCGCTTGGATTGCATTGATAATTCCATGCTTTTGGGACACCTTCAAATACCCTTTTATACCCAAATGCAAATATTACCTATGAATAATACCATGATCTATCCAAAGGTATTTCAAGGAACCCAATCAACCATGACCATGCCTATTGAAACGACCTCTTCTTCATCACCCTCACCTACATCCAAACCTTTACCAACAACTAAACATGTTCCTATGCCTAAGAACCTACCTACACCTACACCTCCCCCCATGTCTAGACCCATTACCACATTAGGTGTCATGTCAACATCAAGTCTAGTTCATCCACCCGTCAAATTGGATTTAGCCACATCTTCCCAAACTCGTGAAAAACCATTCCTCCACCTAAAAGGAAGACCCAACCTTCTAGGCCACATACACCAATTTCACCCACTACGCCTTTGTCACCTTCGCCCCTTCCATCTATCCTAGGGCCTCACCCATCGACCTTGGCTAAGAAACCACCTATCTAAGTCAAATAAAAACACAAAGAACCCACCTCTTCATCACAATCCTTTATTACACCCAACCTACCAACATAGCATACACCTTTGCCGTTACCCACATATTTCTTACCACCTATAGCCCCACCACTTACAGTAAAAACATCAGTACCCATGAGATTTCCTTTTCTTCAACCCATACCTTCCACTTTTTATTTACCGACAAACTTCAATGCATCTCCTTTATCACCTTGACTAACTCATCCTCTACCACCATCCGCTTTCCCCTTTACATCATGTACGCATCCTTCAGCTTTACTTAGGAAGGTGTAACCTAAATTGAAAAACCCACTACCCTCCAAAGAGGTAGTTAAGCCTACAACACCTTATATCGCTAGTTCATCTACTACACCTTTACCCAAGAAGGTACAACCCAATCCTAAAATAGTACCACCTACCAAGCAAGTGGTCAAGTCTATCCCATATCTAATTCCACCTCCTGTATCACCTACACTTTAATCCAGACCCACACTCACCTCACATTGTGATCCATTGGCAGGGTCTTACGCTAACATTCTAGCTAACCTTTTAGAGACTTCCGTCATCACATTGCCGCCCCTTAGACCTTACAACCCACTCAAACCCAAACCAAAAGGGTTTGATGATACTAGAATTTGCACCTACCATTGTGTGCTAGGATATGATGTAGAAAATTATAAGGCTCTAAAAACCATTCGTCTCTAACTTTTTCCTCCTGAACAAAACTTTGATGACGATGATCTTTTAGACAAGGACCTAGTTTTTCCTCCACCTATAACTACACATCCTCGCACACTACCTATTCAACAACCTACATCACCACCTCCATAGCCCTTTTATCCACCCCTAAAATTTGAGATCAATATGGTTTGTATAGGAGAGATAGCCAAAACCCCACCAAAATGCCAGTGCGCCCTACTCATTTCACAAGGTTCTTACCCTGCACAAGGTTTTTTGTCCATCATGTCATTATACTTTTCTTGACACACCTTCTTTATCCACCTCTTTTCCTTAGATTAACATGATCCAAGTTTCCACTTGTGCTCAGAAATACAAAGGAAAGGAGAAAGTAACTAGCCCATCCACCAATCCTGTGCCCAACATACCATCTGCACCTGCACTAAAATCACCATTCGAGGACCCACATATCCTCTTTCTGATGGGGTCACCCATCGTACAATGATAAAACAATTGCACCAACCCCATCTAAAAATTTTGTTGTATGACCTCGTCCAAACTTCTGAATCCCATCGACAGGCCCTCATGGAGGTTTTACAATCCATCGAGGTTTTACCTAACGACTCGACACATGTGGCCTCCATTATCACCCCTCACCATGTGGTTTCTCTCACAAATTCATCCCCTTCCTCTACACCTACCACTACTCACCAAGTAGCCACCCTTAGTTTCTCTGATGATGAGATTATACCTCTCCAATCAGATGATCCTAATCCCTCCCTTTTCATCTCTATTTATATTGATAATATACACATTCAATGTGTTATGATCGATGGCGGTGCTAACATCAACATTATCTCTTCCCATGCATACAATCAAATGTGCATCCCTTCAAATTACATGCATAATAACCTAGTTATGTTGCATTCATTCAATGATGCCATCACTTCCACTCTTAGAACCATCATTCTCCATGTTTGTGTGGGCCCCCGTACCATTCTAGAACTGTTCTATGTCTTAGAGGGGGAGTTCTAGTACAACATGTTGCTTGGCTGACCTTGGATCTGCGTCATGGGTTATGTTCCTTCAACCTTACATTGTTGTGTAAAATTTGAACATGAAGGACATAACTATACCATCCCCACTAACCCTTTTCCATTCAAAACCTATAACATGTTGTACCAACCTAATGATTTCCTTGTACCAATTAAGGCATCTACCACTGCCACCACTTCTCCTTCACCCACACCCCATCCACCAATGTTGCTACTACTTACCTTTTTCGCACCTACCTCCTCTATTCCCACTGCCGCCATAGCCTCTACAGCCGACCCATCTACTAACCCATCTACTTCTCAACCAACCAATGCTTCTTCTTCCCAATCACCTAGTGATTCATCTATTCCCGCTACCTATATACCAATTACCATCGATCCTTTATAAGGTGCTTTTCAATGTCTCATTCTCGGGAGTACCACCTGTATAACATCGACACATTCCTTACTCCTCAAGAGTATGGTAACCTTCACCAACATCCTTGCTATGATCACGATGTAGGTGAGGTTTTCCCTTATGGTCCTCCCCACCTTTGTACCAACTTAACATATGGGGACTCGATACTTGTACCTACTCACCTGATCCACCTTCCCAAACGTGACCATTTTCCTCTAACCTTCAATCTCTCACCAACCGCCGCTTCACCCACACTTTCCTCCATCATTGTGCATGGAAGGGATTTGGCTTTGGCTTCTATGAAATAGGGCTGCCATACTATCATCCCATGCACCACACATAAGCACAAAACCATAGTGGTATTGGATTTTCCAAACCATCTTCACGTAAATATTGCGTCCGAAATCATTGAGGACAAAAACCTTCTTCACCCCATTTACCAACTTCACCACCTTCACCCACAAAGTCTATGGATCTAGAATCCATTCCTCCTAACTTTTTTTTTTCATAAACACCATTTCCCTGGGACCTCTGACTTATCAACGTGATGGTGAGGTTCCCTCTTCTCTTCCATTCTTGTATCCTAACATGATCGATGACAATACACCTTCTATTAACGTCATTCAATGTCAGGATAATGAGTCTATTATCACCTATCTTGGTGTAGAGGATTCTTATATTCATCGGTCGTTTCCTTCTGAGACGTAAACCATGTTAAATGAATTGACCATCGAAATCAATATTAACACTCAGGACAACCCGCACATTCTAAAGATAGGCCAATCTTTAGATGTTGCTTAGAACATGAAGCTTTTACCTCTTCTCTACGATAATATAAAAAATTTTTTTTTGTCCTATGCTGATATGCCTAGTATTGACCCAAACATTGTGGTCCATAATATTGTAACTATTCTCAAGCCAAACCCATAAAACAGTGTTGTGAATAATGCATCCTTGCATTGCCCTTCTTGTCAAAGAAGAACTTCATCACCTTCTCTTGGTTTCCTTCATCCTACCCATTGATTATCCCTAATGGATCTCTAACATCGTTCCTATCACAAAAGTGATAGGAGGACTCCACATATGCATGGATTTCTATGACCTTAATTTAGCCTGCCCTAAAGATGACTTTCCTCTACCTAGTATAGACCAACTAGTTGATCTCACCGCCAGCCATGAGATGTTATCACTCATGGACAATTTCTCGGGTTATAACCAAATATTACTCACCCCGGAAGATCAACACAAAACCACCTTCATTACTCCTTGGGGACCTTTTGCTATTGAGTCATGCCCTTTGGCCTTAAAAATGTTGGTGCTACATATCAACGGGATATGAATTATATCTTTCATGACATCATGCATCATATATTAGAAGATTATGTAGATGACCTTCTTGCCAAATCCAAACATTGAGCCAAACACCTTACAGTCCTTAAGGTCATCTTTGACCATCTCATCAAGTATTAAGTTCACCTTTGACCTAAGAAGTGTGTCTTCATTGTTCCCTCAGGAAAAATCCTTGGTTTATCCTTTCTTTGTGTGGTATAGAAATCAATCCCGCTAAAATCAAGGCTACAAATGAAATACCAAGGATCCCCTTTGTTTTCTTTGTTGTTCTGTCTTTCGTCCCGAAGGGACTACAGACGAGATAACAAAGATGTCTTAGTTTAGTTTGTGTTGTCTTGTCTTTCGTCCCTTCGGGACTTCAGACGAGACAACAAAAACTAAACTAAGCTGGGGTCCCTGGGGTTAATTCCCCTTGTGCCTCCACATACTAACCTTCACCAACTACATAGTTTGCAATCTATTCATAGTTTTATTTTGCAGATATCTAACCACTGCCACCCATTTCATCATCTCCTCCAAAAGGATGTATCCATTAAATGGGATGATGAATGCCATAAAGCCTTGAGGCCTTAAAATAGTACCTCCTCCAACCACTTGTACTCATTCCTCCTAAGGATGACCAACCATTTTACCTTTACATTTCGTTATGCATCATTCCTTAGGAGCCATGCTCACTCATCACGATGAGCAACACAGAAGCAATTGGTTTATTATATAATTCATACGCTTTTGGACTATGAAACCTGATACACCCATGCCAAAAATCTACTTAGCCTTAGTTTTTGTTGCCACTAAACTTCACCATTACCTACTTAACCACAAAACCTTTGTTGTCACTAATACAGACCCCCTACATTACATGTACGCCAAACCCTACAAACATCAATGTGTTGCATGTTGGCTCATGCTTCTTGCAGAACTAGACCTCAAATTCACTCATCAAAAATCTATCAAAGGCCAAACTATTGCTGACCAACTTGTAGACGTACCTCTCTCTGGAGATCAACCCTCTAACTTTGATTTCCCAGATGAATCCATCACTACCCTCTCTTTGGATGATACCATTTACCAAATAACATTATTCTTCAATGGTTCCAAATGTTAGCATGGGGGTGGTGTTGGAGTTATCCTCATTCCTCTCAATGGTGAACCTATGCCATCACCTTTCAAACTATATTTTAAATGTACTAACAATATCGCTGAATATGAATCACTCGTATTAGGCCTTAAAACCACCATTTCCTTAGATGTTAAATCAATCAATATCTTTGGTGACTCTCAACTGGTTATAAATCAAGTCAATGGTATATACCAGTGTCTTTATGAAATACTTCTAAAGTACAAGCATCATGTAGACATGATTTTGAATACCTTTGATCTATTCACGAACTTCAAACCACTCCACGTTCCACTAAAAATTTATGGGTACCATGGCTCGCCTTGCTTCTTAGATACTTGCTTCACCCTCCAACTCAAAAATATTTGTCACAAAGACAAAGGATACAATCACCTTCCTATCTTTTTTGAGACGTCAACCTCGTCAGAACCATTTAACCTGACCCACATGACCTTTGGTATAAGCAATTTACTGACTACCTTTCCCTTTCAATTCTACCTCCATACCTTAATCATAATGGCCAACGCGCATTTCTCAAAAGTGTCTCTCGCTATGTCATTATGGGTGGTATTTTTATAAACATGGCTTTGAAAGTATCCTCTTACAACACCTTACTAGTTCGGAAGTTCCTTACACTATCAAGGAAGTTCATGAAGGAATGTGTGGAGTTCACTTGATGGTTTAACTGTTGCTAAATACATTCTCTTCCTAGGCTATTATTGACCAACCTTAAACCGTGCTTGTTGTGATTATGTCAAACATTGTGTGAAGTACCAACATGTTGCTAATCTTCATCACACACCTAGTCATGCCTTACAGGTTACACGAGACATTTGGCCTTTCTCTCAATGGGGTTTGGATCTTGTTTGAGAGATCAATCCCCATTCTTCATAGTGCCATCAATGGATTATTACTGCTACTAAATACTACACTAAATGGGTAGAAGCCATACCTCTTATTTCGACAAAAGCTAAGAAAATATGTGAATTCATCAACCATCACATCATTTTTCACTTTGGTATTCCTCATCATCTCATCACTGATAATGGAAAAATGTTAAAAAACAAAACCCTACAGAAAATTTGTGATGCCTTTTTCATACAACTCATTTTTTTCTTAACCTTACTACCCTCAAACAAATGGCCAAGATGAATCAAATAACAAAACCTTAAACAAAATTCTTATGAAAGTTGTGGACGATACTAGAAAGGATTGGCATACACATATTCCTTTTTCCTTATGTTCTTATCACACTAGTATTATTACATCAACTACCACCACACATTTCTCTCTGGTCTATAGTACAAAGGTTTTTCTACCTCTTGAAGTCCAGATTCCGTCTCTTCGTATCTCACTTACGAGAGATACTCAATGATGATGATTTTCACCAAGATGTTTGTTACAACTCGAGTTATTGGATGAACATCATCTCAATACTCTTGACCATCTCCAAATCTAGTAAAAACATATCTAACATGCCTACGATAAAATTGTCCACAAACAAACCTTCCAATTCAAGACCTCATCCTCGAAGGAAGATTAACATGTAACAAAGAGGAAAAAAAGTAAACAGGGAAAATTTTCTCTTGATTTACTTGGGCATTATATTGTTACTCATACCTATGGATCAAGTGATTATAATTTGTCTTCATTAGAAGGTAGATCTGAACTTGAGCCCCTCAATGCCTTACATCTTTGACCATTCTACTATTGAATTAAGTTCTATATCACCTCTTTTTATTTTAGCACCCGTCCCTTGAGTACCATCCACCTTCCATTTTACCTATTTTAAGGATCAAAACTAAACCACGATCATGTGATTACCCATTACCTTTAAACCTTGTATTCAATATGAGTATCATGGCTCTACTCATGGCATGATTCTCATGGATACTTTTCATCTTTTTCAACATGGAATCCCATGTTCGTTCATCACGTACACCCTCTCTTTCATAGTTAACCTTTGTATGTTATGTTTTTGTTTGCAACATAAGAGCCTTCAACCTTTATAGTCTTTTCCATGACCTAAAAGTCAAAAGAAAAAAATTTCCAAAGTAAAATGGGATTCAACTCCTTGATTAAAACTTCTAGCAAAAAGATGACTCCCTCAAAATTAAATCTATGCTTTCTATCTCATTGTTATAAGTAGATTTGCTCCTCTTGAAGGAATTCTATACCAAGCCAACCATATTGTACATAGTCTATCATAATAAGAATACTATTCTTAAAACAATAAAATAAAAATATTCAGAAGCTTCCCACATCGATCAACTTCACGAAGACCTCAAGGAGAAAATATACTCATCCCACATAGACTTCCCGCATCGATCAGTCTATCAAAACAAAAACAAAAGCAAAAGTAAAAAGAAAAAGATAAATTTTTCATTATGGACTTTCCTATTTTGATCTTGGGACTCTTTCCAAGTAGGTATGTTGTCTCACACCAGGTTATGCTAAAAACCAACCAATTTCACTTCATCTCCTTTTCACCCTAATTTCCTACCCACTCAAGGGATGTGCCGCAAATGCAACATTTTGGGATCATGTGACTTTCTTCAACCTTAGAATAGTCCATCATGCAACGCCTTTAGGGTCTTATGTTCATAAGCCCATCTTAGGTATGAAAAACTTGTTTTGGTTCTTACCAATTAGGTGGCTCTTTTGGTCACCTCTTACCCTTCACCTTCTTCATTACTTGTTGATTATCCTATATAGGACCAAGCCTTCAACACCTCAATTTAACCATACCTAAATGACCTAAACTAAACCATGCCTAACTAACCTAGACTGAATCATGCCTAAGTGACCTAAACTCAACCATTCCTAATCGACCTAAACTCGACCATGCCTAAAAATTACCAACCCATCCCATTACCTCAACATAGTCTTCCCTAGCTTATGGGAGAACTACATCAGCCTAAGGACCATTTTTTGTTAGGGTTATGTAGGCAACACTCCGAGGGCATGGGGCCCTTAGAGGTTAGCTCGGCCACTCTTTACCCTAACAAATTTCCCCCATTTTTCTATTCATAATCTACCTTAGTTAGTTTCCATCTTATATGCTAATTGGAAATTAAAAAAACATACAAGTATACAAATATGTATACCTACCTATTTCTTACATCATCATATCATACATTAATCATTTCACATTTCCATGATATCAAATATTTCAGAAATTTACACCATAACATACATATTCATCATCATTCATTTTTTCCATGCTACCAATAACTTGGAAATTAAATCGACCCATAAACATAACCAGAACATGCCTATACCTGACTCCACCATGCCTAACTAACCTAACTCGATCATGCCTACATGACCTAGACTCAATCATGCCTAACTCACCTAGACTCCACCATGCCTAACTGACCTAACTCGATCATGCCTACATGACCTAAACTCAACCATGCCTAACTGACCTAAACTCAACCATGCCTAACTGACCTAAACTCCACCATGCCTAAACCACCTAGACTCTATCATGCCTACATGACCTCGACTCAATCATGCCTAATTCACCTAGTTTCCATCAATACACAATGACAATGGAAATTAAAAACATAGATACATCATCCATACCATAAGTATCATCATTTATATCAATGAGCAAGTCTGTGTATCAATACATATGTACACAGATATAAATAAATACAAGTGTCTCAATCACTCAGATACATCCTCACTATCTTCGGCACATAGGCCGATATAAAACTCAAAATCTCGAAACTCTCATGTATAACCTCACTATCATCGACACGCAAGTTGGTATACATCACAAATCAATAATTTAATCACATTTGGGGACTAATCATCACCCCATATGATATCCATACTTGTCTCATATGTGTCCTACTCTCTTCCATTCTGGCACCTTGCTAACATCTCTCCACCCTCCATGGGTCTCGATCTCATCTCTGCATGAACCTCACCTAGGACTACCCTTCATGAAATCATAGCCTCACCTTGACCCTATCTCTGGGATCTTCATCCCCTCTACTCTCAAAGCACTATGAGTACGGGATCTATTCCTCTCACTCGTTGTCTGTTGTGCCATGTACTCTGCACAGGACATGACATCTAACCCAATAGTCGTTAGGTGATCCTGATAGTACTAGGCCTCATTCAAGACATCCATGAATCTTGCCATAGGAACCATCTGCGGTGGTGCCATAGGTCTCATAGTAACCTATGAGCTCGCCTCGCTAATCTTGACTTGGATCCCTATTCTTGTGATCCTTATCCTCCTCTCTATACCATGGGACCTTGTCCCATCATTGTAGCCTGTAATATGGGACCCTATCCCTGAGCCTATGGAGGTCCTTGTGCTACAACTTGACCCCCGTAAGGCCACAAATTGAGCATGTGTAGTGGCTCACTGCCTTGTAACCCTACTACTGCGCACATGTAAGGTGGCCACCTATCATCCATCTCCATCTCCACCTTGTGTGGGCACTTGCCCCTATGCTACTTGGGCCTGTAGGGCCACCAAATAAGCTTCTAAAATGACAACATGTGCCTCTAACTTGGTAATCTATCCCTATAAAACCATAATCTACACCTAAAGGAAAACCACTCCGACCTATAAGGCATATTTATGTACTGTCATGGTAGTAAGATCAAGCTTCCCTAATCTAGGTGGTGTCACCCATCGTTGTGCCACCCACCACTACCTATATCCATCAGTGACCCCAACATCATCAATCTACCTATCTACCAGCTACTCCTCCTACCCTGTTGGCACACTCAGACATGGTGGAGACATATATATCTCCACGTCATCTCTCCTATGCTATGGAAAATTTGGAGGCATGTCTTGTGGTAGTCCAAACAACTGTCTCAACATGTTCTTAGGAATCATATCATGTTCACTGGAATGTCGTGCCTATATCCACCTCAGCACTAGAAGCTCATCTAACTCCTCCATCATACCCTTGTATGAGGGATATATAATGTAGGGTCTCCACATAATATTGAGCCTCGAAATCCCCTCTAGTAACCATATATAATATAAAACATCACATGTGGCCCTAGCCTCTCTATGCTGCCCATCAACTGGTACCCACTGCTCGTATCCTATTCGGCTCGACCACCCTCGAACCAATAATGTCGGGAAAAAAATTGGCCACACATATATGATATGCTCGTATGCCCAGTAGTGTAGTAGAAAGGTGCAACACAAACTAAACTACCGTAATCTCCCATAGGCCCATAACTCCCTGTATAGCTACACTAGGAATGTTGGTGCCCAAGAAAAGCATATCCTCTCCTCCATCATATCCTGGAGCACTCCCATCAGTTCTCATGGGAATCTCCCACCCTTAGCATCTGGTAAGGTGAAACAACATACCACCTCCATCATCAATACAACCAACCTTGTCTCTTAAGGATGGGCTACATACATGTCTCCATAGCTAAGGCTTGCACTATGGTACCTCATCTCACCCATCACTTCCCAAAACATAGCCACTATTGGCTCCATTGACACCTCCAATGAAATAGAATACACTGGCTCCCCAACAATTGGTAACCGTAGGATCCTATACACGTCCTCTAGGGTGACATTCATCTCACCTATCGGTAAAAGAAATGTGTTATTCGTTAAATCCCATCTAACGATGAATGCAACCATCAAGCTAGGATCTCGGGCTATATGCCTATAGTGTTAGATCCTAATCATTCCAACATCCATCATATGTTCCCACTCCTCTGCAGTCATGTTGGACTGCATCTACACCAACAGCGGTGGTACTCTATCCCACATCCTGAGCTGGTCCCTAGCCTGCAACATCAAACACAACATTGTCAAGACTTTCCTACCCCAAAATTACCTCTTACCCACTACACCATACCCAACCACATCAATCATGCCTACCCCATTTACCTAATTCACCTACAATCCTACTACCCTTTACAATCATGACCCATCATCTTAACATTATTGAACCTACTTACCTATCTTATCCTGTCAAACTCGCATTTTACCCTCATCCCCCTAACAACACTCTTCATTTACCCCTTCCCACCTATTTTTCTTTCCAAACTAGCCCTTCTTACCCCTATTTTTCTTTAACCCTAACCAACACCGGTCACCTTGACCATCACTGGTTTTCCCATGACCGTCATCGGTTCCCTTTAATCGGTATCGGTCACCTCA
The DNA here is from genome assembly GCA_018340775.1 of Taxus wallichiana var. yunnanensis. Taxonomy (NCBI): domain Eukaryota; kingdom Viridiplantae; phylum Streptophyta; class Pinopsida; order Cupressales; family Taxaceae; genus Taxus; species Taxus wallichiana. The sequence continues at coordinate 337,053,324 of CM031242.1, forward strand.
CACTAGAGTGATGCCGATGATACAACCTTGAATTTACCATGATAAACCCAGAAACCCATCACCCACTGATATCAATGATCACCCAAAGCACGCAAAGGTACCAAGCCCCTCCTTAGAGTTTCTTGTGTGGGATGTGAACATGATGGATATATAATGCATTTAGATCCATAAATAGCATAAACATTCCAAAAGCATATTCCATACCTAGATCTTAAAGAATCATGAATCAAATGATAAACATAATGAAATCAACCATGTAAGAACCAGTCACAGTCATGTTTAACACCATTATTTACCCAATACACTCCATTATATTAAACACGATAAATACGTAAGATTCTTACAATAAATAGTAACATAAGTTTATGTGCACATCAGATCTGGCAACATAACTCCACAATATCTCATACACAAGTATCTCTCTAAGTACACATATTAATACATATTTATAAGGGTGGGGACTTTCCCTTCACCACTTACGCACTTCCAAAAATAGGTCACATGCTAAAAATATTCATGTTCCTTTACAATAAGATGAACACATGCAAGTACGCTAATAATAGATCTCTTATAGTTATTTGGCGTGTAGTGTGCTCCATAAATATCCAGAACCATAAAAATGGCTAAGTTCTCAATCAATCCATCTTTCACGGGTGTTTCCTTCCCTATCCTTCCACACCTTCAAATATGCCTTGCTCCTGCGTGAATCTTCTGTGTGCCCTCTCCTTAGTGTCATATTATGTTTGCTCAACATTACCCCACACTAAACTACATTATCGTCTCGATAATGGGGTTCCTCCTGATGTTCCCAAAGAATAAAGAATAATAATGGAAAGAATGTAAAGAATTACTTTACAAAGAATGGAATTCTATTTTGCAACACCCTCTGCTTCAACTAGGAGGATCAACTCCAGATATTCTTCTTTAATCTCAGCCTCTAAGGCTTGCCAATCATCTAGCATGTTTCTAGTCTTCTCTGGAACGTCTATGGAAATGGATTCCAACTCATCTTGGGTTATCTATTGCTTTTCATTTTGCAATACTAGGAAAATGTTAGCCATAACAGACATCCTTCCCTCCAAAAGATCCATATTTTGTGCTATGAACTTTCCAAGCTCATCCATCCTCTCCTTATGCGGTTATTGTATTTCTTCAAGGGCTTCATGCTTTTACTTTGCTAATTCAAATCTCTCTGCAGACCCTAAAGTCTCATCCTTCATTGCCTTTAGGACTTCATCATCTTCTAATATAGTTTTGATCATGATCACTACTTCTGGAGCTACACATATGTTCAAATCTTGAGTCTCGTATTCTTCAGCTCATCTTGTAAAGTTTGGACCAATGCCTCGTAAGATGAAATATTTCTACCCATGGAGGCCCTTGCTATATATTCTTCTTGTTCAGTGGTCCTTTAACACTCATGTCATGCAAACAGTCCATCCTCAAGCTCCAAATCAACTAACGTACACACATAATTCATAGCCAAAGGAAAAATTTCAGGTACCTTAGACTCTAGGTGTGGTCTTGTTTTCAGGACATAATCATTGATTTCTTCTTCCATGCTGATGAAGGATTCATTCTTTTGTCATGTTCTAAGTCCTTCTCTCCTTTTATGTAATGCCTCTAACATGACTGGTACCTATGATGACTTCTACTATATAAGGTTCAAATGTTGACAGTGATTTTTTCTTAAGATGATGTACTCTTATGACTTGGGAAATCATGTTTGTAGTAGATAATAAGTCATCTATTGAACATGTACACTCATCATGTTTTTACTTAATTTAAATGGAGCAATCCATCTCCTTTATGCAGAATAAATTCAGACTTTGAATTGAGAAATTTAGTTCATTTTTTCATAAATTATGTATTCATAATAACATTACCTTAGATCAATTCCATTGATCCAAGGTATGATTTTAATTCATGACTTTTTGGTCATAACGACCAAGTCAGATAGATCAGGTGATCTCCAGTTAATCGTGCTAAGTCATGAATAAACTCTTCGACCCCTGCTTCATATTTGAATTCCGATGATTAGTTTGGTTCTTATTTTGTTCGTAGAATGCAATACTTACTATGAATGTGGAACCTAATAAAAATATGTTCTAAAATCAGTGACTATAGTCTTAAGTTAAATCTAACCTATGTCACTATGATCTTTTGATTAATTTGGGATGTTAAGACTAAAACTAAAGACTTACCTATGGACCTATGTTGGTTCCTAAATTAATGTTTAACCTAACTAAGGGAATGGATAACCTAAGGAGGGCCTATGGAACGACATGGGAAGAGGTAAGTGGGAGGCAACGAATCCAAGGAATTAATGGTGAGTTATTAATCCTTATCTCTTTTCACAACCAAATTTGGAAAAGGCAAGTTGGAAATTTAGATGGGTGAGTTGGCATTTTCGCCAAATTTTTGAATGCATGTTTTTGTTTGAAATTAGTCTACGCAAAAATGGAGATGGAAGTGGCAGGAAAGTAGGAAGGAATGACAGATCCTACTCTACATTTAATATTTTAGAATTGGAAAAACCACCTAGGAAGAAGTTAGTGGGTTTGGTTTTGTTGATTCATTTGGTTTTGGAGCTAGAGCTCTGCATGTGGTTGTTTTTTTCTTCGAACTTCCAGTTCAATTTTTGCATGCAATGTGGTTGTGCATGAGTTTTTCTTCCTTGCATGGCATGGAGGGAAAGAGTTGGCACTGTGAAGCTATAAGGAGGAGTTAGAGGAAGTTTTTGTGTTGTTTTGTATTTCGAAAAAAGGACTGAGGCTCTGCTTATATACTTATGTGAATCGGTGAAGGCAAAGCACTATCAGGAATGATAGGCTCTATCCATTAAGTTTTATGATTTTACTTAAATGTTCATAAAAACAACTCTGCTCTTTGGAATAATCTAGTTATTGTTCTGTTGGTAAGATTATTCTTGCTTGTGGTTTTTGTGTTGTTTTTAGAATGTTTATTGACCTTGTTTGGAATATGGAAAGTGTATTATGGGTGGAGAGTTTCATACTCTTGAGTAGCTTGTTTTGTTCATTCTTCCTATAGAGGCTTGAGAATAAAGTCTAGATCTGTGAATGTTCATAGTTAAAATACCCTAATCTTGTAGGTAGCTTGGTTTGCTTACATATGAGGATCTAGTTCTTAGGATCTTGTTTCATCTCTCGTTGGAAAACTTCAGTTATTAAAACTATTTTGAATACCTTGATTGTTGTTGGATCTTACATGATTCTTCAAGGAAGTTAAAATTTTGTGACGCCTTGCTTAAAAATATTCTTTTAGTACTGATGGAATGCTCAAAATTGGAGAATGTGTCTATTTTCTTATCATTGTCTATGATTGTGATTTTGGTTTTCATTTATATTCTTTTTGTTTCAAACTTATGACCTTTTTATTATGGAAAGATAAATAATTATGGGTTTTTCTTGGAAATTGAATTTACATCTGTTAAGGACTTGCTTGAACTCTTTCGTTCATTAAATTGAAGATCTGAAAAGGATAACTGGTGTTAGCTCCTTGAAAAGAGTTATTATTTATGAAGGTTTGATTTTTGGAAGCTCGTAAGGGAAATGATATTATGTTTTCTACTCATTTGAATCTTTGGGTAACCTATGAAATTGTAGCATTTGGTGCTAAGAAGGGAAAAATCTCTTGGGTATTGGTTAACTGTATATTGGTTATTGTTGTTACCTTGAACTTCTTGATAGATTTATTGATATTGAGTTAATGTATTGTATTAACATGCTTCTTTGACCTTGGGCCATCAAACTCAGCTTCAGTTCTTTCAGAACTTAGACAATGTCTTCTTCGTGAATAAGGAACGATGACTCCTATTTTGGTTAAATGGTATTGTTTACTTATTTTCCTATACGGATCTAAGTTAGGAAGACTGTTTCAACTTACCTTGTTGATTAATTTCTTCCTTTCCTCTCTGTGTCTTTTGGGAAATGGTTTACTTGTTATCTTGCAGAAATCAAGACTATCTTTGCCATCTCCTTGAATGATGAAAGGTAATGGAATGTGGTTGCTCTTCATTTTTTCCTATTCTTCTGGTTTTTTTTTTGTTCATTCAATTCGAACCTAGATTTAAATCTCTGTTTGGGATTTTTGGTTTGAAACATTTGATAAATGACCTTTGTCATTATAGGTTCTTGGTTTCTTAAGGTTCTCTTTTAATCATACAAAGAGTTGTGGGGTAGTAATCTCTCTCCCTCTCCTTCCTTTAATCTTCTTTCAACTTAGAACTTGGTAAAGATGTTTTCCCTCTCGGGTATATTACATTTATGTAACTTCTTGACTATTTGATGGGATTGAATGCATAATGTTTTAGGATAGTATAGCTGAAGTTAAAATATTTGGGATGGTTTATTAAGTTGGATCTGAATGATAAACCTTTCCATTCTACTCACTTGACGTAGCGATAACAATGGTGCATCTCTTTGGGAATTGAGTGTTAACTTATTTACTTGTTAAAATAACCTTACCTCTTTAAGAGGTCTGATTTAACTTGTTTTGAATTTTAACTTAAGTTGGTTCCTAGATATGAGCTTGAGTTTTAGGATACTCAAATCAGGGACACTTTTAATGATATGATGTTTTGGATTATACTAAACTTATTTCTTATTGTATTCAATTTTACTCCCACTATAAAAGGAAGGAATCCCATGCACACCGGCCTATCACCCAGTAGAAGCTAAGTGCTCACCCGAGGCACGCGCAGGTGCCAAGTCTCTCTTTTATGTGAGTTTTAGTGGGAAGCGTTCATCTATGAGTAGTATAAGAGTATTCAGGAAAGAAGTTTAGACATAAAAGAATCACAGGGCTCAAAATGGCCTCTAGATCCTTGTAGTTTCTTTAGACCGAGTGTTTTAAAAGAGTCCATAACATATATTATAACAAAAAGAAAGATACAACCATTTATCCATAGCATGAAAGGAAAGAGAACTTCTATGAATGAAATATACATAAAACCAGTGATATTCATATCTAATTGCAATAGGTAACCTCATTATATTCATTGTTTCATTACAAGAGCCATAGAGGGTAGACCACAGTCATGCATATCACTAGGCTTGTATAACTCTTCCAAAGAGAAAAAGAAATTACAATGCTAAGCTTAGTACATTCCTTTCTGCATCAAATTTCTACTCGTAGTAACCCTGCAGAGCCTCACCCATGTTATCTCTTTCTCTGTGTATATCTCTTCCTCTATCTCTATATCCCCATCTGTATGTTATCTCAGTCTCCTTTTCTCTATGTCTATTTTCTCACTGCAGGGAACTTGTACTTATCACCTTCCCACGCTGTCAAATCACCTTGCAGAGCCCTCAGATCCATCGCTAAGTGTTGACCGTGGTCCTCCAAGTGAGCATGTTCCTTCAGGCATGAGCTTTCCACTCCATCTCATGATGATATTCTAGAAGATCCCATCATTGGCATGCTCTTTCCTAGGCCACTGTTGATGTGTGTGACATCTTATCCATGCACAACCAATCACTCTTTTCACGTGTTCTACCTTTTTTACTTAAATCGGCTAAGTTCTGAACCTCCTTTTGCACGCTGCATGTGTTATTTACTTCCTTAAGCCTTTTCACTTGCGTGCTTTGCCTTGCGTGCCATCCTCAGTAATCGGGGTCTTGCGTGCCCATGTACCTTCATACTTAGTCAATATTTTAGGGGCCTAACATCACCCCACAATGCGCCTATTCTCCATCCTTAGAAACATCTTACTTGACCAAGGTGCAAGCTAGTTCAATGGAACCAAGATGAAGACATATATTTTACAAAAGAATAAGGAATGAAAGAATAGGGAAATAATGAAGAATGGGGGATATTTAATTCAAGAGGCTGGGAAAGTCTCATCGCAAAACTACCTCCAGCTTGCTCCACACTTTGACCTCGCCCTTTGCCTTCTGGCATAGGTCACCCACCAGGGTGCTCACTTCATCAAAGCTTAGGCCAGCTCCCTGGGTGCCCAAGGTGTCCACAATTTGTTCCATTTCCTTGCCTAGGTCCACGAGCTTGTCCATTCTCCTTGTAATTTGGGGTACAGTTCCTTCAGCCGGGCCTTAGTTGAGCTTCTTAAAGCATCAATCGCCTCTGATTTCTTTTCTACGTCAGTCGAACCTTGTCCCTCTCTACCCTGTTCCCCTTGTTCTTCTCCTAGAATTATTTCAGCTCTACTTCAAGCATGGCAAACAAGGAGCTTACACCTTATCTTGATCCACGCATGTGTCATATTTGGCTTCGTAGACTAGGTAGCAAACTTGATCTCCGTGAGTACTTGGTTGTACTCGCAACAAGTGCTATCACCTTTAACCGGTCCTCCTCCTTCAGTGCGTGGCCACTTCCTCCATAGATTCCAATGCCAAGGGTCATCTCTCCATGGTGAGGATGCATGTTAAGTCTTCTAGGCATTCCAGTGTCGATGCGTACCTCTGGGGGATTGGCGTTAGATCTGGGTGTTTTAAAATGATGGCACTTTTTATTGATTCTACCTTTTTGTAGACCTCCTACACCTTTGCCTTTTCCTCCTTGAGCTCGCGCTTCAGCTGCGCACTGATTAATTCCTCTTGTTTTAAGTTTCTGGCCACCTTAGCCAACTCTTCTTCCTTCTTGGCCAATTTTCCCTCTAGGGCCCTTATACTTTGTCATTCCGTGTGAATAGCCTTGCCTCTATTTCCACCGCGACCTTGTTTAGAGCATTACACACTTGCTCGTCTGAGAGCTCCTAAGCATTCACTAAGGGGTTGTCTCCCTTAGAATCTGGAAACATGATAAGAACCTTTTAGCAGACTTCAAATTTTGGCTCATCGACGTGGGTTTTAAATGCCTAAGAAAGCATCTTCTTTGTCCTGGGGTACGCGCCCTCCTTCTTGAATGATTCCATGGCTATAAGTCTCTCAGTGGGTATCGTGCTCTGGAATCATGCACGTAGCACCTTCCTTAAATCATCTACGTAGCCCATTATCTACCTTTGTTACGCATCCGGAGGTCTTATACCCGAGCGTGTGCCTTTGGGGAAGCTAATTGTCGAGAAGGGCCTCTAGGGTGTCATGTCCTTTTTCAACGCTCTCCTCCTTCCCTCTAGCACTATGTCTACACTACGCTCTAACTCCTGCTCTATAAGGGCCTTGAGCATCTTCTTTTCTTCTCACTCTACCACTTTGGTTATCTACTCCTTGGTAAAACTTATGTCTCCCCGCTTCTCCATGACATCCTTCTCATCCTTCTTTGTATTTTTAGTGCTTTCATTACCTTGTGCACCTTTACATCACGTGAATATGAACTCTTTCTTTTCATCCCCACACTCTTCCTTCGAGTCATAGACACTAAATACATGAGGTTCTAGAGGTTCCTTGTCTTTCTTTGGCTCTTCCTCCTCATCACCACCTTCTTCACTCTCATCCTCTCCTTCTCCTAGGTATCTTTCCAAGCTGTCGGTCACCTCTGAGTCAGCTTCTTCATCCACCCTCTACTTCTTCTTCAGAGGTGTCTTCTATTTAGGAGATTCTGCCTTCTCTTCTTCCTCTTGTGACTCCTCCATGGTGGTGGGTTGTTTAGGCACCTCTACTTCTGGAATCTTCTCCTTTACTGGAGACTTATTTCTCTGAACATAGGTGCTTGGCTTGGCACTCATAGAAGGCATGTTCACTTTCTGAGTAGTCAGCACACTTGGTGCTCCTTCCTCTCCTCTACCCCTCTTCTTAGACATTGGCTTCTTCTTTCCCAAGGGATATTTAGGTATTGAGATCTCATCCACCAAGTACGTGTTATTCTCAAACTTTGGCCTTATGCGCATGTATACGCGTGTTATGGATCCTCCAACGATAGGTAGTGTTATTGGCCTAGTCATATGGATCTCATATAACACGTACTTCTCCACGTACATGTGATTACCTATGGGATATTTCAGTTTCTTCCTCATATCCCTATGCTCTGGTCTAACTTTCCTAGCTCCAAATTTTTAGCTTCTTTGATTCTTTAAATTTGTTCAATCCTACTTGGAAGTCTTGGGCGTGAACGTGAAAGGCAATTTGCACCGAGGGCTCCATGATTCATCAACAAGTTTAAACCTGCAAGCGATGAGTGTTGGTACACCACAAACTCAGCTTCTCCTTGTGTGGCTTTTGGGAGTTGTTCAGGGATCCTCCACTCTGCCTCGAATGCATTTCTCAAGCGTGTATACCATTTTTCAAGCTGTGTCTTGTGGGGAGCCATCATTGTATCACATGCATATTTTTCAAACTCTTCATGGGAAAAGGGTCTTGGTGGGTACTCCCACACAAACTTATCTCGTGTATCCGACACTCTAATTTCTGCAACACTATGGTGAGCAGGACATTGCCAAAGAGGATCATGTCCCCTTCCTTCGCGCACTTTACAATTTCCTCGGCAATGTATGTAGATAAGTTATAAATAGTCCCCTCTGCAATCTTACTGACATGTAGCCATGGCTTGTTGACTTGCGTCCATCTTTCTTGGCCATTCAACTTCATTACCAGGTGCACAACCATCTTCATAATGGGGTCCTTGATGTCTAAGATGTCATAGTACCACGACCCTTTCTTGCAGGTGTACTCCGTGACGGTTTCTTGAATAGCCTCCTTGTCGCCAAGGTCATCTTCTAGGATATCTCGCTCGCATATGAGGCCTATAAACTGTGTAATCAACTGGGGAGTCACGTGCATCTTGCACCCAGTAAAGTGGAAGTAGTCCTCGTGCATCTAAGACATCAACCACTGGTACAAGTGATCCGGATTCCCAAAATAAGGTAGCTTATAGAGCTGCAACAACCCTACCTTCACTAGCTTGACCTTTACATCATCATTGTAGATAGGAAAACCTTCAGGTGTTCGCTTGTTGGTTAGGCATACCAATTCTAATGCCATCTCCTTTTCTATAGTGTTGATGTGGTGATTATAGTCACTAACTGGTATAATCCTCAAATGGGATTCCCATTCCTTCCCCATCATCACTCTGTCAGGGTACTGCAATTCTACATACCATTCTTCGTTTGTATCTACCTCGGGTTCTGGTTGTTTAGCCTTAGCTTTGCCCTTCCCTTTCTTCAGTGCCATGGTTGAGGTAATTGTATCACTCCAATCCTCTCCTTGTTACTCTATTTTCCTTCTCCCAAACTTCAATCTCGGATCCGTGATACTGGTTATTCTAAACTTGTGCCCTAGTTTGTTGAACCCTAACTTTGATTAATTCTTCACAAGACAATGTCTTTTACTTCTTTCCACGTCTGTGTAATTCCTCCCTTCTAGTTTGCAATCTCAAATTGGCTCTTTATGTTTTTAATCACACAGATCTTCTCCTTGATCGAATATGAAAAAAACCTAGCTTATATCTTTCACTTATATCTCCAACTCTTCATTTTCGCAAAGTAAAATGAGAGTTCACCGACCTTTATTTATAGTTTTTCCTTTTTTGGTCATTAAATGCTACTTTACCTACCCTATACTTTATTCATTTAATGCAGCTTTTTAAAACAAATCCTGTCTTCAGCGCCTTCACTCACGCGTCCTTCCTGCGTGAAAACTCCTCCAACCTTCCGACGCATAATTAAACCAACTGACAGAGACTCTTACGCGTGCTCAACCCGTGCCAAAGGCACTTCTTCTGTCCAGATTCTTACTTTCACCTACCTTGTGTTGCTTTAAATGCACTTATTTTTCCTTTATACGTGGGATCTATAAGTAGCTTTACCCTAGCACCAACCATTCTATCTTTTCTCTTCATCTCTCTTTTAACCGGGCTACTCAACAAGGCTCTTCAACACAACTTCCTTGGTACTTTTAATCACGCGCTTCTTCAATTTTCTCCACCCCACACTTAAATGATGTGTGGTCCTCTGCACACTCATAAATTATCCAAAAATAGCAATAAGGTTACCAATGCCCAAGGCACAAAACAAAACAACAATGCAAAAGGGAAACACAAGGAAAGGAAAAAGCATAAAGGAAAATTCTAAACTAACTGGAAAAACTGCCTTATTTACAAACACCAAGAAGACTTATTTATAGTAGGGCTTTAGCCTACTACCATTGAAGTGTCCACAAAATTTTTCCCATCCAAAGCACTTGTAACTAGATGCACTTTGAATTAAGGATTACGAGATTGTGTTGGGACCTAACCAATGGACTTTCAACTTCCCAGGATGGCGCATAAACTTAGAATCATATAGTAACACCATCTACCAAACCTAAAACTTCTTGTTTCTAATATGGCAATCATGCCAAGCCTTTTTCTTTGCCTTTTCTGCTGTTTGGCTCAAACAGGCAAGTGATCATCTCTCATCTAGTTTCATTAGTTCATCAATTCTTTCTTCCAGTGCTTGTTCATTGGCTAATTCTCCTGCATGCGCTATTTGCAGAGAAGGTAACATAAATTCAACCGGAAAAATAGCTTCCATGCCAAACACCAATTGAAAAGGTGTGGCTTTATTTAGTCTTTTATACATAGTCCTATAAGCCCATAAAACTGCTGATACCTTGTCATCCCAATCCTGTCTTCCAACATCATAGATTTTGGTCAAGGTATGACTCAGTATTTTTTTGAATGCTTCCGCGGTTCCATTTTCTTGTGGGTGATAAGGCATAGTCTTATGATGAACCACCATGAAATCCGATAATAGGAGCCTCACGGTATCATTAAGAAAATGTGTACCCCTATCACTGGTCAAACTCAAAGGGCATCCATACCTTGTGATAATGTTCTCCCATAGGAACCTTGCATTTATTCTACCATGTAATCTTTAGTCGGGCTGCTTCCACCCACTTTGTGAGATAATATGTGCAAGTGATGACATAATGTGACCTAGTCCTTTGTGCTACCGGTGAAATAGGTCCTACTAAGTCTATTGCCCACTTTTCAAAAGGCTCTGCACTAGGAATAGGAAACAAAGGCATTTCATCTCTTTTTCCTAGTTTGCCAATGCGTTGACAATGGTCACATGCTTTACAATAATCTCTATAATCCCTATACAAGGTTTCCCACCATAAACTTTCCATTAAAATCTTGCACGTGGTGACATCACCTACGTAATTCCTGTTGTTGCAAATCAGCAGCACCCCTGGATGCAAATCAAGTTTCTAAGTTGATGTTTCAGGCATCCAGTGTGATTGCACAACATTGAAACCTCTCTCCAAGTGTGGGACTTGTAAAATGAGAGAGGAATCTCCAGTTAGAGAGGCTGGTTCCTAAAACTCCTCTGATTATATATGTTATTTGCACAATTATAGAGGTTTGAATCCTAATCCTACTCTAGATTCCAAGGAGACAGAGATAGAAAGTGCAAAAATTGAAACTAAACTAATAGGTGATACACCAAAGGAGTGGTGAACACTTCTTGTTCATGAAAATTGACACAATTTCATGAAATGCAACATGAAACATCATACACAAGCGATAAGATGCAATTAGAGGTCTGAAATGAAGCAAGACAATACAAACAAAGGACTAAAAATTGATCACAGAGTCTGCACTGTCATTTTCACTTTCAAAATCCTTGCATTTGCAACATCAAAGAGGCAAAACCACATTACAATCATGAAGAAGTTCGATACTTGCAAAATCACTTGTTGAAGGTGAAAGAACAAGCTTGCTGTCCAAAAAAATGTTCAACCCTCAAAAAATGAGCCAAATCTGGCTTTTACAATGCATGGGTCAAGCCCAGGAGAGAGAAAACATGTAAAAAACGTGGATCCATTCCCCATTGAATGAAGATGCAATAAAAAAGCATGGGCATCCTTACAGACCCATGCCCTGACATTTTTGGCCATGTTGAAGAAGAATGCGACCCATTTTGCATTAAAACTGGTTGTTGAAACATCATTTATGGCCATTACCACGTGCCAGAGACGTTTCTTAATTTTATCTCTCCAAACTGAACTAAAATTAAAAATTGACCCTAGAATCATGTAGATAATTTCACCAGCTTTCCATTGATATAAAGAACGTGAAAATCTGAGCTCTGGATCGAAAGATATGGCGATTTGAAAATTTAGGGCAAAAACAGGCCAAAATCGGATCGGCGGGCAAAAAGTTTGAATTTTTACCCATTTGGTCTTTGGAAATTTTTTCAAATTTTCCCCACGCTCCGCCACTCCAGGTGCCACGTGGCATGTCTTGATTGGCTATGGGCCTTCTAGGGGAAAATTTCCCACAAAAACTCCGCCGAGCCATAACTTGAAAAATACGTGGAGTTAGGAGGAAAACTTTACCTTTCTGGAAAGCTGAGAAAGAGCTCTATCCAATGGTGCCATTTCCAGAAGATTTTGAGTGCCTGAAAAGAAAATTTTTATGTCTGAGGCACAAGAGAAGGAAAGATGAAAGGAGTTAGCCAGAAAATGAGCAGGGGGCACATTTTGGGTAACAATTTTGGCGACTCAGAGGGGTCATCTGCCTGCTAGATGAAGTTACCAGTTGCCTGAAGCAATCCATTGGGCATGGAGTCACCTGATTCTTTGTTTAATACCCCAACTGACTAGAACATTGCAAGGAGGAAGATGGAATATCACCTGATGGAGCAAGGCCTGCAAACACATTCCCAGGAACAACAAGTTGTGCCAAAGCACTTAGGGAAAGTAAAACTAACCTACAACAAAACAATGTGCACAAGCACTTGGAGGAATGAAAACCTAAGCTAATATTTACAAGGTGGAGAATTTCCCTTTAGTAGAAATACTTTAGATAGATTTCATTGACTGGAATCTGGAGTTCTTCACCATCTAATGAAGACAATCGGAAGGCATTGCTGTCCTTACACTTTGTGACCATGTATGGGCCACTCCAAATGGTATCAAATTTTGAATGTGTTCCTGGTTTTGCTCTATCTGCATCCCATTTTAAAACTAGATCTCCAAATTGGAAAGATCTACTCTTGGCCTTCCTATCAAAGGTCTTTTTGATCAAAGCTTGATCCTTCTCCATTGCTTGGGATGCACGATCTCTCGATCTCTTGGAGCTCCATCAACTCTGCATATCTCACCTCCATGAGCCCAAACTCTAGCAAATCTAACTACTTCATGAGTTCCAATGTTGGCAACTCAAGTGACATGGGCAATATTGCCTCTCTTCCATAAATAAGCCTGAATGGAGAGTTACCTGTGGATCTCTTGGGAGTTATCCTATCAGCCCATAAGGTGATTTCAGTTTGGTATGCCAAGACCTCTAATTCTCATCAAGAGTCCTCCTAATGATCCTCAACAAGTTCTTGTTTGTAGATTCAGCCTGGCCATTACCCTGAGGGTAGTAGTTTGATGAAGTACTTAGGTAGATCCCGTTCTTGACAACCCACTCAGTCACCTTGGATCCAATGAATGCTAATGCATTATCTGAGATTATTGTAGCAGGTATGCCAAATCTGGTTACTATCCCTTCATAGAAGTCTAAGATGCTAGACTCATTTTCTTCCTTGAGTGCTACTGCTTCAGTCCACTTGGTGAAGTAGTTTGTGGTCAAAAATCCACTTATGCCCTTGGCTTGAATTGGGATTAATGACTCTAATGAAGTCCAAACCCCATTACATGAATGGCTGGTCAACTGAAATTGGATGCAATGGAAGGGCAGCAAGCCTCTCTTTACCTGTGAAGAATGCACAATTCTTGCACCTTTTGATCCACGCAAAGCAATCACTAAAAATCTTGGGCCAATAATAACCAGCCTTCATGATTTTTAGAGCTGTCACTCTTGGTGCAAAATGACCACCAGCTGGTCCACCATGGAACTCTTCCAACACCCTATGAATTTTATTTTTGCTAATGCATCTCAGTAGCACTCCATTCACATCTTTCTTGAACAAAACACCGTCTACTATGGCATATGGGACAGCCTGCAATCTGAAGTGTCTTCTTTGGGTTTTGTTCATCTCTGGAGGGCATAGGCTTGTGCTTAGGAAGTGCATTATACCTTGGGTCCAGCAAGGAGTGGGGACAACATTATCCTCTTCTTGAGTGCTACCTTACACATGGCTGTCTTGAACTATCAAAACAACCTCTTCTTTATTGCATACTCCTTTTTGCTTGCTCAGAATCAACTGCTCACACAATCCTTTTCCTCTTGCCAGCTTGGTGACCTTGATCTCAATGTCATACTCCATGACACGAGTGATCCAACCTACCCTTTTATCATTCAAATCCTTGTTGAGGAGGAAGTCCTTTACTCCCGCATGAGAGACCAACAACTGAACCTTGTTGTTTGAGACTAGATGCTTGAATTTCTTCAAGCTTTTGATTACTGCAAGTACATGCTTCTCAATAAAAGAATATCTCACCTCATATTCATCTAGGCTTTGGCTAAAGAAAGCAATTGGCTACTCATCATTGTCCTTGTTCTGCTGTACCAAAATGGCAGAAATGGTATCATTACCCCCAAATGCATAGAGGATGAAATCCTTGGAGAAGTCTAGGTTGATGAGAGTTGGTGCTTGAGAGATGGCTTCTTTGATTGCTTCAAAACTCTCCTTGCCTTCTGTTGTCCATTTGAAAGCCATGCTTTTCTTCAACATCTTGGTGATAGGTTTGACAAGGGCTGTAAAATCTGGGACAAACCTCCAAACAAAATTTATTCTCCCCAAGAAACTCTGAAGTGCCTTCTTGTGGCTTGGTAATGGTAGTGCTCTTATGGCTTCAACTCTCTCTGGATCAATTGCTAATCCTTCTTTGGAGACAATATGGCCAAGGAGCTTTCCTTCATGTGCTAGGAAGATACACTTCTTAGGATTCAAAGACACTCCAAATCTCCTGCACCTTTGGAAGACTTGTCTTAATTGAGAGAGGTGGTCTGTTGCATTCTTTGAAAAAACAGTGATATCATCAAGATATATCAGCACCATGTTGTTAATCAAACCTTTGAACGCCATGTCCATTGCTCTTTGGAAGGTAGCTCCAGCGTTGGACAACCCAAATGGAATTTTCCTGTATGCATAAGTTCCCCATTTGGTTGTGAAGGCTGTCTTGAACTGATCTTCTTCCTTCACCATAATCTGATTGTACCCTGAGTAGCCATCAAGCAATGAAAACCTTTTGGAGCCAGCAATAACTTGTAAAATCTGCTCCATAGAAGGAAGTGGGTAATGGTCCTTGAGAGATGCTCTATTCAAATCTCTGAAATCAACGCATAATTTGATCTCTCCACTCTTCTTTCTGACTGGAACTAAGTTGGCAACCCAACTAGAATGCTTGATTGGGAATATGATTCTTGACTCAATCAACTTGTTCAATTCCTTCCTCATGAGAGGTTCCATGTGTGGATTGACTGGCCTTTGTTTCTGCCTAATGGGCTTAGTATTTGGATCCAACTCAATGGTGTGCTGAGCTAACTTGGGATTGAAACCTTTCAAATCTTCGTAGCTCCAAGAAAACACATCAGGGAACTCTTGACACAGCTGTATGAACTCATACCTTTCTTGTTCAGTTGTCATCTTTCCAATTTGTAATGGTTTGTTCTCTTCCACCAAGATGGATACTGAATCTTCTCTCTTGACCTGAATGTTTGCTTTCTCTTTCCTAAACTAATCATTGGGATTGAAAATGGACTCCAAAGTGATAAGTCCCTTGGGTAGCTTGTTAGTTCTCAGCTGTACCACTTGGTCACCATACTGTTGTTCCAAATTTTCCTGATTTTTAGTTGAGAACTCAGCTTCTTCTTGTAAGAAATGGATGATTTGGTGGTCATTCTCAAACACTTGCCAACCTACATTGTTATCTGGCATCAAGGCATCACAATCACATGGATGTTTGGTGTATCTTGTCCTTTTGAATGCTTTCCACAATATCAAAGGCTGCCCCAACTGCTGCAAGCCTATCATAGCTTGGTTTTCTTTTCTAGGAATGGATTTTATGCTAAAGCCCTTAAAATCTTCAATGAGGTCCCACACCCTGTTCTTGTAGCACTTGAGCAGATTATTCTTGACAGCATGCTGCCCTTTAACTTGGTTTACAATCAATTCACTGTCACCAAAGACTTGCAAGTTCTTTATTCCTCTCTTTATTGCCCAATGCATCCCTTGCACCAAGGCTTCATATTCAGCAGTGTTATTGGAGCATGCAAACTGAAATCTAAAAGCTGAATAGTACTTTACTCCTTGAGGTGAAATAAGCATAGCTCCACCTCCTGCACCTTGTCTACTCCTTGATCCATCAAAAACAGCTGCCATACCTCATTGTCATCCTTGTGGTTTGGCTTGGTGATGCTAGGAATGGGCTGATCTTCTTGATGTATGCAATAGACCCCTAGCTCAGATTCTTCTACTTCTTGATAAGGATCAAAAGCATGCACCTTGTTTTCCCATTCATCAAGAGTTAGATCCGGGATGCTTCCAACCTTGGTGTCAACTTCATCAGTGCTTGGGTGATCTTCTTGATCAAATTCCGAATAGTTGGCATTGATCTGACTTGGAGTGTAGGGCTCAATGTGGAAGTTTGCAATAGGTTCAGACCTGATTGTAGCTTTGGTTCCATACCTCATTCTAAACAGCATGTGTGACCAATCAATCAGACAAATATCCTCCAATCTTGGCTGTGAAATCTCTTGAAAAACATAGGGCAAAGAGTGGTGGAAGGTCTATAACTGATACATCTTGTAAAACAACAACATTTGGACATGCATGCAAGGTAAGACTCAAGTTTCTAATCACCCCAACTATTGTTACTGCTGTCCCATCCAACTGCACTACCCCTTTGGATATGGTTTCATATTGAAGTCCTAGCTGATCAGCTATTTGCTTGGGCATCACTGAGCTACTTGCCCTAGAATCAATCATGTAATTGTGCACCAATTGGTTTCCAATGATTAATGAGACATAAAAAGGAGGGGGCTTCAACATTTTACCTTGCTGTCCTCCATGATTCCCTTCAGGCTGGGCAGCATTTGTGAGCACCTTCTCTTGCATTTGGACTTGCTGATTCGAAGTTGGCTAGTCCTTCATGGCAGCTTGTAGCAAATCTCTCTGGCCTGGGATAGATAGGGATTCCCACATTGATATATTTACATTTGTCTTCTTCATCTGATCAATGATACTAAATGGTGATGAAGGATCTCTTTGCTGTCCCTTGGTTTGCATATTCATCCCTTGCATGTGGGCAGCAACAACTGGTATTTGAGTTGGTCTAGGAGCTGTTCTTGGCTGCCCTTGTGCATTTACAACTGGATTTTGTTTGCCAACCATTTGTGGAGCCATAAAAGGTTGTGGATTGGTTGGAGCTAATGGCTGTTCTTCACCCAAATTCCTTCTTTTTGACCTTGTGTTGGCTGCAACACCTTGAGAGACTATTTGATTTATGCCACAAAAATCCTCTGCCTGCCAGTTCACAAGTGTGGTGTCATTTGGAGCTGATTGCTGCTGGAATGTTTCTTGTTGTTGGTTGTTTCCTTGACTTCCCTCACCCTCCACACCAGTAGTTGTCACCATTAATGCTTGATTCAAGGCACCGTTGAAGCACATAGATTGGTTGTGAGGTTCATTGCATGGAAAACACCAATCATACTCCTGAGCAATGTTGTTTTGTGTTGGCACCAATGCCTTAGAGGTAGATATAGCATTTGGATTATAGGGCTGAAATGGTCTGTTGGCAGGAGGCCTTGCTTGATTTAGATTTGTAGCTAGATTGGGTGGTCTATGAGGTTGATATGGCTACCTGTTAGGCTGAGCTTGAGGCTGGAAGGAAGGTCTAAAACTTTGGGCTTGTTGCCTCTTGAGAGTAACCAGCTCATTACCTAAATTTTGCAATTGCTTCATGACTTCTTGAAGCTCATTTGGGGCACTTGGAGATGAAGTAGAAGCTTCATTTGAACTCTGATTTCTAGGAGTGGGAGAAGGAGCCAAATTAGGTGCTTGATTAGTGTTTGGGCTCTCTAAACTTGGAAACAATGGCATGGGAGGTCTAGGGGCTAGTTTGCCAGCTTGGATCAAACAATTTTCAGCCCTAATGGCAATGCTATAAGCCATAGGGATAGTTATGCCTCCCATGGACTGAATCAACATAGAAATATCAGAATTTAGAGCTTTGAGATAGTAAAGAAAAGCACCTTCTGCATTGCCTTGTTGCCACTGGAATTCTCTCCCAAGTCCTTTGAAATCTGAAATTAAAATCACACCACTGCTCATTGGGAGCTCTTTTTGATAGTTGTCGGCTGCTCCAAAGGGACAAGTTGTCTCCCTTTGCCCCAAACTGCTCATGGAGGGCAATACATAGTTGATTCCAATTTTGAATAGATTATGAGGCAAGACTCCGAACCATTGCAAAGCTTTCCCATTGAATGAAGATGCTAGCGATTTGAAAGTAAATTGCATCTCATTGATCTTATGGATTGCACAAATGTTAGCAATATCCTTAACATGATCACCGGTGAGGTCTGATTTTCTCCAAAGGTGAAGTATGGAATGTTCTTGAATCAATGCCGCAACCGAGATTGAATTTTGTGCATTGAGAGCAAGTGGGCTGTTGCCATTGAAATTGACATAGGGGTTGTTTTGTGCCATTATAATTGGTCTTAGAACCCTTGTTGATTGAATGAAAGGCCTACTAGGTGGAGGAGTTGAGAGAGTTATATTTGGTGGAGATGGAGACCTTTGGATTCTCCTCCCACTTTGCCTTATTCTTGGAGATAACTGCAGATATTCAAATAACACCTCTTCCTCTCTAGCTCTTGACCTTGTGTTGATTCTTCTCATGAGTTTTTCGGTTCTGCACTTGCTAAAACCAGATGATTCTTCTTCCTTGGAGTCGCCAGATGTGTAATTTATAGCTCTTTTAAAGCAAGAAACTTGCAACAAATGCACATCAATTTTGTTTTAATGAAGATGAAGACCTCTAAGGTCCCACCGGCGTGCCAAAACTATTGTTGCAAATCAGCAGCACCCCTGGATGCAAATCAGGTTTCTAAGTTGATGTTTCGGGCATCCAGTGTGATTGCACAACATTGAAACCTCTCTCCAAGTGTGGGACTTGTAAAATGAGAGAGGAATCTCCAGATTAGAGGCTGGTTCCTCAAACTCCTCTGATCAGATCTATTATTTGCACAATTGCAGAGGTTTGAATCCTAATCCTACTCTAGATTCCAAGGAGACAGAGATAGAAAGTGCAAAAATTGAAACTAAACTAATAGGTGATACACCAAAGGAGTGGTGAACACTTCTTGTTCATGAAAATTGACACAATTTCATGAAATGCAACATGAAACATCATACACAGGCTGATAAGATGCAATTAGAGGTCTGAAATGAAGCAAGACAATACAAATAAAGGATCAAAATTGATCACGAGTCACGCGCACCGTCATTTTCACTTTGTCAAAATCCTTGCATTTGCAACATCAAAGAGGTAGAAACCTGTTACAATAATGAAGAAGGTCTGATACTTGAAAAAATCACTTGTTGAAGGTGAAAGAAGAAGCTTTCTATCCAAAAAAATGTTCAACCCTCAAAAATGAGCCAAATCTGGGTTTTACAATGCATGGGTCGAGCCCAGGAGAGAGAAAACATGTAAAAACATGGGAGCCATTCCCCATTGAATGAATATGCATTAAAATAGCATGGGCATCCTTACAGACCCATGCCCTGACATTTTTGGCCATGCTGAAGAAGAATGTGACCCATTTTGCATTAAAACTGGTTGTTGAAACGTCATTTCTGGCCATTACCACGTGCCAGAGATGTTTCTTGATTTTATCTCTCCAAACTGAACCAAAATGAAAAATTGACCTCAGAATCATGTAGATAATTTCACCAGCTTTCCATTGATATAAAGAACGTGAAAATCCGAGCTCTGGATCGAAAGATATGGCGATTTGAAAATTTAGGGCAAAAACAGGCCAAAATCGGATCGACGGGCAAAAAGTTTGAATTTTTACCCGTTTGGTCTTTGGAAAATTTTTCAAAATTTCCCCATGCTCCACCACTCCAGGTGCCACATGGCATGTCCTAATTGGCTGCGGGCCTTCTAGGGGAAAATTTCCCACGAAAACTCCACCGAGCCATAACTTGAAAAATACGTGGAGTTAGGAGGAAAACTTTACCTTCTCGGAAAGCCGAGAAAGAGCTCTATCCAATGGTACCATTTCCAGAAGATTTTGAGTGCCTAATTTTTATTTATTTATTTCTGAGGCACAAGAGAAGGAAAGATGAAAGGAGTTAGCCAGAAAATGAGCAGGGGGCACATTTTGGGTAACAATTCCCACCCGCACTTCCTTCGCGTGCTTCCTCCATGATGGCCAGTGTACTCATACTCTAACACACATCCGCGTAAAACTTCATCATGTACCAATTTGTATAAGTCCCCACTAATCAACATGTAGGGCGTGGTGCATATAGCCAACAACTTCTTTTCCAATGCCTTCATTCCATCTCGGTGCCACATCTTCTTTTAAAAATATAGAAATCTCTTCCAAATCGGAGGGTGCGCTCTACAATCTAAACAGCTTACTCATCTAACATTGCTTCCTCAAAATTTGTGCGTCCTCTCCTGAATCAATTCTAGACATCCGATCAGGTCCATAATTACTTTTTCCTCGGATTTACTATAATAGTGAACTCAAACTCTTGAAATAACAACACCCATGAGACATATGTGCCCTTGAAGAATGGGATTGTTCACTAAATACTTTAATGCCATTTGGTCGGTGTAGAATATAAAGGGTATTTCAGCAAATCATGTCTAAATTTGAAAAGCACATAGATCATTGACAATGCCTCGTGCTTGGTTGTGGTATAATTCTGCTATGCTTTGGTGTTAACTTCTTGCTCATGAAACAAAGAGGATGATCAACAATCCCCTCACCGGTTGTGCAATCTTGCTCCAATGGTGGTTCTGAGGCATCTACATGGACATGGAAGGGCTTGTCCCGAGAGGTAAATCATAAAATAGGCACGGTAATAAGCCTATCTTTTAATTTATCAAATGCCCTCTGCTGCACCTTTACCTAATGGAAGGTACTTTTGTGTCTAAGCAGCTCTTCTAAGGGCCGTGATCTTGCATATCCCTTAATGAATTTCCTATAATAGCCTATATGCCCAAGGAATCCACGCCTTTGCGCTCTATCTAGTAGGTTCCCTTAACTCCACAATAATCGTAACCTTAGTGGGATCTACCAAGTAAGCCCTCCTTACATATGATATGCCCCATTTAAGTCCCAAAGGGTGTAAAGCAAACACACACTTCTTAATGTTGAGGGATATCCTCAATCGCTTATAGCTTTCAAACATTAATCTCAAGTTGTCACAATGGTCCTTAACCAAACCATATACTGTCCAATCATCCAAGTAAACCTGGAGAAACTTATGAATGAAGTCATGGAATGCTTGCACCACTATGCGTGAAAAGATAGCAGGCACATTCTTCAACCCAAAGGGCATGACCATATATGCAAAACTTCCCCACTCGGTGGTGAAATTTTTCTTCTTCTGGTCCTCCTTTGTAATCCAGACTTGGTGGTATCCTGAAAATCCATCCGTAAAGGAATAGATTTCGTGCCCAGTGACTCCTTCCAAAATTTCTTCAGTGAAGGGGGTCGAAATGGATCAATGACACAAACGCATTCAATTCCCTATAATCCACAAAAATTCTAATCCACCCATCCTTCGATGCTAATTACCATCATACTTATCCATTCTCGATTCTTCTACCGCCTCGGTGATCCTAGAAGCTATCATCTTGTCTATTTCCTCCTTAACCTTCACACATAAATTGGGATTTATTTGGTGGGGCCTTTTCCTAATCAGGCGCACACCTTCCTTCAGTTTTATCCTCATTTACCCTAAGGAATGGTGAACGCCTTTTAGCTCTTGGTACCAGCGCGGGAATAAATCTTCAAATTCACATAACGAGATCAATGATATTTGACACTTCCTTCTCTATCCAATAATCTCCAATAATATCTTCCTTAGGTTCTTCTTCTAAACTGATGTTAATTTTATTCATCTTTAAAGGCTCATGGTAGGCATGTGCGTGAGCATCTGCACTATCTGCTACCTCGCGCGTTCTATAAAATGGCTAACATCTAAGCTTTCCAATTCCTCTCCATCAATCACATATACTAACTTGCCCCTCTCCTTTTCCAAACAAAAGTGCTCAAGCTGTAATTCTTTTGTTTCTTTAATCTCTTCGAAGCGTATCTCCAATCACCTAGTAATTCCAACAACCTATCTTCCATTCTGGCACTATCCCCCATGGTAAGGCACTTGATACCTTACAATGCCTTATCAATCAATGGTTTGGTACTCTAATACTCAAAGGCTTGAATAAGATCACCGTAAGCTCTTGCCAATTCCTTTACGCGATGTGTCTCTAAATGAATGTACCATGCGCATGCACAACCTTGCAATGTAGAATACAACTTGTACACCTAGAGGGATGGTGACAAGGATTCTGCGCCTTCTCTCTAGACCTATTCACACTCCTGGATATGAAAAGAGGTGGGATCCTTCCCATGGTACTCCCGATGATGGTGGGTTTATTACTTCTAGAAAATATGACAGAGAGAGCAATTCTTACCTTGCGCCACTCTAAAAGGATCTCTTGATGCATGGCCCACCAATGAACTATTTTTCTGAGAAAGACGTAACTCAACATCTCCCTCCATTCCTTCTCGTTCTTTCACTGAGCTTCTATCTCCTACTGAAAGATCTCAGGGAAGGCTCCTCTGGAGTATTTGGGCAGTTCTTTTCCTCCAAGGTGCCGAATCTTGCGTGCCTTTATTACCTTGGTCACCGATCCTCTCAACTACCATCCCATTAATTATTAAGTCCCATGTGCCCAATTGTGACATGCCAGGCTGGTGGTATCACTCACTGACTAAGCATCTTCAAACTAGATAACCCTGTTAATAGGGTGTACCATCTCAGGGTCTCTGATTGAGTGCACATAAATCTTGTCCAGAACTTCTTCTCCCAATGGTTCAATGTAGGGCATCGACTTCCCATCAACCAAGGGTGTAATGACTTGCTCCTTGTTCTAAAAACTAATGTACCCTTTGTTGAACCGAATATCTGCATTGTTCTGTAACACCAAGGGCACCCAATTAATCTTTGGGAAATTGTCCACCTCGGTGAGCACCAAGAATTTGAGGTCCCCAGAATCTTGGTTCCCTGAATAGTAATAGCCACATCCTTCAAGACACCAATGGGCATTGCCTTAGTCTTGTTTTCCATATACAACACATTTGAAGATGGCTGTAATGTAGGTCTCCCCATCTGATGCCATGCATCCAAAGTCAAAACATTAACCTTCGTGCCAGTGTCAATGAGTATATTGTTGAGGAGCCATCCATCTACAACTGCATTCAATGTAATCTCCTTGTCATAGTCAAGGTTGTGAGGGGGAAGGTTTGCATGCAAGACCTACCTCTCGCACTCTTCTCTCAGTGTGTGGTACCTTCTCTCTCAACCAGGATCCTAGCAAAGGAATGATGTTCTCCTACCTTAGCATTTTACACACCTCTTTGACCTCATCCAGGTCATCCTTTTGCACCTCGACTCTCCTTCCTTGTTCCTCCTTTCTGGATTTCTCCTTTAGACACTAGATCTCCCCTTGTAAGCTTCAAATAACATCCATGGTGTCCTGATATATCTCCTTCTGATGTGCGGGGTCTGGATACTTTCCATGAATGACCTCTTCCCTTGAAACCAGTTCTCTGTCTTGGTACTTCCCTTGCACGCGTGGCTTCTACCCTTGTTGTTACCAAGACAGCTCCAAACCTTCATCTTGTGTTACCCGAGGCATCCATTGTATGTTTTCCTTCTTGATGCTGACCATTGTAGTGCCTTTGTCCTTCTAGTGCTGCTGATTCATATGCTCATATAACTCTAGGAACTCCTCATACTTATGCTTCTTTTCATACCACAAGCACTTAACGCAACAAGTCCGCACTCACGCTTGTAATGTTTCTATAGATCCACAGTTGAAACATGTTCCATGTGGGAACTCACTTCTTCCTCTATGGTTACCTCGTCCATGGAATCCTCCTCAAAAACCCCTTCCATGCGCGCCCCCATCTGTGCACTCCTCATAATGGCGATCATCATTTTTTTGAAGCACTGGAAATGCTTTGGTTTGGTGCACCCCATGATCAATGAGCCTACGATGTTTAGTATCATGGGTCATGGAGGTAAAAATCTTGCAATAAAAAGATACATTCTTCACGATCACGCGCTACTGATAAGGGACATCTACTTGCATCATGGTCCCCATGAAAAATCTCACAATCTACTATCACAAATAAGATACCATCCTCCGGGGGCAATTATCTTTAACGTGCCCCTCTATTCACAATCCATGCACCATAAACCACTTTGTGAGTCTCATGGACTGAGTTCACAAATAGCTTTTCTAACTGCTTAGCCATAGCAGCAATTTGAGCCTCCAAGAATGGGCTAACACCGATGATAATACTACCAATGACTTTGGCGTGTAAGGTAGCCTCCAATGCTTTATGTGGATCTCGTAAAGTTTTATGACATAACTCCCTTCTAAAAGGGATGATCAATCCTCCGAATAACCACTGTGCATGTTGAGAAGGATGTATATCATATGACAACTGACTTGGACAAGAGAGTTTTAAAACGCGCATCATACTCCTACATGCTCTTTTCCATTCCTTGCTATATCTCCTTCAAAGTGCTAATGTTTTTTTGCTCGAACTCAAGAATGTGAAACTATACTAGAATGCATTCTTTAAGGTAGTGTAATCCACCACCCTTTGATGAGGGTCATACTTTCTATACCAGCTATGCGCATACCCTTGCAACGTGGTTGCAAATTGACTAGCCTTTTTTGGGGTTGTGATACCTTTCATGCGCCATAGCAGTTCACACTTATGAACATGTTTCATAGCATCCTCAATGCCCCTATAATCTGGTAAATGTAGAGACATTTCAAAGAAAACTTGAGCTGGTGGTGGGTCCTTGTCCCCGAACTAGAGCCTCGGTTCCCTTTAGTGTTTCCTCCACCACTTGATCCACTAGGTCCATTAGGTCCTGTACCTCTAGAGCCACCAGATCCACTAGAACCACTAGGTCTAATAGGGCATGTAGGATTTGTGTCAAGCACCCCCATGGTCCCACCGAATCAGGCTGTGTCTTGACGGTGTGTGATAGTGCCCCACTACCGGTACTTTGTCCCATGCCACTCCACGATACGAGACAAAAGCTTGTACACTTGCCCCTTGTCTAAAAACTCCTCTGAATACTAGAATATGTGTAGCCATAGAAGAAGGGAATGTAAAATTTTATCTCCTAGGCATGGATCTGTCTCTTCCACTAGTTTCAACTGGATCAATACTTCTTCTTGGTTCGGAAAACGAAGTGCCGTGGCTTAGTCACTTTGGGTGGGTTTAGATATATGCCAATGAATCTCCTTTCTCCATGCGATGAGCTCTCACCAGAAGCTGAAGGGGTCTCCCTTATGCGCTTTCCAAGATGGGGTAGCACAAACTTCTTAGGATCCAAAACCTTTGCGTGAACCTCAACTCCTTCCCACAATGTCTGTCTCCATAAATCCATCACATTAGTAGCCTTGCATTGTCTAGTAATCTCCCTTTCACACACTTCACCATACTTGAGCCGTCTTTCTTCCATCTCCCTTTGTCATCTCATCTACCATCTTCCTCCACCCGAGCTTCCTTATCCAATGCTTAGAATGGTTTAGTGCCATTGGGAGTGCCTCTAAACTCATAGTAACCATTAATATCTTCATGGCTAGAGGAATAACATGTAGAAATGTTCCTCTAGGTTCTTGTAGAAACTCAAACTCAGCAATCTCTAGGAAATAATACATGGAAATGGTGTATTCCAGAGTGTAGCTAGCTAGTACTCCTCCCCACCGGTGATCTATAACACGGGTCTATGTCGATCTACATCCTGCAACCTTTAGTAGTCTTCTTTGGTCCATATCCACGATCCATAACACCAACTTGATCTAGAAGCATAGGTTGAAAGCCATCCATATAACTCTCTTGGGAAGCAGCGAGAAAAAGTCTCATACAAGTCATGGTAGAGATTCTCTTCTACCCATCTACGTGTATTAAACTCGGTCTAGTGTCTTTGAATCTCTGGGAAAATTCATCTTCCGTGCTCTTGAACCACGATTCAAAATTTTCTAATGTTAACCGATCTATCATTACTCTTTACATAGATCATGATGCATGCTATATCCCACTATAACTTCAAAAAGAGGGTCCTGAAATGGAACCAAGATGTAGTCAATTTTACTCCCACTATAAAAGGAAGGAATCCCATGCATGTCGACCTATCACCCAGAGAGTTGGGCACTCACTTGAGGCACGCGCAGTTTTGAGTCTCTCTTTTATGTGAGTTTTAGTGGGAATCATTCATCTATGAGTAGTATAAGATTATTCAAGAAAGAATTTTAGACATACAAGAAGCATAGGGCTCAGAATGACCTCCAGATCCTTGTAGTTTCTTTAGACTGAGTGTTTTAAAAGACTCCATAACATATATTATAACAGAAAGAAAGATAAAACCATTCATTCATAGCATGAAAGGAAAGAGAACTTCTATGAATGAAATATACATAAAACCCACTGATATTCATATCTAATTGCAATAGGTAGCCTCATTGTATTCATCATTTCATTACAAGAGCCATAGAGGGTAGACCGCAGTCATGCACATCACTAGGCTTATATAACTATGCCAAAGAGAAAAAGAAATTACAATGCTAAGCTTAGTACATTCCTTTCTACATCGAATTTCTACTCGCAGTAACCCTGTAGAGCCTCACCCATGTTATCTCTTTCTCTATGTATATCTCTTCCTCTATCTCTATATCCCCATCTATATGTTATCTTGGTCTCCTTGTCTCTGTGTCTATTTTCTTTAGCTGCAGGCACTTTTATTTATCACCTTCCCCGCACCGCCAACTCACCTTGTCGTGCCCTCGATCCATTTCCAAGTGTCGAATGTGGTCCTCCAAGTGAGCATGTTCCTTCAGATCGAGCTCTCCACTCCATCTCATGATGATCTTCTAGAAGATCCTATCATTGACATGCTTATTTATCGGGCCACCTTGCCGCCAGATGGAATGTTATCCGTGTGCAACTCGATCACGCTTTTCATGTGTTCTCGCCTTTATTTCTTAAATCAGCTAGGTCCTAAACCTCCTTTCAAGCGCTGCACGTGCTATTTACTTCCTTAAGCCTTTTCGCTTATGCGATTTTTCCTTGTGCGCCATCTTGTAACTGGGGTCCCACGCGCCCATGTGCCTTCATACTTAGTCAATATTTCAGGGGCCCAACACTTATGATTTTTAATTTTGATTATTGGCATCTCTGACTTAGGATGAATCTAGGTTAATGAAATATTTGGATGGAAAGTAATGTTTATAAATGATCTACTATTGAGCTATGCTTAAAATATAGTTAGGGTAGTTACATTCTTATGTTAAACATGTTTAACTGAGTTAGAAACATGTATGAAATGTATGAAAGAGGTAGTGAGATTCTGATGAAAGGTTACTCCTCTTAACTTATTGTTTTATTTCTTTTGATAAATGAAAGATAGGATGGTAGGATAAAGTGGTTGATTTCATGTCATAACCTTGCTTTTGATTTGAAGTATGTCTCTTTCTCTATCTTTTATTAGAGTTTGTATCTCCTTTTGGCCGAGTCTTTCTAAATTGCTTTAGGATTGTTTCATAACAACAAAGTTATTTTTATGAAATAGTTAGCTAAAATCACATCGTTTTAATGATTTAGTGCTACTTAAAACCCTACTTTATCAACCCTATTTCAATGAACTCCGACCCGTCTAGCAATTTTATAGATGGACTTCGTAAATGATGAAAGGAGAAAGATCTTTAGAAAGTTACATTTTTTTATCAAAGAGACTGAATCTTTATTTTGTTGAGATATGGTTTCATTACTGAAATGTACTTGATGGAAAATAAAGTTGTATCTGAATTGATTAAGTATGGTTGTTTGATATTTTGTAATATCTGCAATGTTGGACTTGCAAATGTATAACTTCTCCTTGCTGAATAAAAGGTGTGTGAAACTTGTTTGTACATGATGTAATTCCTTTTGGCATACAATGAATGGAAATGATAAGTATTACTCTATTTTATAGACTGTAACATACTTTTATGGTTTGGAATAGAATAAATAGAGATATGAGGTGTAGTTGGATTACCTTCTCTAGTGAAGATGCAACTTATAAAGTTGACATTATTACATTGATATTCAACCATATCATTAGGACTATATTTAAATCAAATGATTGTATGAGAATTAAACTTTTTTATAATTTTATAACATATAATGGGATTATAAATTGACATTAATCCTTAATAAGGAAAGGAAAGACAACTCCCATGAAATGAATCATAGTCTTGACTTAAGACCTTTTTGAAATGAATCCTGATTGTTATCTATAGTTAGTAAAGGTGTGATTTCTCATGAAGACCTCCTTAATCAAAATAGGGATGTTGGGAAAGAAAAATAAAAGGGAATTAGACTTCATTTCAATGAAGTCTAATATGGAAAAGGACTCTGCTCAAAACTTATATAAGCTAGGGTTGTATTAAGTGAGTAAATAAATGAAACTTCCATGTGTACTGGGACTTTTATGTAAAATATGAATCAGGATGTTAATAGTTTAAATCATAGCATGTGAATTGGTTAGGAAGAAGATTTATCTGCATAACTACATCTATTACAGTTTTAACTTGGAACCCTAATGGTTAAGGAACCTAGTTGATCAAGTAGGGTTGTTGTAATTAATCTATAATAAGGAAATTAATAAGATATAACCTTATTTCTAAGGTATGTTTGTCTAGATGAGGAAAACTCATTTGGATGTTGATACATGCCAACTGCAGCGTAGTAACTTTGTGATGACAAGGTTATTTACAAGGATACTATGTTGCAGTTGACATGTCTCAACACCCTTCAGAGTTTTTTCATCTAGACTAATATAAATTCTGACTTGATCACAATTCTACCCTAGGTAAAGATAGGGGCATGATCTAGTGTCGGGGTCAACTCATGTTGACTAAGGATAAATAGACACGCCCAATCGACATAAGTTGATTGAGTATGTCTAAGTACCCTTAGTCACACGTAAGTAATCCTCCACACTAGGCCATGTTGTTAACCTTGGCTAGGGTTAAACTTTGAATGAGTGAACGAAAAAGTCAGTGAATACCATTCTAGATAACAGATCAAGTATGGTGAAGGACTTATTCTATTTGACAAGTATTTCATCTAGGAATATAAACATGAACAGTATGTTTAAAATATTTGGCCAAAGTATCGTAAGCTACTAGTTGCATTGTCCTATGTCACCTAGTTTAAGAAGCGGGATTTCAGATGAATATCAGTAACAAATATTTAGATAGGCCTCTTAAATAGAACACTTGATACCTCTAAAAGGGTAAAGGAACCAAGTATATGTAGTATACACATTTTAAAGTTAACATGAGAGATTGGTATGATACCGAGTCATGAAATGAGAGATCGGTGTTTCACCGAGTCATTTACAATTGTATATGGTTTTTTGTTATGAGATAGATTAGATTTGGAATGTGTGTTCTAAATTATGTTAATTTAGAATAGAGAACATTATGCAAAAAAAATCCCATATTTCTAAATTCTTAAAATGGGATGTTACATTTTAGACGCGCTATTTCTACAAATTTTTCTTTGTTATCTTCTCATAGCGCTCTAATAATGGTAACCTTATCTATGTTCTTCCGTGAAACCTCTGTAGATACATTAACAAAGGCATTTCTCACCTTATCATTAGACATGAGAGTGGGCTTTATAGTCATGTGCCTACTTTGTGGTGCCTTCTTCATTCTTCTTGACACACATGACTCCTCACATACATCAAAATCTAGCTCGTCCATGTGATTTTGCATAGACCAAGACAAATTTTTTCTCACGCATGTAGTGGCAATGTATGGGTCCATCAACTCCCATCCATACAACCCCTTAAGGCCCATTGTTCTTTGGAAACAGGTGTAGACAATTTTACTTGTGTCCTCAGCATAGCCCATACTTGGCCCAACATACTCCCCACTGGTTCTCCTCATTCTTGGCCCCTTAGGAACCTAAGCACCAAGGTTTTAGTTGGATCTTCTATGTTTTGAGTAATATCATTCTCTTTTTCCTCTTCCTCCTTTGCACCTTCCTCTTCATCATTCATATCCTCATCCCTGGGTTCTTCCACATCTTCTCGGGTCATGCAACATGCTCTCTGAGACTCCTCGACTCCTCATTCAACTTTAGTTGTCTCTTCTTCCTCTCGGTTGTATATTTATGAGGATAGATTCATGGTGATCTCCTCACATGATATGGAGTTCCCGCACCTTGGTTCCTCATTCTTCTGAATACCCTTTTAAAGAAGCACTCTCCTTGGACTACTTCCATGTCCAATTCTTTGTATTCTTCTTGTACTTGAGGTGGAGTACTTGCGTGCTCAGTCTCTACTCTGTCTATGGGCTGCCTTTGGAATCTATGATATAAGCCACCAATATCTTCATGTTCTTCATCCTCCTCATCTACCACTATAGTTTTTACAAGTCTGTGGGGATGGAACGTTATCCAATGTATGTTTTCCTTTAGGAAACCCTAGGAGCACAAACTCATTTTCTATATAATTTTTACTATCCATTTTAGGATTAAGCTGAAGGTATACGAGTGTGGATCTGATGTCCCCAATAGCCAAGCTTACTGGATTCATACTTATGACATTTGAGATGGGCCTCTCAATATAGGTATTCTTTCCTAGATACACACATGCCTTCCTCAGAGTGTGGTAGTCACAATTTTCCTTGTCTGCATTAAATTTTATGCGGTGTGCATAAGTAAATTAGTGGACTGATGCCTAGAAGTAGCCGCCTATGAAGGCATATGGCATTTTGTACCATGGGCTTCATGCCCCATCCCTCATAGTAAATCGTGTGATGTAGAAGTGTTGTTACACCGCTAAATGTATTACCTTGCCCACCACCGAAGGTAGCTCCTTGGGAATGTGCCACTCCTCCCCATATGTCATGTGAAGTTAGTTATACCACATCTTTTCCCTATGCTTAAATGGCCCACTCATTGATCCTTCACATAAATATTTGTCAAACCTCTCTGCAAGGGACTTATTTTCCATGGGATACTCCCAGATCTTGTTCTTTGGCCCATCGGGCACTCCAATTTCTAAAAACACAAGGGAAAGGAGGATAAAACAAAAACTTATCTTCTCTCCTATGTGCACTTCCTTAACAATGGTGTTTGCAATGTAGCCTGCTAGGTTGTAGACTACTCCCTAAGACATTTTCTTTGTAACATGCAGCCACATGGTATTCACTTGCGACCATCTCTCTTGATCATTCAACTTGGTTACCAAATGTGCGGCTACCTACACCACTTTGGTACCCATTCAGGTGGACCCTTAGTATACCCCAACTCCTTGCTTATCTCTAATATTGTTTCTTTATTAGTCATATCACTAGCAAGTTCTACCTCTTTGCCCTTCAATCCTATCAGTGTGAAAATCAGGGCTCCTATGATTCTAACCCTTTGTCTGGAAAAATAGAAGTCCTCATGGATTCTGCTCATCATCCATTGGTATAATGGTTCATACTTTCCAAAATATGGGAGCTCATATAACTGATAGACTCCTACCTACTTCAACAATTTCTCCCCAATCATCATATACTAGCATATCCTCCACCGTGCACTTGTTGGTCTTTGTATTCAACAATACATCTAACTCTTTCTTATTATCAAATGTATGGTGGTTTTAGTCACTTATTTTGCACATGCGGATGTGGGAATCCCACTCTTTTCTAACTATCACACCTTCTAGGTACTGCATCTCTGAAAAATTACTCTTGGGAGCCATTTCAACTTCATCTTCTACCTTCTTCTTTCCTTTCGAGCTGCTGCAGTGCTTTCTTTGGTGCCATTGTAAAAATCCTGCCTTTGTTGTCTGTAATGAGTAAACTCAAACCCTAGCTCGAATATGCATGCCCTAGCTTGAAACCACATGCCCTAGCTCCTTTTCAACACCTCTGCTTCACTCAAACCCTTCACCAATGGTTATGTAAGCCTCTTCCATGCAATAATCTACTCTCCACGTCTAGTTTAACACTCTCTACACCTTAACATGACTCACTCACTTGATCACACTTATATCATTTAAATAATTGTGATAAAAAGGTAAAGATGAACCCGCATCATTTCCTTATATAGATTTTCAAAAATTTAGTTCATTTATTACTCCTTCACCAAAAAAAATTCTCTCATTATTTGACCATTTTCATAATATCCACACGGTACATCTTCACCCCTAGCTATAACCTTCTAGTGTGCATTCCTACCTTCTAGCTAAAGAATTCTCTTCAAAGATGATTTCGTACACCTAAGTACCTCACCACTTTTACTTCCCTTAGTAGTCTCCACGACTCTGCTTACCTCACGTTATACTGTTCCCTCATTTATCTCCATCTATGGTCATCTTTTAAAGCAATATCATTTCTAACAACTCCTCTCCAAACTTGAATAACACTTGTAGTAGTTTGTTCCTTTATGTGTACCCAATTGTAAATAGCCACCCCACACCAATGGTATGTGCAATCCTCTGCGCATAAAAATTCTTCAAATGGTAATTATCTTCCAACGACGCAAACACACTTATTACACAAAACACCAACTAAATTGACAAATCATAGTGATGAAGAAGGAAATACATTAAGGAAATACATAAATGAAAACCTAGTCTAAATGGTAATGCTAGCTTATTATAAACACCAAGAATACTTATTTATAGTAGGGCTTCAACCTACTCCCATTGAAGTAACCAGTGCAACCGTATCCAATCAATCATCTCTAACTGGAATGCTCATGTTTCAAGTATGTGAGTGATAACATAAGGTCCCAACCAATGCACTTTAAGCTTTCTGGATGACACGAAGCTTAGAGTCATAAAGAAGCACCATCTTTCTTATCTCAAGCTTTTTGTCCCCGATATTCCTGTTGTTCCATGCCTTCTACCTAGAATTTGCCTAATTTTGACTCCAATGTGTTATTACTCGTCTCTCATACAACTTTATCAACTTTTAAATTCTGTCTTCTAGGGCTTGCTCATCAATTTAGACCTCCAAAGGCATGCAATACGTAAAGAAGGTAACATGAATTCCATAGGAAGAACTTATTTCACACCAAATGATAATTGAAATGGTGTGGCCTTATTCAACCTCTTATATGTTGTTCTATATTCCCAAAGCACGGAAGAAACTTTAGCATCCCAATCTTTCCTTCCAACATCAATTTTTTTGTGAATGTATGGATCAAAATATTGTTGAAGGCCTCGGTAGTGCCATTTACCCGAGGATGATAGGGTATAGTCTTATGGTGGGTAATCATAAATTCATATAATAGTATCCTCGATCATCTCATTTAGAAAGTATGTACCCTATCACTTTTTGAGCTCAACGAGCATCCATACCTTGTAAGAACATTTTCCCATATGAACCTCATTGTTGTAGAATTATTGTACAATCCTTGGTAGGTACTAATTTTTCCCACCTTATAAGATAATTTGTGCAGTGATGACGTAGCGCAATCCGATTCTACACGTAACTAGAAAATAGGACCCACAAAGTCTATAGCCCATTTTCAAAATAGATTTTCACTAGGAATAGGTCTTAAAGGCATTTCATCTCTTTACCTAGGTTTACCAACATGTTGACAGTGATCACACGCCTTACAACATGCTTTACAATCTTTGTAGAGGGTCTCCCACCATAATCCAGTGAGTAGAATCTTTCTTGTAGTGGTGTCACATGCATAGTGCCCACCTACAATACCACCATGAGCCTCTTTCATGATGTCCATGTGCTCGTGCTGTAGTACACACCGACATAATACTTCATCTCGACCTAACTTGTATAGGTCATCACTAATCAACATAAAAGGTGCCGCATGAATTTCAAGTTGTTTCTTCTCTAAAGATTTCATTCCTTCTATGCGCCATACATGTATGTAAAAAGATAGAAATATCCTCCAATTCTGAAGGTGTGCATTGTAACCTATATAACTATGCATCGGCATTGTATCTTCAATTGTCTACATGTCCTCCCCTGACTAAATCCTTGATAAGTGGTATGGGCCAAAATTAATTTTCCTTGGTTTTACCACAACTGTGAAATCAAATTCTTGGAATAAGAGCACCCATCAACATATGCACCCCAATAAAATGAGATTGTTTACCAAGTATTTCAATGCCATGTGATTGGTGTAAAATATGAATGGTGTTGCTATAAGGTATTATATGAACTTATGCAATGCATAGATCATTGATAAGGCTTCAAACAGTAGTTGTATAATTCTACTCTACAGGATTCAACTTTCTACTAGCAAAATAGATAGGATGATCTGTAATACCTTCTCTAGGTTGAGCCAACACTACACCAATGATCATGCCAGAGGCATCCACATGTACATGAAATGGTTGGTTTCATGAAGGAAAATGTAGAATAGGCATTGTAGTAAGTATCTCCTTCAATGTCTCAAATGTGCGCTATTGCGGTTCTCCTCAATAAAATGTCCCTTTTCCTTTTAGTAATTATTCTAAGGTTGCGAAACCTTAGAATATCTTTGATAAATTTCCTATAATACCTAGTGTGACCAAAGAATCCACGCACCTCACTCTAACTAGTAGGCTCTTCTAGGTGACAATAACTACAACCTTAGTTGGATCCACTAACAAATCTTCCTTACAAATTATGTGCCCTAACAGAGTGCCAAAAGGTGTAGCAAAACACACTTCTTGATATTCAAAGAGATGTTTAACTATCTACATTATTCAAACATCAAGTGGAAATTGTCACAATTATCCTTAACAAGTCCATACACCATCCAATCATCCAGGTAAACTTACAAGAAAATGTGAATAAAATCCTGGAATGCTTGAACAAATTGTTGCGAAAATATAGCAGGAGCATTTTTCATACCAAAGGGCATCACAATATATGTAAAACTACCCCATTCAGTGGTAAAAGTTGTTTTTTCTTGATCCTAATGTGTAATTTTGACCTGATGATACACAAAGAATCCATCTGTAAAAGAATAGATTTCACACCCTGCAACACCTTCTATTATATCCTCTCGTGAAAGGTGTAGGAAAGGGATCAATCAAACATGCAACATTCAGTTCTCTGTAATCCACATGAATCCTAATATGACCATATTTATTTATATTGATGACCATGGGGCTAACCCACTCTGATTATTCTATGGGCTTGATGATGCCGGACTTTAACATCTTGTCAATTTCTTCTTTAACTTTTACGCGTAGGTTAGGGTTAATCCTTTAGGGTATTTTCCTGACTGAGGCACACACCTTCCTTAAGCTTGATATTCATTTCTCCTAATGAATCATGCACTCCTTTTAATTCATGGTAGTCCCTAGGAAATAAGTCTTGAAAATAATGAAGAAACTCAACTATCTTTTCCACTTCAGATTCAGACCAATAATCTCTAATTATTGCCTCCTTAGGTTCAACATCCATACCAATATTCACTTTCTTTGTCCTCATAGGTTCATGTTAGGTGCGCACGTTGTTATCCACACTATCTAAAACCTCATGCATACCTACTAAATGATCTATATCCATATTTTCTACTTCCTCATCATACACTATGTAGACCATATTTCCTTAACCTTTCTAAAATCAAGCATGCTTGAGTAGCGTGGCATCTGTCTCTGCTTCTTCATCAAAGCACGCTCCTGAGTCGTTATAATCAAATAACTCCTAAATGAGTTCTTCCACTTTACACTATCTCCCATAGTTAAATGATTTATAACCCTTAATACCTATTCTACTGGAAGTTTAGTAGAGAAGTAGTCAAAATTCGGACCATTCCTGCAAATCAAATCCTACCAATTTCTAGTTTCTCAATGTAACTCCTCATATACATACCAAGCACGTGCACAACCTTGTAAAGTGGAATAAAGTTTGTGCACCCATAAAAAAGGTGGTAAAGCTACGTGCTCCACTATCCAGAGCCTCTCACACTACTGAACATGGTGTTGAATAGGTTGATTACCATGATAAGTGCAGATTTGAGTAGGTGCATTGCTCCTAGAAAACCGAGTTGTTAGAGCAATCCTGATTTCATTCCATTCTACAAGATTATCCCTGTGAACCACCCACCAATGCATGCTGCTATCCTATGCAAGGTATATGCTAACATATTTCTTCTTTCAAATTGGTCTATCCACTATTCCTCCATGGCCCACAAGAATACCTTAGGGTCTCCTTCTCCAAAGGTACCAAGGTACAGAGCTATTACCTATCCTATTGATGCAACAAGGCTTTCTTTTCCACATAAATGCACTCCTTACTTTGTGCCCAACCATCTCATAAGTACCATGAACCCAATTATCAAAAGCAATACTATTAGTATCACTAATAGACTACACATCTTCCCACTAAAGGATTCCTTCTTTAGATGGCTTGAGTACTTATGGGTCCCGAATGGCATGTACATAAATCTTATTTAGATATTCCTCACTCAAAGGCTCAACATAGGGCACAAATTTCCCATCTGTTAAAGGGATAATAAATCTTTCCTCCTTGTTCTCAAAACTTATATATCCCTTGTTGAACCAAAGATCAACATTATTTGTGTAACACCAAGGGCACCCAAGAAGAGTTGGGAAATTGTCTACTTCTACAAGTGCTAAAACCTCAAAATCCCCAGTGAATTTGGTCCCTTGAATAGTAATGAATGCATCTTTTAAAAATATGATAGGAGTGGCATTAGTTCAATTAGCCATAAACAATACATTAGAAGATGGCTATAATTAAGGTCTCCCCATTTATACCCATGAATCTAAATTAAGCACATTTACCTCCATTCCTGTGTCAATCAATATATTACTCAAGAGCCATCCATTGACAATAACATTAAGAGTGATCTCCTTATCGTAATCTAAACTATGGGAGGGGGAAGATTCGCATGCAGGGATTTGATGTTTATTCTCAATATTCACACACAGTGTTTCCTTTAGCTAACTCCCTAGTAATGGAATGATATTCTCCTGCACAACATTTTGGATACCTCCTTTAAGTCATTAATATCTAACTAGACCGTCTTTGCTGCATTATTTTGTTCCATCTTCCGTGATTTATTTTTTAAACATTGTAATTCCACTTGAAGGTCTCTGAGTACTTCCATGGTCTCTCGATAAACCTCCTTCTAGTGCGCAAGATCTGGATACCTTGCATGAAAAATTTCCTCCTTAGTAATTGTAGGATTATATGGTAGCACTTCTCTAGCGCACACAACTTTAGCGCATGTAGTGATCTTCACAAGTAATACCTTAGTTTCTACTTGCCAAATTTGGCATCCACTGATATTCCACAGCGCATTGTATCCTAACCATCCTTACGAATTTATTCTTCTATTTGTGCTTCTTGCTAAGATGCTCATATAGATCTAAGCATTCCTCATAGCTATGATTCTTCCCATAGAAAGAACATGCAATATTCTGAGGAAATTCACACTGTAGTGGTAAGGTGATCTACATGTAAAGCATGTTCCGTGAGGGAATTCACTTTGTTCACTACCACGGACTCGACCTTCTAATCCATCACGGTATTCTCAACCTCTTCCACTTCCTCCTTCATAGTGTGCTTGATTGTGATTCTGATCCTGATGCTCACCTTTACCCTTAGAGTTATCTGATACTCCTGTCTGTCACACACCAATATCTATAGCATCATGGATCTAACCAATCAACCTGTAGTCTTCTATATCATGAGTCATGGACTGAAAAATATTACAATAGTATGATACATTCTTCCTTATCGCGTGTTGTAATAATGGGCAGCGGCTAACGTCATGGTTCAGGTGACATATCTCATAGTCTAGCAATAATGAACATATTGTTCTGTGGGGACAACTATCTTTGGTGTGCCCTTCCACTTCACAATTTTTACACCAAATCCCAGTACGCATCTCATGTGTCAAATTCACGATAGTTTTTTGTAATTTCTTTGTCATAGCTACAATCTGTGCTTCCAAGAATGGGCTGACTCCAGTGTCTATACTCCTGATTTCCTCATCATGTAAATATGCTTCAAGTGCTTTACGCGGATCAGTGTATGTCTTATGTGACAATTCCCTTCTTAAAGGTGTGATCAAACTACCAAAAAACCATCGTGCATGTTGGATTACATGAATATCATAAGAAATCTTAGATAAAAGTGTTTTAAAATGGGCATCATACTCCTAAACACTCTCAGTAGTTCCTTGTTTAATATCCTTCAACATGCTTATACTCATCTTGCTCAAATTTAGGGATATAGAACTCTTTAAGGAATGCATATTTGAATGTTGCATAATCTATGCAAGTTTTATCAGGGTCAAACTTCTTATACCAATTGTGTGTGCATCCCTACAATGTAGTTGTAAATTGACTTGCCTTGTGCTTAGAAGCCATGATTCCTTTTGCACGCCATAGTATCTCACACATGTGCACGTGTTCAACAACATCTTCTATGCCCCTATACTTTGGAAGATGAAGAGACATCTCCATGTAAATATTCTAGTGTTAGTGTAGACCCCGTCCACCCGATCGAAAACCTCATGTGTTACCTCTGCCTCCCGGAATCACTAGATACACTAGAAATAGAGAAACCTATACCCCCTGATCCTTCTCCTAGTAGTCAAAAGTGGACTAGAAGATGTACTTCCATGTGACCCAAAAGAATCACTTTATTAAACTCCTATAGTCTCCATGTTGGTACTACTCCCAGAAGTGAGCCCTAAA
Organism: Taxus wallichiana var. yunnanensis; assembly: GCA_018340775.1. Lineage (NCBI taxonomy): Eukaryota > Viridiplantae > Streptophyta > Pinopsida > Cupressales > Taxaceae > Taxus > Taxus wallichiana. Next base: position 337,092,124 of record CM031242.1, read on the forward strand.
TTCTCTGCGCTCAAATTTTGTGTAGATGATGTGCCCGAGAAGGTGCTGTATGATGGAAAAGTGAAAAGTGAGCATGCATGGGAATCTACAAGCAACTCTTCCTCGCACCCGACCTCTCGAGGTCATCTTTGAGACAGCCGGTGGGGATTTAATATGCGTGGGATGCAGACAAACTAGTTAGGCAATCTGATGTCTTCGACACGCACTAGTGGAAATTGTGAATCTAAGGAAAAGAAGGCCCTTCTAACCTGAACTGGTGTGATAGATCAATCAGCAAGGATGACTGCTCGAAGGCTCCAATAAATATCGAGCTCTGGCGTGATTCGGTCTATGGGTTGTGGAATACGTGGAAAATGACCTAGGATAGTTTCGTGTATGTTTCCAGATAAGGTCATAGGGTGGATGGTAACTATATCTGACTCTATAGGAGATTCTCTGGCTTAGTCTAGAAATACCTAGCTTTGTTAGTTGCTACGTCTAACAAGGATAACTGTTCAATAATGATAGGTGGAAGTGGAGTAGATCTGAACACTGGTGTACGCAAGCCAGCGTCAATGTTAGACTGACCAATAGATTCATTGGATTGAGGGATTTGTGGGTCACAACCATAAGTTTTCTCTCTTTCAAGCCTTTCTACAATCATGTGGATATATACCTAGGGTAATCTATAGTTTGGTTGACTTGACCAAAACGTGTGCGCTTTGTCGTCTTCTATGTTTAACCCGCTTAACTGGGAACTAATTTGTTGTAAGTTTACCATTGTTCTGAAGACTTGGATCCTAATATTTTGATCTATATCGTTATTTCGTGATGAGATCGGATTGAGGCACGATTGGCTTGAATACGTATTATTTGGGCTCTCTCGGTCCCGTGATTGTCATACAAAAGAAAGTTATATAAATCTAACTAATGACAGATAAACTAATTGTGAAAAATATGTCTATGTATATTCCTAAATCTGATATATCTATCTAATAAACGAATTTAAAGAACTATCTAATATATCTAGAATTGATAGTTTAAAATAACAAATTAAAACAAACAAGATAACCGAGTATAGCTATTTGTCTCTGTAATGTGAACCTATTCTAAATAATGAAACAATTGATCTAGTTTATTTGTAAGACTCTCGATCCTACCTCAGAAGTGAGAAATGAATCATAGTTTCTCAGAAACTATCAATCCCCACACTTCCACTGCAATATCGAAAGTAAAATTGACTGAAATAAAGTGATTGGCTACTCTATTTGATATGTTTCTAATTAGAACTTTGAAAGCTAGAACCTGGATTCTACAGAATAGTGGCAAATCCGATGGTGTGTGTGGCTATGTCCCCTCAGTGTGATCTCCTTGTTCCTTCGTGTTCACGTGGATCTAGAAAAGTGTGTAATGCTAGCATCAACAAAAGTAGATATTGGGACAAAGGTAGCTTAGGATGCGAGGCCAGAATACAATGCGAGTAGGAGAGGGATAACGCAAGAGTACAGAGCTTGGCTTATGTAATTCCTAGCGGGATTTATTGCGAGTCATGCAACATAAAATGTCTAGAACCTGAAACTATCCTGTTTGAAGAAAAAAACTTGTAACTTTAATGGCTTCCTATTGAAAATAAACTATTTTATTCCAATGGATTGGATAAAATATCAACAACATTTGCACAAGATGGATATGTGGCTTCCTAACAACAAAACAATACTAACTAGGCATGTAATGAAAGAAACTAAGAATCCTAAATAAAATGAAAGACTAATCTATTACAATGAGAAATTCAAAGGCAAATTTGAGGGGCCATTTTCTTGAGCACAAGCCAACTATTTATAGCATTTGCATTTACCCAAGGTGAAAACTCGTAACGCTTCCCAATTTAGTACATTAGAACAAGAATTTTTTTGTTTGATGAATGCTTCCTAGTTCTAAATACATAATTTAGAACTCACAAATCAAAACAACCATTCTCATAACAGATAACCATATGCAGCTGTAATGACTCGGTGCACCACCGATCTATTCATTCCATGACTCGGTGATCTATCGATCTATTCATGTGTTTCACAGAGTTGGCGTTTTTACAAACTCTTCACTCTTGCGGTTCTCTTCCCTAATCTGGGATTTTAGAATGCTCTGTCCAAGGAACCTATCTGAATAATTTTTACCATTATTCATCGGCATCTCATCCCTTAGACTAGGTGACATAGGACAATGCAATCAACAGCTTGCGATACTTTGGCCAAAGATTTGAAACATACTGCTTATGTCTCGTATTCCTTGACGACATACTCGTCAATCTGGAATACGTCCTCCACCCCACTCCAATGTTATATAGAATGTCCTACATTGACTTCTGTCAGCCATCCCGGTCCCAATTCATTCACTCAGGAATGGATTAATAAGATGACAACGTTATAAGGATGCTCTCGAGGACTAGGGATAAGTTGACATACTGGATCAACCCTAGTTAACCCTGTGTGTCAAGGTACCCCGAATCCCCAAGGGCAGCCTCATAACATGACCATGTTTCTAACCAGATCCCGAGTAAAAACTTGTTCGAGTTTAAGGTGTAAATCTTAACGATCAATGCAAAGGGTGTCACCATAAGCCACCTACATTGTTGTATCTTCGAGAAGATCCTAATCTTCTCGAAGGTACAACCCTGCAGTTGACTTGTGCCGTCATCCTTCAAAACTACCTCGAAAAGATCTACTTAACTTTAAGGTGTTACATACGTTGAGTTAAAGTTAAACTTTAAGACACTCCTTTTTGGGTAGTCTTTTCCCAACCCCTGGGTTCCTCACCTTTGAGTTGCCTTTCCTATTTAAGACCCATTTCACAGAGAGAAGATTAATAAGATTTGAGATCTCATCTAGGAGTTCATTGATTCACAATTATCTTAATCAACGAAATCGACAGTAGCCCTAAGTCTTCTCATAAGGTTGCTAACTTAACCCTTTTAGGTTTATATCGCTTCTCAAAATCGAAATACATCTTACTTATTAGTATTAAGATATAGTGATTTAAAACATTAAGTACGTTGTCTTGAGGTAGATCAAGGTTAGGGAGTAATAAATTACTCTTCTGTTGAGCTTCTTGTTAAGGTTTATTTTAACCTTAGCTTCTCGAAAGACAAGTGATCTAAATTCCAATTTAGCCTTAGAACATAACAAAACTACTAACATTTACAAGTATTCAAATCACATAATCTTTGCAAGGCTTACTTAGAGAATCCCAAATATCTCCAAGGTATACAATATTAAAAATGCACTTAAAAACATTCGAACCGAAGAAGTTCAATCCATCAAGATACAAATGTGCTCATTTCATTCATTTCTAAGCTAATCAATTACAATTTATGCATTCGTAATACTTGATACAATACTCAACAAAGAAAAGAAAAACTTTCTTCATGTAATACATTTAGAGAATCAAATTGGACTTCATCATAAAATCAAATTAAACACTTTGAATATCATATCAGATCTGCATGCCTTTACCACTTACAACAACCATTTTCAAAAATTGTCAACACGGGTTAGTTCGGTGAACTGAGCATGATAAGCACTAATTCTTAAAACAATTGCAATCCACCAATTGTTCTCATTAAACAACCTGTTTAAATGAAATCATTTCTTCAAATTCTTAACATAAATCAGGCTATTCATCTTCATATATTTCTACATGACCTTAAACGCATGACTCATATTATAGATGTCAATTAATCCTTAATACCTTTCAGATAATTCATTTTATATATTAGAGACTAAGAACAAATGAATACTACCATTCTAAAGACAACAATACTCCAACAAGAATGTTTCTAACAATTACTCAAAGGTAGTTTATAACATTCAACAAGCTCAACTGTCTTAATTCTTTTATAATCATAACACATTTCAATGGTATTGACAAGTATACCTACTTATACAACAACACACATTTTATACCAGTCTCTCCATACAATACCACGGTCTATTCTTGTTTTTCCCTTACCGTAGAGATCACATAAGGATTCAAGAAGAAAGCACACAAAGTTTCCAGACTAGGAGAGAGAGTATTTTCTTATTCCACTTATTATACATCAACATATAATTTACAGCTTAGGAGAAGGAACAGAGTCAATCAGATTCTCATATCTATCATGTTCTGGACTGTACCGACTCCTCTAGAATAACGCAATTACATTTACGCATGCGATTAAAATAGTCGAGATCACAAGAAGAAACTACAGTTTCATCTAAATTCAATAATAAAAATCACCTGTAGCTATTAAGCAATACAAGAGCTCTCGCGACAAAGCAATAGTAAATAATCCAACCATAATAGACTCAACAAATCTTTTCCATACATTCATCAACATGAAAATAACCAACGCCATCGCCTGACATGGCACAGCTAGGAGCTCTTTATCACAGTCAAACACGAGACTAGATAACACTATAAACAAATGACGTTTCCATATGTAATTACAGTGACATTCATACTGAGTCGAAACACAAACATGCACAGCTTCATTCAACTGAATCTAATCCCTACGATTATACAGCAAGGACTTATATCAGAAGCTGAATTCAAGAAAGAATAACCACAACAAGGACTTCACAAAAGTCGATTCCATATCAATAATTTCCTCAAAGTTTCATCCGAAGTCGAGCTATTACGAAAATACAACAGGGTCTCAAACAGAGTCGAGTTTGTAAAGAAAACCCATCCCTTAATTCCTCAGAATCGAACTGAACATAAACACAACAATATTAAGAAAGAGTCTATTCAATATGCATGCACAGTGAGGACTTAAATCAGGAATCGAGCCAACACGCATCATATCAAGAACTTCATCAGGAGTCGTGTTTAAATGGAAATACCACAAGGACTCCAACAGTGTCAAATCCAACCAGTACTCACAACCGGGTTTCGATTGAAGTCGAATTCATACGACAACAATTCAAGGACTCCAACAGAGTCAAAACCAATAAGTATTCACAACAAAGCTTCTACAGGAGTCGAAAACATACTATCCATTTCAAGGATTCCAACAAAGTATTCACAACAAAACTTCTACAGAAGTCAAAAACATAAGTTACGTTTCAAGAACTCCAATGGAGTTTAACCCAAAATTGAAAACACAGTGAGGACTTCTCAAGTATAGTCGCATTCAAGTAGTATAATCACAGCAAGCATTCCAAATAGAAAAAACTTCAAGTATTCACAGTAAGATTCAATAGGATTCAACAACAATAAAAGCACATCCGGGTCTTCAATCGAAATGAATCCAAAAGGAAGAATAAATACAGTAAACATTCCAACAAGGTCTTTGATTAACCCGAGATTCCTAATTCCACAGGAAAAGAAGAACCAATACATTGCTTCAAACCAACAGTACTAAAATCACCTGAACAGAGTTGTTTTAATGAAAGCATTTAGAGTAAAGCAATATTTTTAAAAGTCAGGGCCTATTATGCCTGGTAATGTTGCTTAAAAATCCGAAGAAGACCTCTGAATGTGATCACACCTTCTCTTCTTCTTCCACGATAGATTAAACAACAATAAACTGTTACCTTCATGCCTTATAAACTTTCCCCTACAGAAAAGAGCTAGATATTCTCATAGTTGCCATGCAACACAAAGTAGACTGGTTCGAAGAACCAGTGATCAAACAGAGAGAAAAATGGAGCATATGGAAAACCAAACAACCAACTAGTTTTCCATTTGCATGCCTTCCCAAGAAATCCGTGCTCGGGAACCAAAGTTCATCAATGACATTAACTCCAAGATTCCCGCCTATTTTCCATTGCCACCGACCGCCAAAGTTGGTGATTGACAAATGAAAACAAACAACCATTCCCAAATTTGGCGATGCTGCCACGTCAGGTCCCAATAGCCGTTAGCAACCTCCGCCAAATCCCAAGTCCTTCATCCTTATCCACCTCATTTAATGCCATGGAAACCACCGCCCATGGCTCGCACCCCTTCATAGGTCCCCCTTCATCCATTATCCTTAGATAGGTTAGAAACATAGGTTAGATCATAAGGTAAGACATTAGTCTTACTTCCATAGTGCTAGGTAGTTAACCTTAGGAGCATCAAACCTATAGTTTAGGGCTTGGTTATATTAGCAATAATTCAACCCATAGGTTACAGTTTAGGTTAAGGTTATTAACCTTAACGAATCCATTCTAGGTCTCACAAGTAGGACCGATCAGTATAAGAACCAACAGGTATAACATTCCCGAAATGGATTCTATCCGGCATTGATAAAAAGCTTGCAGTATACACCAGAATTTATTACCTGGCTTAAGGTCTAGGCCTTCCTGATATTATGATATCAGGAACCAATTCATTTAACACGATCAACTTGAGTTAGACTCCGGAATTGCTTATTCAACACATTCAGACCTTGCAACTTTCGTAAGGTCTATAATTTTTGTTCATCCAGAATAAACTTAAAACATCTCTTGGATCAATGCAACTGATCCAAGGCTGAGTCATAAAGATGGGTAAATCCACAATTCATCCTGAAATCGATTGAACTCAGGTGCTAAAAATGAAAGAAATAAAAGAGTCCAAGCATATCCTGACTCAGTCAAAGATCTTCAAGAGCAAAGAAGATTCAATCCATATTAAGCATGACTTCACAATCAAAGGAACACATCCTTTTATAGAAGAAATCATATATCAACACTTGAATGCTCAAGAGGAAGTAACAATAGTTCAGCCTGTTACAAAACCAAATAGAACTCTTAAACTATAAACAATGGAGAAACACTATTCCAGGGAACCGTAATCATTAATGCAAGCCTATGGCGGTGAAAAAAGCTGGTGAATCGTTTAAATTTACGTGAGTCATGTTAAAAGATCATTCTCGAAAACACGTAAGGACCGCCACCGAGCAGGCGGGGTGGTGGTTACTGAGACCGCCGCTTGCTTAGGGCGGCGGTCATAAGACCACCGCCTGAGGCGGGCAGCAGCTTTCATAACTAAAGAGAAAATGCCAAGAAAAGAGGGAAAAAGTAAAAAAAAAAGCATGTGGGGGATAAACGGGGCATGTGGGATGTTAACGCACACTTGGAGAGCTTTTCTAGATCTTGAACACCTTGCAAGAAGACTGTATCATCGTTAGGGTACGTGTTATGTTATTCCAACGGTGCGACTACCCTACAATTTTGGGTACGTACATATTGCCCCCTCGGAGAAGCGTTTTAGCCATGAAGAGGCGTAAAATGGTGGGTCCGCAGTATGGCGATCCCGAAATGGGATGTTAGAAATTACACCGATACGTCTGTGTGTTGAAATGACGCCATCCAAAATCCCCGCTACCTGTAAATGAAAAGAGGAATCAAGTGTAGATAAACAAGATAGATCGGAAAATAAATGCTAAAATAATGGGAAATGAGGACGTACCATTTGTGTGGGGGTAAGAACTTACCTCCATCGGTGCTCCAAACCTGTGAAAAAAATATTCAAAACAAGTTAGGCTGCTATATATATGAAAGTGGGCCCATTTTCCTATTCATTTGCGCATGTTGATTTGATTGATTTTGAGCTCTGGGACCCACGGTGACGGTTTCTTACGAGTAGAGTCAAAACGTTCATGGCGAGATAGTGATCATGCCTCCGCATGTAGATCATTGACTGCTAGATCACGAGTTAGTTTGAGAGGTCGAGAGGGTCCTAAAGGCCAGGGTTGGATAGTTGTTACTCCTGGCGTTCCTATTGCAGCCAGGAGGGTAGTACGTGCTCAAGGGAGAGCCAATGCACCTCAGACACCTTTGCTTTAGATTTCCACTGGTCCTGCCCATAGCAGCGATGACCCTATCGACATAGATTCCGAGTCTGAGGAGTTTACAGGGGGAGAGACAGAGGAGGAGACTGAGGAGGACAGTGATCCTGAGTGGCATGACACTCAGGATATCATGCAGGCAGTGAGGGCCGAGCAAAGTGTAGAGAGAGTTAGTCTGGTTTCAGAGGAGCCACTCTCCCAGGGCCATGGTAGGGAGGATGAGTCCGTTGTAGGATGCCACATTGCTCCAGCCATGGGGGAGCACCTTAGTCAGCAGGGTGGCATCTGTGGCAGGTGCTGACCCTAGAGATCCATCCTGGAGGCCTGGTGATCCGAGTAAGTTACCATCCTTCCTTTTAGTGTTTGTTTTTTATTAGGATTTCCTTAGTTTCTATCTCTCCTTTTGTTTTATTTCTAATTTGTTTTCTCCTTTGTTTGCAGAGACCACCGATGAGTGGCGAGACTTGATTTACATGGTATGCATAGATACCCTAATGATCCCCATGGAGAGGACCCGCGCAGAGTTATCTATGGATGTTAGGGAGCCCTCAGCAGCTGGTAGACACACTGACATATTTTCCCCAGATCCTCCGGCATGTGGCCAGGATGGTATCGAATATCTGCACAGAGCTAGCAGGGTATAGGACAGCCGAGCGCCTGATGAGGAGTCATTCTCGTGGCGAGACTGCAGCTACCCCTCAGGATCCTGAGCCCTCCGTGCACTCAAAGCGCCGGCGTAGCCAGAGTTCTAGGCACGGGTGTGCACCTTCAGAGGGGTCTCATAGGGGTTGAGAAGCCACTTGGATCTCCTAGATTTTGTATGATATATTCTTTTGTATATCCTGGGCTCTTTGAGCGTTTTGACCATGCTTAGCACATGATGGCATTGTACAGAATTTTGATATATATATATATATATATATATATATATATATATATATTCTTTTTGGATCAGACTTTTGGCATTCATGGCTTTGTTTCCTTTCCAGTTTCCTCATGTAAATTATGATGTTATGCATGTATGCTCTTTAGAATGTATGCAATGGAGAACAAATGATGCAAGTGTTTACTTTCTTTTTGTATTTCATGATGCTGATATATGATAATGTAGACACAATGTGATTTTAAATTTTAGTTTCTGTAAGAAATTTTGGATACTTCATATTTGTTTTGGCAAAGTGGTGAAGACAAGCTGATATGATGAGCAGATAAACCTGCCCCTACTCCTAACCCCACGCAACTAGTAAGATGCGAGGGCTCATCACCGAGAGTTAGAAAGGGCACAAGCTATGAAATGTGTTGAAATGGTAGTGATGAGAGATAGACAAAGCTTCGGTGGAACAAAATTAGGATGCTACAAGCTTACTCCACTCGAGTGAATTCATAGTTTTGGGATGCAACTTGCTTTGCAGGTTTATCTAGACTTAGATCCGTAGATGGCCACATGGTAGACAAAATCTGGTTTTTAGGATTTTGAACTCTTTTGGAATTTTGGACATCTGATTCATTTGTTTTTGACTCAAGACTTCAAGATTTGAATTGTTTGTCTATGACCTTTTGCATTTGTTTGTCAAGAGGACCCCCTATACTTTACCCCATGCTACTAGTAAGAAGCATGGGTTTATCACCATAGGCAAGGCATAGGCGAGTAAGGGCATTTCCATCCTTTCCCAACCCTACGTCACTAGTAAGAGATGCAAGCTCATCACCAAAGGTTGGTGGGGAAAGGAAATGTGTAAAATTAAAATTTTCTGTTTGATTCTATATTTGACTTGTTTACTTTGAAAAATGTCGGTATGTTTTTATTTCCAAAGAGATGTTCATACGAGATAGATGTGACACCATGAAGCTTCTAGAACAGACCATAGGCAAGACACCCATCCTAAGAAGAAACCAAAAGTGAGAATAAACCCATAGATCTTGGCATGGTTACCATTAAGACTTTGTCATATCTAGCTTTATTTGATGAAATGATTCCGAAATAGTTTGATGATATCATGGAAATGGAGAAGTACGATTAGAGTGTTTATGCCAACAACATCATGAGTTTGTAATGAATTGCTTTGAGAACAAATTCCTTGATCACAATTTTTGTACGAAACAAGTGGACAAAATGATCCTAACTATATGAAAATGCAATGTAGATATAATTATATAAATAGTGCTAGCTACTTACATGTAGAATCGTTTGAGGTGTAGGGAATTGACTGTTTTGCCAAATTCCTCACCTTCTAGCATATATAAGAGGTATTCACCATTTCCATAGTCCTTCATGACTCGGTAGGGGCCCAACCATTTGGGCCAGAACTTCCTTCCTTCGCCGGTCTTTTTGTCGATCTAGTTGTCTAGCCTTAGAACTAGATCACCTTCATATATGTCACGTTCATAGACCTTCTTGTTATACTGCCGGCACATCCGGTTAGCATAGACTCTGTGCCGCTATTCAACATCTAACCTAGCTTCATCTAGGCTTTCTAGTTGGGAGAGATGTGCTTCTCTATAAGCGTCTTCATCTAGAATCCCTTGTAATGAAATGCGGAGACTGGGTATTTCAACCTCAAGCGGGAGAACTGCTTCTACCCCGAATACTAGTGAGAAAGGATTCACTCCTGTTGGTGTTCTTATTGAGGTTTGGTGGGCCCATAAGGCTGGATATAACTTCAAATGCCAATCTCATTTGTTTTCTTTCACTGTTTTAAGGAGAATGGCTTTTAATGTTTTGTTTGTCGCCTCAGCCTGTCCATTGGCTTGAGGGTAATACAAGGAGGCTGTATGATGGCTTATTTTAAATTTATTACATAATTCGTGAACTTCGTCATTCTTAAAAGAAGTCCCATTATCTGAGATAATGACTTGTGGGACACCATACCTGCAAATGATTTGGTTCAAAATGAACTTGGCGATTACAGAACCCGTACAGTAGTAAGAGGCATAGCCTCTACCCACTTGGTAAAATATTTGGTGGCCGTGATTATAAAATTATGGCCATCTGCAGATGAGGGAGATAATTTCCCTATTAAATCTAGGCCCCACGTAGAAAAGGGCCATGGAGTAGCGATTGGTTGTAGAGCTTGTGCCGGCATGTGAATCTCGTGGGAGAATTCTTGACACTTATGACATCTACATACAAACTCTACTGCGTCATGTTCTAGAGTGGGCCAGAAATAGCCCATTCGATGTATTTTACGAGCGGTGGCATGGCCACCGAAGTGGCCTCCACACATTCCACTATGAGATTCATGGAGAATCGTCTTGGATTCTTCTATGTCGACACATCTTAGAAGCATTCCATCGAACACCTTTCGATAGAGGACTTGTTCTATAATGACGTATTTCACTATGATAATGCGTAACCGCCTTCTTTGTTGTGGAGTAGCACCTTCTAGATACATATGGTCCATGATATAATTAATGATATCAGTGTACCAAGGACACTCAGAGATAGGAGGTCTGGTTTCAATGTAGTATACGCATTCATCCGGAAAGTCTAGGTCTACTAGATCGCCTCCGTCTAATGGGTTATCAGCTAACCAATCCGCGATGATTTGTACTTTAACCGACTTCTGATTTATGAACTTTAATTCAAATTCACCCATTAAGGTTATAAAGCATCCAACCTTTTTAGAAAAGGACCCTTGCGTGAGGAAAGTTCGTAAATGGTCCGTTTTTACCATGACCCTTGTTTCTTGATTTAACATATAATGTCTTAAGCGTTTGGTTGCAAAGACTATGGTGAGGCATTCTCATTCCGCTTGCGTGTAGTGTGTTTCATAGTCGAGTAATGTCCAGCTAATGAAATATATCACACGTTCTCTCTTGTCATCATCTTCTTGAGCCAACATATAGGCTAGCGAGACATTGGTGGCTTGCGAATATAAAATTAACGGGTGATCTGGCTTAGGTGGCATTAGCGTAGGTGGTGATAACAAGAAATGCTTAACCGCATCGCATTGAAAGCTTATTTGCGAATCGTTGGTCCAATCAATGCTATAATATTTCTTGAGTAGATTGTTGATTGGATGAATGGTGAAACTTAAGTCCGGATGAATCTCTGGATTGCATAAGCATTTAAAAGATCAAGAGTGGTTGTATCACTATCAATGTGTTTTAGGATAGTAGATTTGTTTTCATTTCCATTTAAAAGAGGTTTTGACATTGTTTTTATCAATGGTTCATCACGAAGGGATACCATGAAACGGGTATCCTCTAACTTACTGTTTGGAGTAAAGCGTGACGCTGACGTTGCTATTGAATCAGCAAGGAGATTTTGTTCTCGTGGGATTGCTTCAATCGATATGAAGTCAAACTCCTTGCTTAAATTCAATACAACTATTTTGTAGAGCTGTAGGTGCTCGGCTTTGGTTTCATATACCTCAGTGACTTGGTTTGCTATCAATTGTGAGTCTCCTAACACCCTGATATTATTAGCACCGATCCTCTTAGCTAAGATGAGGCCAAGGAGGAGGGCTTCGTATTCGGCACCGTTGTTTGTGCATTCAAAATTTAGTTTGAAGGAAAATGGTAGGACTTTTCCCTCGGGAGAAGTAAGGATTATACCTGCTCCAGCTCCATAATGACATCTAGCTCCATCAAAATGGAGAGTCCAATACTTAGCTGGGAATATGGGCCTATGGGATATTTGTTGTGTTAACATCTTCTACCTCTACCATGTAGAGATCTACCGTTGGGAGAGAACCGACACCTAGGGTACACCCCATGCCTATAGAATCAAATGGTAGGAACATTGGTAGATCCTGTTCTAGTAATTCAACAATTTTTGCAGTAGTTCCTAATGATATTGTTTTTACAGTGTTAGCCTCATCTTTGGGGGCTGGGGTTGTCTTGACTAGACTCATAGTCTCAAGATCTGTTGTAGGTACCAATTTTTCCTCTGGTTTCACATCGGTAGGTTTATTAAGTTGGTTTGTTGGGAGTTCAAACTCCGAGTGCATGCCTAGTCTTTTCTTTAAGTTAGCTAGGTGTACATCGAATGGTTTTGGATCACCTTTGGCTACGAATATCTTTCCTAAGTGTAAAAACCTTACTTCTTGAAATAGCGTAGAAGGGATTTCCTTCATGTGGTGTATCCATGGTCGGCCGAGGATCATATTATAGTTAGTTTCCTGATCTATAATATAAAACTCAGTCAGGATGGTTTTGGGTCCTAAGGTGACCGGTAGTATTATAGTTCCAATTGAAGTGGCTTTAAGGCTGTCATAGCCTCTTAGCATATTTCGAGTCGTGGAACAATTGGTTTCTCCATACCCTAAATTTTGAAGGAAAGAAAAAGGGACTATGTTAACTGCTGCCCCATTGTCAACCATCACGCGTTTCACATAATTGTTATAAACCCACACTTGCAAGTGTAAGGTGGATCACCTCAACGTGCAATCTCAACATCTGTTGGCATTTTGTTTATTTTGAATATGAATTCGACATCCCTATCCGGCTGCCCCGGAGGATGGATATCAAAGTCTATATGGTTTACCTATGTTTTAGGGGGTGGAGTGATGCTAATTAGATGACCTAAACCCAATGCTTCTAAAAGAGCAGCCCTGTGGGCAGGAGAGTTCTTTAGTAAGTCCAAAAATGAAATGTGCGAGAAGGTTTTTGTTAGGTCATTAATTAAATCATAACACCCACAGGTTTTGCTACTATTTGTTGGATATTGTCTGTTTCTAGCGGGTAGCTTTGACTTGGCTAAGAGGAATACTCTCATGTCCTTGTTACAACTTCTATGGGTAGTTCGGCATCTAACTCCACTAATCCGACTATCTTAGGTCATGGCTGACTTCCTAATTGTGGCACAACTAATGGATTTAGTGAAGTTGAAGCCTCATGATCATTGTTTCCTGCAATTACACCCTTGTTTGTCCCACTTGGATTTAACTTGTTATTGTTGTGATTTGGGAGCGGATCATTGAAGATCTTGAGGGGTGCATTTTGAGGGGAAACTACCCCTGTAAAAGTATTCGGTGCTGGTGACGTAGGATCTGCCAAGAACATATCTATGAAAAGTTGTCTTTGTTCATCTGGAAAACGTTGCATGAATTTATTGTAGTCACGGCATGTTCTAGTGTCATGGCCCCAAATTTTGTGGAAACCACAATACGAGTTGGGATTGTAATTCCTAGGTTGTTGGTTTGGTGCATATTGTGGCCCAAAACTTTGATCAAACCGTTGCCTATTAAAGTTTTGTGTTTGTTGTTTTTGATTTTGATTTTGATTTTGATAACCAGTTGAGCTTTGGCTTGAATCCCATGTAGGGCTTCGCCATTGTTGTTGTTGTTGTTATGGATGATTAAAATCCACTGCATTGATTGTCGAGGGTAAAGTTGTTGTTTCGTTGATTGTTTATTTGTGGTGGAGTATTCACAACATTTGTCTTTCTAGCCTGATTAGTTACTCCATCCGTTGTCACTCCGCAATTTTTGTTAAGAATTTTAGGTCCTTGATTGACATTCATGGTAGTAAGATAAGTTATATTGTTTTGGTTGGAGGTGATTAACCTCCGTTTGCTCCATATGTCTTGCGACCACTATCAATTATCACGTGGTCTATTCGGAGAGCACTCTCAAGTACTTCATCATAATTTCTTAGTGGGAACTTCTGGACCTCTTCCTTTACCTCTCCGAGAGAATGAAGGAATAGATCACATAGTTCCATCTGATCCATGTTCGGAGCACTTGCCGAAGAATAGAGAATTGTGCACCACCTCTGGATGAAATGGGTGACGATTCATTGTGTTCTTGCTTAATGTGCAAGAATTCCCTGATTCCTTTCCTTAATAGTTTGTTCATGTCAAAGGCCTTAATGAACTCTGACACGAGTTGCTTGAACAAATGGATGGAAGCTTCAGGTATTCTATAATACCAGTCGAGAGTGATGCCCTCCAAAGTTTTGGGGAATATTTTAGTAACAACCCCATCCCATGGGAGTAGTTCTTGGATGGCTGTAGCGTAAGCTTTGATATGTGCGTTTGGATCTCCCTCACCTTTGTATTTGGGAAAATCGGGAAGAGGTCTTGGAAGCATGACGCTTCGTATGGTGAAATCTAAGGGCTCTTTCAAGTATTCTAAATATGTCCCTATTGCATAGGTTTCGACCATTGATGGTTCCTGTTGAGGGAGTGGAGGTGGAATGGGTTGTTGATATGGCATTGCATATGCATTGGTAGGAGCATAAGGGAACCCCTGTGGTTGAGTAAAAATACCGGGAGAGGAGAACATATCCCCTTGTGGTGATTTGGAGTACATGTTTAAGTATGAAGGGGTATTGTCCAAGAATGGATTATTTTGTACCAGACCGGGAGGTGTTGGAACGGTGTTAGAAATGATGGTTCTAATCGGTGTTTGTTGTGAATACTGAGGGGTCATGCCTAACGTGCCTACTCCTGTGAGGAGGTCTACTTGGCTAGGATGGTGTGGAGGATTGGAACTTCCTGCTTGCATGAATTGAGAATTTTGATTTGCTTGAGCAAGTTCTAACCCTCTCACTTTTTCTACTAACGTTGAAATGACTTCATTTGGTGAAGTCATGGTGTTTTTCCTTAGCGGCGTTTATTGTATATCATGGTGTTGTATAGGCATGTGATATCCTGCTATGAATTGATCGCTGCCCTGCCAAGTTTCCCCGAGGGCATTTCCTATATGTAGTGGCATGGAGGTATTTCCTTGAAAAGAGACCTCGGGTTGTGTTTGTAAACCTCCTATAGGTGGGTACATACTTCGAGAACATTGTTCATTCCTGGCATAACGTACCGAATGTTCATCATCTAAACCTAGGTATGAGTCTGATTGTCTACTAATTTGTGGTCTAAGTAGTACCTGAGGAGACGAACTTGATTCTCCTGTGAGTGTCATATTATTTGAGCCTGAAGGCTCTGTTTTCCATGTTTGAGCGAACTGATCCAACTCTTCTGTTTGGAAAGATGAGTTATATCTGATCCTTGGAGATGGAGCTTGTGTTGATAATTGGTTATCTGAATAGTTGTCACCCCATACCATGAGCGAGGGCAATGACTGCCTATTCAGTTGAGCGTGGTATGCCTCAAGACCTAAGGGAGGCATACCAAATGCATCGAATCGACATATTCGGGGGGTATATGAATACTCGTAGAATAATGAGAAGGAGTGAAGGTGATGGTGAAAGCTAATGAGGTAGTAAAGATGAAAGAGTCATTTTTTTAATTTGAAAGAACCAGTAGAAATCTGACTCCAGACCAGAAAGTAGAAAGGTTCATGTTGGGTTCACCAATTTTGTATGATGGAAAAGTGACAAGTGAGTGTGGGAATCTACAAGAAAGTCTTCCTCACACCCGACCTCATGAGGTCGTGCCGAGACAGCTGGTGGGGATTGAATATGTGTGGGATGCAGACAAACTAGTTAGGCAATCTGATGTCTTCGACACGCACTAGTGGAAATTGTGAATCTAAGGAAAAGAAGGCCCTTCTAACCTGAACTGGTGTGATAGATCGATCAGCAAGGATGACTGCTTGAAGGCTCTAATCAATATCAAGCTCTGGCATGATTCGGTCTATGGGTTTTGGAATATGTGGAAAATGACCTGGGATAGTTTCGTGTATGTTTCCAGATAAGGTCATAGGGTGGATGGTAACTATATCTGACTCTATGGGTGATTCTTTGGCTTAGTCCAGAATTCCCTAGCTTTGTTAGCTGCTATATCTAACAAGGATAACTATTCAATAATGATAGGTGGAAGTGGAGTAGATCGAACACTGAGTGTCGTAAGCCGGTGTTAATGTCGATTGACCAATAGATTTTTTGGATTGAGGGATTTGTGGGTCACAAACCGTAGGTTTGCTCTCTTTCAAGCCTTTCTACAATTATGTGGATATATACCTAGGGTAATCTATAGTTTGGTTGACTTGACCAAAACATGTGAGCTTTATCGTCTTCTATGTTTAACTTGCTTAACTGGGAACCAATTTGTTGTAAGTTTACCATTGTTCGGAAGACTTGGATCCTGAGATTTTGATCTATATCAGTTATTGCTATGATGAGATTGGGTTGAGGCACGATTGGCTTGAATACGTATTCTCTGGGCTCTCTTGGTCCCGTGATTATCATACAAAATAAAGTTATATAAATCTAACTAATGACAGGATAAACTAATTGTGAAAAATATGTCTATGTATATTCCTAAATCTGATATATCTATCTACTAAACAGAATTTAAAGAACAACTATCTAATATTTCTAGAATTGACAGTTTAAAATAACAAATTAAAACAAACAAGATAACCGAGTATAGCTATTTGTGCAATACACTGTAATCATGAACCTATTCTAAATAATGAAACAATTCATCTAGTTTATTTGCAAGACTCTCGATCCTACCTCAGAAGTGAGAAATGAATCATAGTTTCTCATAAACTATCAATCCCCACAGCTTCCCTGGCAATATCGAAAGTAAAATTGATTGAAATAAAGTGATTGACTACTCTATTTGATATGTTTCTAATTAGAACTTTGAAAGCTAGAACCTGGATTCTGCAAAATAGTGGCGAATCCGATGGTGTGTGTGGCTATGTCCCCTCAGTGTGATCTCCTCATTCCTTCGTGTTCACATGGATCCAGAAAAGCATGTAATGCTAGCATCAACAGAAGTAGATATTAGGACAAAGGCAACTTAGGATGTATACTGAATACAATGCGAGTAGGAGAGGGATAGCGCAAGAGTACAGAGCTTGGCTTATGTAATTCCTAGTGGGATTTATTGCAAGTCATGCAACATAGAATGTCTAGAACCAAACTATCTTGTTTGAAGAACAAAACCTGTAACTTTAATGGATTCCTATTGAAAATAAACTATTTTATTCCAATCGATTGGATAAAATATCAACAACATTTGTATCTGAAGATGGATATGTGGCTTCCTAATAGCAAAACAATACTAACTAGGCATGTAATGAAAGAAACTAAGAATCCTAAATAAAATGAAAGACTAATCTATTGCAATGAGAAATTCAAAGGAAAATTTGAGGGGCCATTTGCTTGAGCACAAGCCAACTATTTATAGCATTTTCATTTACCCAAGGTAAAAACCAAATAGAAATCTTAAACTATAAACAATGGTAAAACACTATTCTAGGGAACCAGAATCATTAATACAAGCCTATGGCGGTGAAAAAAGTTGGTGAATCGTTGAAATTTACGTGAGTCATGTTAAAAGAGAATTCTTGAAAACACGTAAGGACCACTTTTTGAGCAAGGTGGTGGTTATAGGACCGCCGCCCTGCTTAGGGTGGTGGTCACGAGACTGCCGCCCAGGCAGGGCGGCGATTTTGTAACTAAAGAGCAAAAGGCCAAGAAAAGAGGGAAAAGAGAAAATAAAGCACGTGGGGGCTAAGTGGGGCATGCGGGATGTTAACGCACACTTGGAGAGATTTTCTAGATCCCAAACACCTTGCGAGGAGACCTATATCATCATTGGGGTACGTGTTACGTTGTTCTAACGGTGTAGTACCCTATAATTTTGGGTACGTACAGTACCTCCAAAGAAAAATGAAGACATTTTCCTTGCCATAGATGTACTTTCTATGTGACTTACTCCTACTTCCCTACTTCCCAAATTAGCTTGTTGACTATTGGATGTACTAGATATTAGAAAACCAAGTGCAAGTGCTAGGTTTCTAGGCAGATTCAGATGCACGATTACGGCCCAGGTCATCTCTACTAGCATACTCTTATATGAGGCCGAGGAGGGTTCCCTATCATGCTTTCCCAAATGGGGATTTCTGATGCTCTGGATCCATGCCTTCTGTGTGAGCTCCAAATCCTTCACGATCCTTCTCTCTCCTCAATGCCATCCACTCTGCAATGTCACGTTGCTAATTTGTCTCCCTCTCACATGCCTCGGTGTATTTAACCCTCCTTTCTTCTCTGTATCTCTCTGTCATTATGTCCACCATCTTTCACCAAACCTGCTCCTACCCCTACACATGATGGGGTTTAGCTAGCCATAGACTTTTCCTCTAAATTCAGGGTTACCATCAAGATCTTGATCACCAGTGGAATGCCTTACAAGTAAGTTCCCCGGGATACTTGTAAAAATTAGAATTCAGCTACCTTTGGGAAAGAATAAGTGGAAATTGAGTAATCTAGAATATAGTTGTTCAAAACACCATGGAACCAAGTATCCACAGTGCATGTTCAAATCAAATCAACACCATAGAGGGCTTGAAATTCTTCCTACATCTAAACAAGTGTGTGATATCTCCAATTCCATTTAGACACATAAGCAACCAATAACTCATATAGTTCTACTGGGAAAATAAAAAATAATCTCTCATACAAACAATCACATAGATTCTTTTCTACACATGTGTATGCATCAAACTCGATCTAGTGCTAAATCTCTATGTGTACTCTTCTTCCAGATCTTTTATCCACTCCTCAACACTTTCTAGGGTCAACTAGTACGTCTTCATCACGAACCATCTAAAAACAATTGAAAAAGAGGTCTCGACAACGGAACCAATGATACAACCTAGAATTTACCACGAATAACCCAGAAAACTGGCACATCACCTAGCCTTGAGCTGAGCACTCACCCAAAGTACACAAAGGTACTAGGTCCCTCCTTAGAGTTGCTTGTGCAGGATGTGAACATGATGAAGATATAATGCATTCAGATCCATAAATAGCATAAACATTCCACAGAGCATATTCCAAACCTAGATCTTAAAGAATCATGAATCAAATGATAAACATAATGAAATAAACCATGTAAGAACCAATTACAGTCATGTTTAACACCATTATTCACCCAATACACTCCATTATATTAAACATAGTAAATACATAAGCTTCTTACAATAAATAGTAACATAAGTTTATGTGTGCATCATATTTGGCAGCATAACTCCACAATATCTCATACATAGTGTCTCTCTAACTACACAGATTAATACATATTTATAAGGGTGGGGAATTTCCCTTCACCACTTACGCACTTCCAAAAATAGGTCGCATGCTGAAAATAGTCATGCACCTTTACAATAACATGCACACATGCAAGTGCACTAATAATAGATCTCTTATAGTTATCTGGTAGTAGTAATCCTATTATTAACTCAAACTCATGCAAGGAACTTATTAGACACTCTTCCCAAAATAGAATTTTTGTGTCACGCAAGTCTCCATCCCATTGTGTTCTTTGTACGCTATCTCCAAAATATCCCGTAACGATGAAAATGGCTAAGTCCTGAATCAATCTATCTTTCACGTGTGTTTCCTTCCCTATCCTTTCATGCCTTCAAATATGCCTTGCTCCCGCACGTGAATCTTCTATATGCCCACTCCTTAGTATCATATTCTATCTACTCAATAGCCGGTAAACACCAAATGATGTTAGTCTCTGTCGCGACAACCCAAAAAAATGAAACCCATCCCCCATAACCCATTTCACCTAAAATTCACCAAAATATAACCTAACACCTACCCCAATCCACCCCAATTTATCTTATATTCATTTATTATCTCATTTATCCTACATTTTCCCTTCCCCATATTGATTTTACCCACTTTTCACCCACATTTCACAATGAAAACCCCCCACCCCAATTTCTTCATTTTTAACCAAAATTTTAGCAAATAAAAAATTAGGGAACGCCCCTACCTCATCATGGTGATGCCTACATGGTGGCACGTCCCGCCACCGTGCTAGTGGTCCACCCAAACCCTCTCATGTCTCTGCCATGCCAAAATCTACCTTGAATCTCTCCACCAATCACACGTCTCCAACCGCTCTTGTGGACCTGTCTACCTGGCTCCTCTCACCACTTAGTAACCTCCACCTCATCCAGTACAATGCCTTGTCTTTTCTCCAAGAAAAATGCACAAGTCAATAAGCTATGTCATTTTCTCAAAGTCAAAAGACAACAATGATTTTGTAAAATACAAAATTTCTACCTTATAACCCTAACTCAACATGATTAGCATCGGTCATACCAAACCGATGTCGGTAACCTTATAACCGACATTGGTCACCTATCAGTACCATTTCACCTACCTTTTCCCCATTTTGAACAAAACTCATTACTGCCGAATACCTTTTGACATTACCAACACCCATTTTACCCTACCCACAAGCCTAAATTACCCATACATTTCCTTAATTACATTTAAGGACTTGTTATTTTACCTATACCTCAACCCTACCCATGCCAGGACCTATATACCTTGACTTGAACCACTTTTTGTGACCTTTGAACTTGTTTACTCGCTATAGATTACGATGTCATTACCTGTGTTGTTTAGCCTAATGACCTTACCTTGCCTATTATTGTTTTTTTTTATCACAACCAAACCTTTGGTGTCTTTGGATCATACCTAAATGTTCTTGCACCTATCCTAAGTTGTGTTTTTGACCATATCATGTACCTTGGATACCTAAATCACTTCAACCTTGTTTGGATAACCCTATCGACCTTGGATGATGTAGAGTTTGCAAGATTTTCAACCTGGTACCATGTCACAATCTATAGGTGTGTGTGTATTCAATTTCCATTACCCATGACCCATGACTCATGACCTATGAACCCTTTTTCATTACCCACCTTTCCCATACCACTTACCTAATGCACTTCCTGTTATCCAATCAACTGTTTATCAAACCACTCACTGATTCCATCTCACACCTCATAAAATACTTTGGTTTGAGCGGGATCACCTCCACATATAATTGGGGCAACCTCACTCCCACTTATATTTGAGGCAACCACTTCCTTTTTTAGTGTCTCTTACAAATACAAGCCACACAACAAAAATAGGAAAAATGTAGACACCAAAATTGGGTCATAATTCCATTAAAACACCGTTAATTAAATTAACCATATCCTACCTATTCATATCCCCTAGTGCACATGCTAATTGAATTAATTAAATTAATTAATATCCTCAATTAACCACCTCACCCAGCCAACTCACCTAGCTACTTCATCAAATGACCCACTCAAACCTCATTAATTACCTAAGACCAATTCTAAGCTTATCATAGCCAACTAGGACTTAGTATAAACCTAGACTTAACTCCTCTTAAAAACCTAAAAATACTCCTACTTATCTTTCCTGGGATCCATCACTCAAGACTCGAAGAAGGTTGGAGATCATGCCAAAAATAGCAACAATCTGGCTATTTTTGGCCAACCTAGATATTCTGCCTTGACCGACACCGGTTATATCTCAACCGACATTGGTCCCCTAACCATCATCAGTTAGGTTAAATACATTTCCAAAATCATTTTCCTAGGTTGGTCATTCAATTCAAGATCTCATACAAATAGAGACTTGGAGCACTCGAATTTATGAAGCACTCAGGAAAAGGAAAACACACGGGAGCACTACTAACAATTGTTTGGCATTCATCATCTTCTTCACGATCACGGATTCACACAGAGAAGTACAGAGGTTTGAACTTCCATGACATGAATAAAATGAATCTTATATTTGGATCTATTCCATCACCATATTCATCACCTACGTTCTAAAAATCTATTGTTTTGAACTTCCATGACATGAATAAAATGAATCTTATATTTGGATCTATTCCATCACCATATTCATCACCTACGTTCTAAAAATCTATTGTTCAAGTAAGTACCTAACACCTCTTCATTTACATCTATTTTATTTCAGTAAGATTTATTATTCATCTCAGTAATTTATCTTTCTCCATAGCCGTACACTTCCTTCCTCCCACCAACCTATCACCCTACCATACCTAGCCCTTTCACCTATTTTTACCCTTTTCTAATCATCCACGAGTCTTCAAGACTATTTTATGACATCACCCTCACCATTTCTAACCTCTGTGAAATCATAGGGATTCTGGAAACCAATTTTAAGAACTTTCTACTAAGTGCCCCTACCACCGCCATTAACCAACCAATGTTATTCATTCTACCTAACCAGCATCAGTCATCCAACCGACATCGGTTATTGTGTCTAGAAATATACCTCAGACCAACGAGCTAATACCCACTTCCCAATAACCCAAAACCATTTCTAATATTTACTAGACCTTGCTCGAGCTTGTACCATACCCGTAACTCAACACCCTCGACACATTTTGACCTCAATCATTTTTATCCGGCCTTTCTTATTGTTTTGTGTGAGATACCTAAATTGTTTCAATTTCAATAGGATCTTTACTTCATGTATGATTTAATTAGTATTATACTTTGTTATATAAAAAGTGGATTGACAACTTGTTCAGGAAGCATCACACTTCCCGGATCTAGCTCCCACTAGGCAGTCTAGTCATTGTTTTGTTTAACTCTATCTAGTGGTATTGTTTTCATTTACAGGTAGTTCCTCCTAGCCAAAAGGGAACTCTTGTAGTAAACTTGGATAAGGAAATCAAAACGCACACATGGCCTTGAATTGATGTTACAAATAGGTATTCCTCCTTTTCCTACTACCCTTATTTGTTTCATTAATTTGTTAAGAATCTAGTGAAACAAAAGGCACAAAGTGCCGAAGAAATGAGATGAGGAATGGTTTGTTGAAATCCATGTACTTGACAACTACTACACCAACCTGTGGTTGTTTTTGTTATAGATGGTAGACATGAGGAAGTTGGTATGGTTATATCCTCAACAGTTGTTGATTTGAGTACACTGCGTGTTTAAGTCAAACACATTGACTATGAAAATAATAAGTGTCTTATTCTGGATATGGAGTTGGATGTTTCTTTATTCAGGAAATGGGAAATGAAGACCTCAGAAGACAAAACACAATATTTTTGTTCAATATATGGTTGGGATTCAGGGTTGTTAGTAGATAATGACAAAATTAGTTGTTTAAATGTAAAATACATTCACAGTGGCATGCTTGCAGTACTCAGAAAATTGTATAGAGCTGATACAACCTCTTTCGTTTGTCATTTTTTGAATAGAAAAGGTTTTCTTTCACCACCTAAACATGCAAATTTTTTTAATATGTTGAGTTGAACATATTGGATAAATTGAATATTGATCCATCTAGATCAAAGTTTCAAGGGTTGAAAAATATACTAAATTAGTCACATTATCTTGAAGAAAGTAACCACTATATTCACGAAAACAAAATCTTCAACTATTCAATAGTTTGATTTCTTTTTTTTTTTTGAACAGTGTAGTAATTTCAATTGATGTTTCAAGGTGCCATGTAGAACCTCTAGAGTAGCAAAGTATCATCTTATATATGATGAGAATTTGTACCTTCTTATGCACTCCATGTTGATAAATGTTACTCCTACACAAAGGGACATAATTCTTCTTCTCTTCTTGCAGATCTCTACAAATAAGGTTGTGGAGATCCAAGATTTGAATGACTTGGAAAGAGATGATGTCAAAAGTTTTCATACTTTACTGCCAATTTACAATATGTGCACAAAAAAATATTTTGGGTTGAGATACTTACAAGTCTTTACATAAGAGGCTACGGTTTCAAAGGGCTTGCATTATTTCTACAAATGTAACTAACGAAGCCATTACTAATATTTGCAAACAACATAATGAAGTGAATAGAACTTGAATAGAAACCAAGTTTATTTATTTGTTGTATAAATCTAGATTGGTTTGGAAATCGCTTAGATGTCCTCAACGTCCCGAATTGACAAAAACCCAAAAATAAGAGTGGAAGGTAATGTATTTTAATTTTATTGCACTTGTTATCAACATTTATCTTTCTTATGTAAAAATATAAAACATGTGATTTTCCTTTAAATGCAAAACATTGAGAATCAATGCCTTTTGATATTCAAAATGGAAAAACCCAAAAATCTATACGACAAATAGACTTTCTATAATTGTCGGATGATATATGGACTAAATGGACTACAAAATTTCAGTTGTTTAGATCTAGTGGCCTTACTTGTTCACATATTGAATATAATTAGGATTACTTTTAGCTTATTTCATTGGCAATATTCACATCCAATTCATTCATGGTTCTTTAGCTAGAGGAATGAACAACGGAGAACTATTAAGATAGTAGAAAAATTACAATTAGGGGATGTCTAGTTAATCGCCCTATTCAAGCAAGTGTAATAGCAAAGAAATTTGATTCTTACTACCGAAGAATAAAAGGAGACAGAAAAATGAGAGAAAAGTTCTACAATATTTTAAAGAAAAACATCCAGATAATAATCTATTGACATCCTGCAGTGAATCCAATGTAATTGAAAAATTTAAATTGCATGAATCACACTACCACCAGATTATTTGTACTATTGGGTGAAGAGAGAAAAGGAAAGAGAAAATATGATTCTAACATAGGGGAAACAAAGCGAAATGAAAAAGGACCAGGTGGTGGAAGAATTTCTTCTCGTTGAGGCTCAGACAATATTAGACAACTATGTGATGTCAATGGAAGAAACCATACCTGCAAGGATGAAGGACATAGAAGAATTTACTCGTCAATGTTCATAACCGTTCCATCTTCTGTCAACTTTATTAGGTATTCATATCACCAATCCTTTCAATGTAGAATGTGTTATTGCTGATTTTTGCAATTTGTCTAGCGATATTTCTTTTGAAGTAATAATGGAGCTACTAACAGTTATTGGAACCAGTGTGTTGGATTGTATTATTATTTTTCTCATACCAATTGAATATTCAAAAATGTTGAGAGAAATAATTAAAAATACATGGAAAAGGTTAAACACCATGGATAATTGATTTTGACGGGATGTTATAGACTCTATGATAAAGAAATGGAAATTTAAAATTTTGTTTCTTATGTACACAATAACTCGAGTACACAATTGTGACAATAAAAAGATGAAAGAGAACAATTCACTAGGGATTAGATGGAAAAATTTCCACATGAATTGATAACTACATGCAAAATTGGCCTAAAAAGAAACAAACATCCTTTTCTTGTGAGTGATCATATGAGTTCGGGATGAGATGTTCACTAGATTTTGTTCCCAAAATTCTTTAATATTAGTGCTTTATAACAACAAAGGTGTCACACTGCATGCATTAGTTGAATCCAATCTATCTTTTATTTTTATTGTTGAGACCCGATCAGAAATGTTTTTGTAACATTATTATTCTCATATGAAGAAAGGTTTGTACCAGAATACAACTCGAACATGTGATTATGTTAAATGTATTTTAATCAAAAAACCTACTTAAACATTTCTTATTTAAGTAGAAAACCAAAGAAAAAATGATTTTATGTAAAAACCTCTCAACTTGACACTACACAACCAACTCAACATGGTGATTGACCTTCAATGATTTTATAAATATGTTTAATGAGTTATGCTTTCAATTTCCATTGTTTTTTTACAATACTTTATGTTCACCATCTCTGACGAAAGATGAGGAGAACTCAGCGATGACATTTACGAATATGCAATCACATCCTAGTATGTTATTCATGTTCATT
Organism: Taxus wallichiana var. yunnanensis; assembly: GCA_018340775.1. Taxonomy (NCBI): domain Eukaryota; kingdom Viridiplantae; phylum Streptophyta; class Pinopsida; order Cupressales; family Taxaceae; genus Taxus; species Taxus wallichiana. The sequence continues at coordinate 337,118,300 of CM031242.1, forward strand.
TATAGATAATAACTGCTACCAAGCCCCATGAATTTATAATACAATTAATGGTTTATGCAGACAACCAACAACCGAAGAAAGTAATAGTGGAGTGTGCGGTGGTAACCAACAAAAATATGTAGTCAGAACCAAGTAAGTTAGACATGCATATTTTTAAACATAACCATTTCTAAGGCTCACAAAGTTATAGAAAATGATATCAGCTAATTCTAGAAGTGGAACCATTTTCAAAGAAGGAATTACCAAATAACCTATTTCAAAATTTCATGGTGGCATCCAATGCTACATAGTTTGTAGTTACCATGTTGTTGGTTGTCTACATAAACCATTAGTATCGACATAATGATAATTTTTTTTTAGAATTGATGCTTACTCCATCCAATGATGGCATATCCTAGTGGTCGCTAATCCACCTCAATATCTCGAACTATTTTCCATCAATGGTTGGTTCAATAGATATAAAAACCCTAATGGCTATTAAAATTCATTTAGAATACATAGAACATTTTGATTTGTAATTACCATATTACCACAGAGAGTTTTTGCGTATATTGGATTCCATTTTTTTCTATACTTGGATTCCATTATTACTATTATTGGATTCCATTATTAACAATATTGGATTCCAATATTGTCATTATTGGATTTATTCTAGTTCCAATTTCACTATTATTGGATTCCAATCTATTATTATTGGATTCCAATATCATTATTATTGGATTCCAATTTGGCTAATATTGGATTCCAATAGTGCCATTATTATTGATTCCAATTTCACCACTATTGTAATCCAATTTATAAATCCCATTTTTGGATTTTAGTTTCACTATTTTAGGATTTCTATTTTTTTATTATTTGAATCCCCCACATAAGCCAAGTGATGCTATCTTACATAAGCCTCATGGCCACTATCTTCAATAAGCCTAGTGGTTGCTAACTTACATGATGAAAGTGCATGCTAGGTGAAATCAACCTAGTGGGGTCAAAGTTACATAAGCCTTGTGGCCTCTAAGTTACATAAAAGGATGATAAGCCTAGTGGCCACTATCTTACATAAGCATATAGGTTGTTAACTTACATAAGCCTAGAGCCACTATCTTACATAAGCGTATAGGTTGTTAACTTACATAAGCCTAGTGGCCACTAATTTACACAAGAGTAGAATCATCTAGGTGAAATAATCCTAGCAGCTGGAAAGTTACACCAGCCTACCGGTAGCAAGTTTCATAAGCCTACCCACCACTAAGCTACATAAGCCTAGCTGCCGCTAAGTTACATAAGCCTAGGTGCCACAAAGTTACATCAGCCTAGGGGTTAAATTTGATGGCCACTTATGCTGTCAAAACAATTTTTAGATGATGGTAATTTTACAATATTGCCCTTTAAAAATACAAAATAATAGTTATTGAAATACTTCAAATTTATATTTATTTAATATTTTATGTATATTATATATTGATATAATTTTTATATAAATCTATATAAAAATGATGATGATATTGTAAATATGCAAGTTACGTGTGATAAAGTCAACTACTTTTATGCTTTTCCATTACTGTAAATCATAAAGAACAACAAAGAGTTAAGAATTACATTAAACAAGTTGTTTTGAGGAAATGGATTTGAAAATGTATTTCCATAGGCAATCAATCCTTCAAATTACATTGAAAATTACATAAGCATTGATCCCTCAAGGGTATTAATTATTGTTCTTGAATTTGTGCAAGGTATTGTTGGATAGCTTCATGACCCCGATTTGGTATTTTAATTTGATTTCCTTTCCATATTTTTCTTGGACTCCATGCCCAGATGATGTTGTCTATATCAATATCTGATGTGTCCCTTGATTTTTTCCACCATTTTTTTCTTTAAGCATTCCTGGTACCTTTATTTTTCTGTATTTCCTTTTCCTGTGGGTTCCCACCAGTGTACCCTTATCTTTTGAGTGTTTGTGTGAACATCATGTATTAGTTTTAGTTCTTCCTTTCCCATCCATATAGGTACATTATCATCAATTGGTCTTACTAGTATCATCTTCCCAACATTCACATCCACTACTTGGGTTGAATTCCTCTCGAGGTCTATCACAAAATAGGCCCAACATATATATCCTTATTTGAAAGGACATTTTGACTATAGTAGCTATCCATGTCAAGGTGTGTGCACCCACTATCTGATCATACATTGCACTATCCTGAATTGTTTTTGGCCAAAAAAATCTCTCCTCATCATGTTACAATTGACAAATGGATTCTCTAGGGCACGTAGAACATTTTTCCAATATGCAATCTTTGGAACATAGTATGCTTCTCCACCATCTGTTGAACTCTTTTCCCAGTGTGTGATGTATGCCTGAATGCCTCTCTACATGTCTTTCCATCTCTTTGGGTTCTTTGAAGGGTGCCAATGGAGGATCCCCTTCAGGAAAGAAAGGTTTCCCATCCACTATTTTCCATATCTCAATTGAGTGTGACCAATCGAGACTCCATGATTGATGCTTTGAACTCCATGATGGGCTTGTTGTCTTTGACATAGAATTTAAACATATTTGGTTTGTTGATACCCATGATCTTGTGGTTACCATCTAGCAGGTGTGGTTCCACAAAGGCCTTAAAGTCATAGACTTCCTCGATAAGGTACAAAGTGAATGTGTTGGAATCCTCTTGGCATGTTTTGTAAGTGTCCATTATTTGTGGCAAAGAGAATGTATCCAATTTGCACAATGTTGTTGATAATCGAACCGAATGTCCCATCTATGTCTTCATGTGTGTGACCCACTGGAAGGAAACTCACATACACTGTGTTGAAAACCCTTCTAGCTATCAGCATGGATGCAAACACAAACAATGTGTGATTTTTTTGTCACTTGCAACATTATCTAGTTGCAAGTAGAGAGTTGGTGGTTGTTTTCTAAATGAACTTGAACATTTTACTTACAATATTAGTTGTATGAGCACCCTCATTTTTCTTCTTGTATTCCTTGCACTTTTCATATGCATCATTTTGTAACAGTGCATCATGTAATGGGTGTTTTGACGTCCCACTACTATATAAAAATCACCATATTGATATGTAAAAGGTTCTTCTAGCTTCCGATACATAGTGCCAATGATGTTATTGTGAAGTTTTCTCCTCGCTCAACAAAAGGGAGACCAAAGTGCCCAAAACCCCATTTTGTGCCCATGTGTCAGCATACCAATCAAGGTGATGGGGAGATTAATAACATTGCTTATTGATTTTTATTTTTTCCCATCCTTGGTATTGCAGTTTTCATCTTGTCCATTTTTTCATGCACAATGCTCAAATAGCTATTAGGATTTTGTTGTGATTGCACTCTATGTGCATAGTAAGTTACATGAAAACTTTGAATGTAATCATTGTGCCATTTTTGGTTGATCTATTTGTGCCAGTGTTTCTGGACATGAGGTCATTGCACATTTTTCTTAAGCTTTGTGCACTCATCACATTTGGTGAAGAAGTTGTTCTTGGTGATTGAAACATGGGAGAAATGTTCTTGCCATATTTTTTGAGATTTGATTGTGACGTTGGAGGAAGGTCCAACATAGTGAAAGGGCCACATTACACTTTTGTAGTATGTAAGAAAAATATAACATGCAGGAAACAATCTCATTGTTACTTTAGTACCATCTTGTCCCACTTGAAATGAGACATGTGTGGGGATATATCAAAATTCTTCTCCACCATTTTGGATATCAATGCAATAGTTATGATAATGTTTGGCATTTGTTTTTTTTTTCTGTATTTCCATTTACTTCCCTCCTCTCACCATTAATCCAAGATTGTTTGTATCTCATAATAGGTGATTTTTGAGATTCCATGACATTTGTACCATGCATTCTAACATACATCCCTTCCACATAACTTCAATTTATCTATAGTATGTTCTAAAGTTTGACCTTGATCACAACTAATAGCATTTGTGGTGAATGTATTAAGTACAAAGTTTTTTTGATGGTAGGTTCATTCATACCTAGAGTTAAATTCCAACTATGTGATTGAAAGCACTTAGAGATAGATTGGAGAGACATCCTTCCTTGCAGCAAGGTTTTTTCTCAACTTTAGAAAAAAAATTTCTCTTGATTTTTCATCATTTTCCCTTTCCTTTGGTGTACTAGATGGAGTAGAATTTACCTTTTGGCATTTACAGGTGTTGTAAGGTCTTTTTATCAAGTTTTCATTACTACTACATATGGAGGATTCATATGAATTTGGGTATACCAGTTGAGGCAATGGATCTTCAAATGCACTCCACATTTTTACCAAAAAACTCTTCTGGAATTTATTTTAGCCTTACTTCCATAATGGAACCATCTTGATGGGCCAACTGGATGGCAGGCCATTGGATGAGAGATCCTTCTGATATGGAGAAACCCTTGCAAAAAGGCATAATTAATTTATCAACATGCACCCCAAATGTATTTCCATCTAATTTTTTAAAGTGCACCATGTCTCCTTCACAGACATTTGTAATTGTTGCTTCTACGCAAAAATTTGTGTTCTTTTGAACAAAAATGTATCAACTTGGCATTAACCCCCTTGAACTTCAAATTGAAGTCATTGTTTGATGTGGTGGTTGTTTCTTGGAGTTCAAATTTCCATTCACATGAAGTGTAGTTCTTGTTTCTAGATAAACTAAGTTTTTGATTGGCTAGAAACTTCATTGTTGTGTTGTAGACTTGGATAAAATCATTGCATGTAGTTATAATATTCTCCACAAAAACACCAAAGTGTGTGGGTCCCAACACCACTCCCAAAATCACATGTTGTTCTTGTACCAGGGATATAAACCCTTCAGCTATGTCACCTTCTTTAGGACACTTATGTTTTAGCACCACATAGGTTGTAGAAAATTCATCCATGTCTTTAGGAGTTGTGAAACAATGGCTATCACTGGTAGAATTCAAACCCTCATCCTCATTAAATGTATCCTCTGAGTCACTTCTCATGATGTTTTGAATGCCATCACCCCCACATGTGAAACATTTGAAATCACATGCTTAATCATTTTTCCTTTCCCATGGGATAAAGTATCCCTTGTTTTCAATTTCTACCAGGGTTTCACAATCATCAATTGTGTATGGAGTCTCACTCTTCCATTGAATACAATACTTATTGTGACAACAAATAAGCTAGACCCCATGTCTCTACAATGGAGTGTATCTTTGGATGGATAAACTAGTCCCTCCACAACTTTCACACCTTTGGATAGTAAATCCACATGTGCTCCATCTTCAAAAATAGAGTTCATTTTCAACTTGTATCCACAAATAAAAAGAGAAAATTAGTACTAAGGACACTTAAATATTTAACATTAGTATGGAGAATTGAAATCACAATGAGAAAATAAAAATATACATCTTATATGAACATCTTTAAAACCTCATTTAATCCAAATCTTTAAACATATAACAAATTATATTACACCCTTAGATCCCGTTGTTGTGTGTATAATTTTATCCATAAACCACATAGTGTAGGGGAAAGATTAAGATTTTTATAATGCACACATTTTATTTTGTGCATTTAAATTTTGTTGAAAAAGTATTTCTAAGGGATTTAAAATAGGTACTTTTTAGTACAAAGAAAATTAATATTGGCCCTTGCTTGTGAATGAAATCACCTTTTCGGGACAACTGATGTGTCACCTTTTTATTGGTTGATTTGTACATGTGACTTGATTTTACTCATGTTATTGGCTACCTTTTTCTAAATTCTTAGTATAAAAGTTATAAATGTTGACTTCATTTTTACAACTAGTGGTACTATACTACACATTACCACTCACTCATATTATTTATGGATTCTGATTCTTTCCCTATGGCTTTCAATAGTTGTATAGCCTAGTGGTCACTGTGATGTAATTTTTTTTTACATGCTAAAATTCAAATATTGACTAGAATGGGAGGCTAGAAGTTGGTGATCACACTTCAATGTGCGAGCGAGTGCAATTCCAAGTTTGAAAACTCACACTTGGATGTGATGTGATAGCTCATCGTAGAGTGAGAGAGTCATGGCCTCGTACATCTACCAAGTGTGATTCCTCACATGAAGTGAAGTGTGATCCCTCACACGATGAATGTGAATCTCCCTCACACGTCAAGTGTGATCCCTCACACGTCGAAGTGTGTGTGATCCCTCACATCACCCTGTCAAGTGTGCAAGATCCTCACAAAAAAGTATGTGCATTTTCAAGATGAAGTGTGAATTCACTTGGAATAAAAATCACTCGCATATCGAAGGGCATATTTTCACCTTGCCATTCTAGTCAAAAAAAATTCTATAGCCTAGTGGTCTCTTGGACTTAAATTTAGGGCCATTAATATTGTGTCAAAGTAAATCATTCATGTATTTAATTCTCTAATTGTATAGCTATGCTTATTTTATGGTATAGAGTTCAAGTTTAGTCTTTATTTGATTAACGATGGTGGTATATGCTTTGATTCAATTATGTGTATTAATTGTTTCTAAGATTTTTATATCTTACGTAATCTTTTAACAATATAAGTTTATTTTTAATAATTTAGTTTATATTAATATGGTGGTAGAAGTAACACTAAGCTACATATTTTTTTTTAATAATTGTATCAATATTAAACATACCCAGCGGTCGAGGCAGCATCCGTCTTGCTCGAGTAAAGACTTAATTTTTATTAATAATTCTAATATTAAAGACTTAATTTCAAAAATTTGAAAAGTTTCAAACAATGTCAATTTTAGTTTTCATACATTAAAAATTATGTTATAAAAATGTTACCTTAATTTTAGATCATGTTGCTATGTGTGTATAATTTTATCCATAAACCACATAGTGTAGGGGAAAGATTAAGATTTTTATAATACAATAACAATTACACTTTTTTGTAAGGTCAAATGTTACATAATTAATATTGCGCTTCCCTAAACATTAAATGGCCATTAAACCGTATAATGTAAAATCCACCACTTGAGAGTATGTTTTTATTTTTTTGTACTGCATTTAATATTAAGTGGTACAATATTAAATTTTAATCCACACAAACTCTATTAACATCTGTATTTAATGCAATAAAATGGAAAATTGTATACTCATTTTGAAGGTGACAACACCAAAACAAGGAGCACATATACAAATGGGGGAAGAAAGTTACAAAAAATAAAAGAGGTAAAGCATTGTTATTTTATTTTGAAGAATTTCAGTTTATACACCCATTTCACAGTGATTATAAATATTGCATTTGTTAGTAGGTAATTAACCAATTTTCAATGTTTCTCCACATGTTTTGATTATGTGATTTTACAGAGCGTGCAGACCCCTTGTATATTTATTTTTAGAAAATGGAAAATGAAATTAAGTTTAGATAAAAGATGGAGTACGTAAATTGTTTCATTTGTGATTGTTTATAGTAACTAATAAATTTGCAGGACATGGAAATATCACCATTTTCCTTGTTTTCACATTTTGAATCCCAAGTTTTCAAATCAACTCCAAGAAACTATGCAGACAATATGGTTTTTTCAACACAACTAAGCAAATTGTCATGTAAAGGACTTCTGCATGCAAAACTTAGATGGAAATAGTGTCTCAAATTTGCAAGAGAATACAAGTGGCACATAAAATTGGGTCCTTGCATTCCACATTCACAAATCGATCTAAATTCTCCATATATTGTTGATGATGTTGATGATTCAAAATTAGAAGAAACATTTTCAATAACCCATGCATATGAAAGAGATAGAAATAATGAGGAGATGATGAAAGAATACAAAGAAGAGTTGTGGTCAAAATATGATGTGAAAACATTTATTTCAAAATACGAAGAGGTGTATGAACATTTAAACCATGGATATATCAAAAAGAAACATTGGGATAATATAGTAGATGCTTTGAATCAAGTTTGTGGAAAAAAATTCACTAGGAAGCAATGCAAATACAAGATGAACAAGTTGAAGAAAACCCTCAAGAAGGAGAAACAATTGGAAAACACAACATTGGCAACACATTCAACATGGAATTTCTATGAAGATATAGATCACATTACATAGAAAACACACAAGGTTATTGGTTTTAATGGAAAAGAGAGGGTTAATACAACCACTTCTACTTCTGAAAAAGACATGAGAGGGAAATCAAAAATCCCTTCTATCAACATTGAAAATTTGGAAGGAGAAAAGATAGAAACCCCTTTGAATAAAAATGGAATTCAGAGAAAAGGTGTGAAGAGAAAAAGAAACTCTTATGGAGATTTGAAAGAGGTAATCAAAATAACATGCATATATTCAATCAGACATTGAAATAAATTGAGTAGGGAAGGCTTCAACTTGAGCGTGAAAGAATGGAACAAGAGAGAAAGCTAATGGAGAAAATATTGGATGTACAACTTCAAGTCGCAAGTCTTTTTACCTAGGTAAATTACAATTTTTTAACCATAGTAATATAGTATTGCATCATTCATTCCATCTTAAAAGATGGTATACATTGTGTAAGAAAAATATCATGCATTGGAGTTAGCTAATACTTCTCTATTTTGCATTCTTCCTTTTTATTTTAAAACAATGCCAATGATCAACATCATGGGTGCCACCAAGATCATTGACACACACATCCAAGATATTGTTTTTGTAACAAAACAATTTAAAAATGATGTTGGTAAACATGTATATTTTTTGTTGAGGACAATATGATAATTCAATATGTGAGACATCAATTGAACCACATATCATTGGTAGTATAGTCAAAGTATGGAATACTTATATACTCTCTATGTAATTTATAGATGATAATATTGCCAATGAGCATGGTGTTCTTTTGTTGATAATGTTGATAATTTTGATATTATTTGTGTGTGGCATATATGGTTAATATTTGTGAGTGCCATTAAACCAAACAATGTAAAGTTCATGTGATATTTGAAATATGATAATTCAATATGTGAGACATCAATTGAACCACATATCATTTGTAGTATAGTCAAAGTATGGAATACTTATATACTCACTATGTAATTTAAAGATGATAAAATTGACATTGAGCATGTTGTTCTTTTGATGATATTGTTGTTAATATTGATAATTTTTGTGTGTGGCATATATGGTTAATATAGTGGTTCCCCTAAAATTAATTGGCCATTAACTAAAAAAGTAAAGTTCATGTGAATATTTGAAATATGTGTGCCATTTGATAGCCATTAATTAGCCATTAAATATAAATAAAATTAACGGTAACCACGTGTCTTTTGTAATTCGTGTACCAAAAGAAAGTGGCGGTTGGAAGTGTTTGTTCCATATAATTATAGATTTTCATTTATTAGTATATTTCAAGGACACTTAAATTTGTGAAGCTTCATGCAAGAACATTGGCATAAGGGAAAAAATCCATAAGCGTAATAATTCATTGAAAATCATATCATGGTTTGATTGCCAAAATTCTGAGCATGGTTTGTTTTCATGAAGGCATCAAAAATCGGTATGCATTCTCACCTTTGCTCCTTCCAAAATTTTGAAATTCTATGAATGTAGAATATTATGTAGCCTTTTCAACAAAACCCTATTTTCTCTACTTCCAGTAGTCAAATATATCTATTCTTTAATGCTCTTTGACAAACACTTCTCAACTTGATAGGGTTTGACATCGTTTTTCATTCTTTTTGCCGATCCCTAAATGATTTGCTAAATATGTGTGTACCCCACTTGAGTAATGTAAAACATGTTATGGGTATTTTTCACAAGAGGACTGAGAAATGATTCATAAAATACCTGAGATGGACATCAATGATTACTTGGAAGTGAAAAAATGGGTGTTGTTGAAAAGGCTGAGGAAAATAGATTTTGTTCAGTTAGGGTTGTTAATCATTTAGGGATTTTGACCATTAATGGCTGGTTTCTATAGACATTTCATTTTAAATTAAATTGTAGTAATGAAATAATGATAGTAACTTCCAAGTAGATGAAATAGTAATAGTAACACAAATAATTGTTTGCTTGTTTATAGTAATTGTTTGATTACATAAGGAAATTGTTGGAAATAAAAAAATTTAAAAACATATATGTGACTGCCAAAGTGAAAATGCAAAGAGTTCCATCTGTGTAGGTTCCTCTTTGAAAATGAGTGAATCGGGAATTATAAAACCTACTATTTGAGAAGTTAGGCTAAACAAGATTTTGAATAATGTTTCACTTAATTGATAGTTCTGGAAAGACATATACAACATTTAGAGATTAAAATTACAGGCTCTTGGTTGTTTTAGTTAAATTAGCTAATGATATATCAACACTAAAAATTATAAGATGTCATGGCTTTTCTTTCTTAATGTGACAATAAGCATATGGAAATAGGGAGATGTGATATCATGAAAAATTATGAGGTTTAATAACAAGGAGATTATACATAGGGTTTGAGTCTGTATTTTCATACTAACACTACAAAGAGTGTGTTCATTATATTTATTAGAATTATACCATGGCCTTTGAGACTTCATTTAATAACTAATTATAGATCACCATCTCTTTTGAGATTTCATTTATAATTAAAATGTGGAATTTTATCTTCCTTTCAATAACTTATAGTAAATAGTATGAGAACTAGTTAAGGCTTGATCCCTCAAGGGTATCTAGTGTAGCACTTGGCTCAAACAAATTCATGGAACAAACTAATGAGAGCTAAGCAATGTGTGACCCCTGAAGAAAACATGTAATGCAACTCTTTTCTCAATTCAATAATAGATATCCAGTGAATGATGCCTTACGAACACTAAGTTCAAAATATTTTTTTGTTGATCATAATGACCACTAAGCTTGTAAATATTTTGTTATGGCTGACCTTAGAGATCGCTAGGAACATAATTTCATATGTGTTGACTACTTATTGTGATATTTAATGACCTAGGAGATTATACAATTATAATTAATTAAAGAGACATCCATTGAATGGTGTTTTGCTAACACTAAGCTCAAAATATTTTATCTAGGTAGATGTTATTGACCAATAATATTTATATAGTTTCTTATTAATGCATTAGTATTTTTCTTATTAATGATGCCTAGCAACCACTAAGCTATAGGTATATCCTTGTGGATGATCGTAGTAATAGGAAGGATAAGAAGCACATATTTATTTGATAATGATTCCTATACATCGTTAAGCTCCAAAATTTTGTTGCAAACATGACCTAGCGGCCGCTTAGGATAAGAAATAATTATGTCTGTACCCCTCAGTAGTGATTAGATTGGCATTTATTTTCATTGCAATAATTTTTGTGCTTTGAAATAAGCCTAGATACGAAGAAGGTTTTAATAGGTTGTTGTGGCTAAACATAGCAACCGCTAAGATCAACACTACATATATCTTGACCCCCACCAATTCAAAGAATGTAGAAATTTTTCTCATTCTAATAATAGTTATCTTATGAATAAAATCCTAGATACGGCCAATCTCTAAATATTTCATTGTTGATCAACTTAGCGACCGCTAGGATTTGAACTACGTAAGACTTGAAGCCTCAAGAGTGCTTGTATTGATAGAACTTGCTCATTGCATTAATATTTTTATTGGAGTGACGCCTAGCAAATGCCATGGTTAAAAAAACTTATATCTTGACCCCTCAGTGGTGCTTGTACAATAGTGCTTTGGTCATTCCATTAATAGTAAGTATGTGAATGATGTCTAGCAATGAGACGTATTCATGATCCTGTAACAAACTAATTAGACATAAGTAAATGTTGATCCCTTATGTATACATGTAATACAACAATTTTCTTAAGTCAATGATAGATGTCCATTAAATGGTGTTTTTCTAACCCTAATCTCTAAATATTTTGTCAAGGTGGATGTTATTGACCGTTAAGCTTTATATTTTTTTTTTAATGCATTAGTAGTTTTCCGTTAATGATACCTAGTGACCGCTTAAGCTATATGTATATCATTATGGCCGATCATAGTAAAAACTATGATAAGTAGTACATTTTTTTTTGTGGTTCTTATAAACTGTTAATCTCTAAAAATATGTTTTGGCTAACCCTAACTATCACTATGATTAGAAATACTTGTGTCTATACCCCTCGGTAGTACAAGGATTAGCGTTCTATTGATACAACCAATCTCTAAATATTTCATTGTGGTTGAACATAGCCATCACTAGGATCTGAACTATGTAAGTCCTGAAGCCTCAAGATTTATTTTATTGACAGACTTAGATCAGACTTAGATCTACACAATGTGGATGGTTTTCATACAATGGATAATCCTTCCAAAATATGTTGCGTGTGAATTTTCAAGAACAATTTTGCATAGTTTCTGAACTTAGCGATCCACAATTGAATAGATAGTGATTATAATGGAAAATGTTAATGATAGGAGCCTAATGGATTCTAAGCTAGACTAGTAATGGATTTTAGTGGTTGCTAATAATTTTCTTTAATACAAAGAGAAAGTATTGATCCCTATCGATGGAAAGTAGTGCAACAATTGGCTCTGTCTGATTTAGAAAATCAGCACGTGACCTTCTTCGCACCCAACCTCTTGAGGTCGTGTCGAGACAACCAGAGGTAGAATGCATGTGAATGTGATTGTAGTGATGGGGATCAAGCTAATTGGTAAATCTTATATCTTCAACACGTAATATCGAGATCTGTGAGTTTAAGGAAAAGAATTCTCTCTAACTTGGAGTGGTGTGATAGCTCGATCGATATAATAGTTACTCGAGACTCCAATCAATGTTGAGCTCTATCAAGATTTTATTTGTTTCTTGTTGAACACATGGAAAATGACCTACAGACGCCTCATATGGATTTCTAGACAAGGTCATGGAAATAAGAACGAGAGACGTGGTGGATCCATTACAGGGATTTATGGGTGATTTTATAGTCTAGTCTAAAAAATCTTAGCCTAATCGGTACTGTTATGTTCAATAAGGAAAGTTGTGCAATAATGTTTGTTGGAAGTGGTGAAGATCTAAATACTAATGTACACAAAATAGTGTCAATGTCTAACTAGTTAGCAGGCCCATTGGGTTGTGGGACTTGAGGATCACAACCAAAGACACGTGGAGGTGTGGCCCTTGTATGGTCATGCGAGTAATCAAACCCTGTTGTCAGGAGTAGTTCAATAATCGTAGGCTTGATTAGCAATGATGTTTATTGTATTTAGTTCTATTTTATCAACAAAAGTTGTAGGTGTGCATAAGACTATCAAATGTAAACTTGTATCAACATTAATTATCAATTCCGGCCCATTGGGTTGTGGGACCAAGGGATCACAACTGTACATCTTTTCTTGTTGTGGATCGTTGATGGTCATACGGAATGAAATGAAACTTATTTAATAAGAAAAATAATTATCAAGGAAATCTAATCTATGTTTTGGAGTTTTCGAGAATATATCGGATCAAAGCAATAAAAGAAAACTAATATATCAAGGGAAATATTTTTGATCTTTTCTAGTTTTTAAGTAATGCATTCTAATCTAATAAATAAACTAAAGACAAGTAATTAGCTAGATGTAGCTAGTTACTTATGCGAAATGTGAATCTAATCTAAAATAAATAACCTAATCCAATCAAAACCCTTCACATCTTACCTCAGAGGTGAAGAACAAATCATGACCATGAAAGGGCTATTGTTCCCCACAACTTCCATGGTAATGTTAAAGAGTAAACTTTCTAATGATTTGACCTACTTGTGATGACCTAACATATTGAAATGAACAATTTTACTAATCTATTTGATATGTAATTGAAACTAGTGATTTGAAATTGACAATTCAAAAAATAAAGCAAAACAAAACACAATTCCAACTTGGATAAGAAAGAGCTTTGGAAAATATGGTTGTATTTGTATATGTCCCCTCGGTTTGTTCCTTTCTTTCTCGAGTGTTTTGTATCACCGTTTTCTTTATGGATTTGATGAAATAGATAAGGGTATGGGCCAAGGAGGAATACCTATTGTGATGGTTGGTTTAAAGGTCGTTGCACATGTTCTGACTTCTTGATCCAATGCTGACTATGAGAGATTCCTTTTGGCTAGGAGGAACTACCTGAAATACAAAACAAGACCACAAAAGAGAGTTAAATAGTATATGACAATGGACTACCTAGTGTATGCTAGATCCGAGAAGTGTGATACTTCCTAGAAGGTCATGTCAATCCACTGTTTATAAATCAATATAAAATAACTTAAACATGTAAATAAAATAATCTAGTAGTATCGTTCTGATTTGGGTGCCTCTAAAAACTATCGGGGTGATCCGATTAAATACTAAGGTGTTATGTAGGTAAAGGTTTCAGGTTAGGTTGTGGGTAACGTAGGTGGTTTGTGGGTCACAAACAGGGTCTTGGTAAAGTTGGGTAAGGTGTTTGGGTTGTTTTAGGTGGGGTAGGTTGGTTACTGGTCTGAAGCATTTTTATCAGACACAGAGACCGACGTCGGTCAGGGTGTCGATGTCGGTTTAGGTATGATTGATACCGGTTTAGGGTGACCGATATCAATCACTATGGAAAGTGGCAGGGAGTCAGGTGGAGGGTGTTTAGGCTCTCTTTTGTCTTGGAACAAAGATTTGGAAAGGTCTCTATGGGGGAGGGTGAGGTGATAGGTCCAAGATAGGTGTGGTAAGGTTTTGAGTGAGGTTTGGGGTAGGCTAAGGGTTGAGTTGTTAGGTTGGGTTGTGTTATCCAAATAAATTTCCTAGTTATTTGGGTAACTTATATACACATTCTAGCTCTCAGTCACTCATTGCAAGGTTGTGCACACTCAAGATTACTTGGCACATTTCCTTGGTCACAGTTTCCCTGCACACCCCTTTCCTTCCTCTCCTTCCACTTTCCCCTTGCACCCACCTTCTACGCATTCACCTTATTCCTAATCAAATTCTTCCCTTCCCATACACCACAATCATTTCTTTGTAATGGTTATGCCTTGACCATGCATTATCTACACACCAGTTTGCCTCTTTTCCCTGCACGCGTGTGCATGTTCCTTTATGCCTTCCTCTGTTTTCTTCCACATGTTCTTCCTTCGCACCCTTACGTGTCAAGACATCTTCTCGTAATGCTTAAGTGTGCCATGTGTAACCATTCAAGATGTGCCAACAAGGTGTCAAATCCTTACAATAAATTAGTAGGTGACACATGGTAGAAAAGACAAAACAGATTGCACATTAGGCCATCTTTTCATCCAATCCACACACGCCATATGTCTTTCATGCACTAAGGACTCGACATCTTATGACAGACGTATCTTCTACTACAAATCTCTGATTGATGCATGCCTAGACTTTTCAAGAGATCTCGATGACATCAGCTATAGTGCTAGATATTCAAATTCAAATTTTTGGTGGATCTGGTAGGTGAGAAATGGGAAAACGTCTCTCTAAGAATTAATGAGAAGATCCAATTTCTCCAACCTCACGATTTGATATGATTTTCCCTCCTTCCTTCTTCAACATGCCAAATAGGCTTGGGAAGTGCATCTAATAGATTAGTAGGTGGATTTGCAGGCATTAAATGCCTCTTATTGGTGGTTGTATTTCAAAATCATATTTTCCCTCCTCTCTTCTCTTCTTCTTCCACAAATTTATCTATAAATGTAAGATCAAGGCTCATTTGTTATGTTGGACACTCTGGATCCTTACACATTCTGCTAAGGACTTCATATTTTCTATATTTTGAGTTGCAGACCTCTAGATCTAGCTCTCACATGTGGATATTGGTATCCTTCATCATTGTAATGGTTCAGTGCATTTCTGGAAGTAATAGAAGCATTGTTTTGTGACTATTCTCTATCCTAATGTGTTTACATTCCTTCTTCTTTCCTTTTCTTTTGTGTTGTGTGTTGGTTGTGCTATTTCAGGTCCATGCAGTTCCATATTTAGTTGTGTTCCATGAGAATGATATGGTGAATACATGTTTTGCTGTGCTACTCATGCCTAGCCTCCTTTCATGCATTTCCTTTCATTCTCACTCAAAATAGATAGTGTTCATCCCTATTTTTGGTGCTATCACCTTTTAGTGTAGTTTCCTTTCATGTTATCCTTTTATCCCTGGTCTCTTGGCATCATTAGCTCAATTTTCCCTTCTAACATTAAGAGTAGAAGTAGTAGAAATAGATAGAGGAATTGACCTTCTCCGAGATCTGTCCCAAGTGCACAAGGTCCCACAACTTGGGGATGGTTCGATTATGGTCTCAGACACCTCAGCCCTTCCGAGATCCGAGACACGGGTGCACATTTGAGCAACCAACGGTTTACATGCATGCTCGGTGGGACCATCATTGAAAGCTCAAATTTCATATCTCTAAGTCTTGGTATGTGGACTTAGTGTTTTATGCCTTTGGAGGCTCATTCCAACACATCTGGAGACTCCCAATATTTTAAGATCTTTGTTTCAGTAGCCCTAAGCACCTTTCATGAGAAGAGGGCACACAAGAAGAAGTTCAGAAGATAAATATTCTTTTGAGTACCTTCACCTATCCCTAAGAATATCTTGTTCTAGAAAATCTGCATGCACATTCCCAACTCTTGCGCATCGCACCTATTCAAATTCTCCTCAAAAAGGACATCCCGCACACCTTGTAATGGTGCATCAACAACCTCCTCCACTGAGGAAATTTACAAACTTTCTTTGGAGGGATTCCCTTTCTTCTGGTTGTGCAACATGATATGCCAAATGGTGTGCTTAAGAGTATTCCATACTTTACTAGTGAGAATCAAGTCACCCCTCAGGAGCATATCCAGGATATAGCAAACATGTGTTCACTCTATTTGATCACACATGATGATGTAGTAGTTAGGCTACTTACGACGCTTCTTTCAAAGGGAAATAACTTCAATGGTATTGAGGCTTGATACTTGGATCTATCACCACCTGGGATGAGCTTAGAACAACTCTTCACAATTACTTTGAAGATAAGTCGGATCATCTATCTCTCGTGGAAAACGATAACAACAAGGAGGGTGCCCAGTGAGCAAATGACTAATTTCAACATTAGATTTCAGAAGACTTGGGACATAATACCTCTTGTGGTAAGACCTACAGCCCAACATGATTTCCTATATTATCTGAAGGTGCTCAATAGCAATATTTTAGTTATGATCAAATCCATGGGAGGTAGGACTCTACCAAATTTAACTTATAGTATTGCGGTAAGGGAATAAAATAGTATTATTCAAGTGGGAAAGATAGCTCTGAGGCCACCTATGCCCTTGTTCCTAGAAATGTCACGGGAATCCCATCCTTTTGTGGCCCATATTCTTGTTCCCGAGAAAAGCACGCAATCGGTTTCTGAACGTCCTACTTTACAGGCGTAGCGAAGGAAGTTGAAGAATTGAAGACCCTAATTATAAATTTATCAAACAAAGTCATATCATTAGAAAAGCAACAGCGTAGAAAGCCTATAGAGGCAATTCTAATCAGGCACATGGCCAAAGCAATCATCCTTAGTGGAATCGATACGAAAATCAAAGATACATGCCCAACTAGCAAAATGATAGATGGTAGTCCAATGCACATCTGCCCTTGCAATTTTTCCTCCCATGCCTACTCTTCTAGCACCCAGTGCGATTCAGGTGCTTGTTCCTACTCAAAACAATTTGGCACAAGAGTCAGAATGGTGCTTCCCTTATAACATGCCTCATATTCAATATCATTGTGCCAATGTTACACATGCCCAAGCCTTCATGATACAAAATTCTTCAGTTTGTGAGCCCTCAACAAGTTCCCCTGAAGTAGATAACCAAGGAAGACTAGAAGCTCCTCTAGAAACAAATTTTATGTTCTTTAGTGCATAGGACTTTTTTGTAATCAACCAAGCTGCAAAAATATAAACATACAATGCACCCAAGTTGCAGAAAACACAAGATATAAGAAAATAATGTTAGAATCAAGTGCACGGTCCCACTCCCAAAGCAACATAAGCAAATCCTCGGAAGAAAAAATATGTAGACAAGACATCTTACAAGAAAAAAGCACTAAAGTCCCTATGCATGAGGCCCCACACAAAGCTCCTTCTGAAGTAGCCCACGCCCCTCCTTTGGTAGGTCAATCCTCGTCTCTAGCTAAAGTTCAAAGCTCACGTGCCTGAGTAGTCAAGAAGGGATGTTGTTACCCAAATACATAAGACAGGGGCCTTTAATTTAACATTGTTGACCAGATATGGAGAACAAACATAAATGTCACAATGTGGGATGCCTTGACCATTTCCATCTCAGTGGAATCTGTTGCATGAAGCTCTAGCACAACTCTTGTGTGTTGATCTAGCTATGTAGAAGACATGTGCTTCTTCTATCAATTTCTATTAAGAAGAGGAGAAATAAGTAAGTAAATTTGTTTAAACCCCACCCTTCTACATGTCCTTGATCATAGGAAAACACCTAGTGCATAATTACATGATTGACTCAGTACCAGTACTTCTATCATGCCTAAGAAAATAGCCGATGTCTTAGGTCTGAAATATAGCCCTTTGTCCAAAGGATTCCTGCAACTTGATGGTTCAACTGTCACCACTTTAGGAGTCATCAAAGATCTTGAGTTAACCCTCCATGCATGCCCAAGCTTGACCATTACTTAAGATGTGTCAATCATTGACCTACCCCCTTTGTTTTCCCTATGCCTATCAAGAGACTTTACTACCAAAGTGGGTGGTTACTTATCTTCTGATTGGTCTCATATGTTACTCAAGACAAGGTATGGTACCCGGTTTACCATATAAGCTGAAACTATATTTTCCTATCATGTAAAGTCATATTTACCATCCCCTCTCCAAGATAATTGTTTAATCTAAGAAGAAAAAACTTCAATTCTGAAGAAATCTCTTCCACCCTCGCCTCTAGCCTAGTACTTGATGAATGGGAAGAGAGGCACCATAAATTTGATCCATATGCTAAAGAAATGGAAGCTTATGAAACTGGGCTTGTACTTACTAAATTCAAGAAAAAGAAGGTGTGCTCTCACATGCACTTAAGAAAGAAAAAAGTTGAACTAGGTTTGTGGAAGTTTTAATTTGATGGATCCAGAAGCATAAATGGCACGGGAGTAGGGGTGGTTCTCATTTCTCCTAAGGATGATAAAAAAAAATTGCGCATAGACAGATAGTGGTTTGCATGTTCCAACAATGTGGCGAGAATATGAGGCACGATGCATGGTCTATTGATTATTGAAAAGAAGAAAATTAAGGCACTGCAGAGATCTTTGGGGACACAGAATTGGTTATCCACCAGGTTACCAACAAATGCCAGACAAATAATAAGCTTCTCAAATCTTATAAGCATAGAGTTTGGTACCTCCTTAAGAGCTTTGATGCTCTAAATCTTTAGGTGGTGCCTTGTAAAATGAACAAGGAAGCTGATCAAATGGCTGCGCTCGGTTCACAATTCTCTCTGCATAGGCTTTGTCAAAGGAAACACTCAGTACATCAAGATGGTGATCAAACCATCCATTCCAGAAAATAATACCATCTAGAAAGTGTTTGACAGTGACACTTAGATTGTACAGTTTATCCAGAATGAAGCTAAGTTCTCATCAAGCATGCAAGATGAATTGCATGACAACTATGGTGACCAAGTGATACAGCTGAAGAAAAACAAGTTACCTAAAGGTCTGGTCACCTTAGAGAAAATGTTTATCCCTGATGATGAGTTCAAGGGTGAAGAAAATCACATGTGCTTCGTGCAAGAAGATTGCTCCTCAGTCACTATTACATGTGGGAAAGAGTTGTTTCTCAGCAGGACTTGTGTACATGAAGAGAAATAGGCCTTCATCTCTCTATGTCAAAAATATAGTGACATCTTCTCATGGGAGTATGAAGACCTCAAAGGTTTTGATCCAAGTATTTCTCAACACTCCATTGACCTTGATCCTAGTATTAAGCCCTTCGGTAGAAGCAGTGACTAGTCAATCCAAAGATAAAGCCCCTCATGAGAAAAGAATTATCAAAAATCATTGAGGAAAAAAATATTTTTCCTATCAAGTTCTCTACCTGGGTCACAAATATGGTTCTAGTACGTAATAAGAATGGTGAAATCAAACTCGTGTTGATTTTAGATATTTGAATAGGGGTTCTCTCAAGGATCATCATCCTTTGCCTTCAATGGAGTAGATTCTACAAACTGTGGGTGGCGTGCATGAGAGATTCTCCATGCTAGATGGATATTCGAGTTTCAATCGGATCTAGCCAAGAAAGAGGATCAATTCAAAATGGTGTTTAAAACCAAGTTGGGAACATATGCATATCAAAAAATGCCCTTTGTCTGTCAAATGCGGGCACCACATTTTAGTGGTGCCATGGATATTTCCTTCAAATGATACATTAATGAGTTAATCTTGGTTTACCTTGATGATATAATTGTCTTCTCAAAGAAGAGCATGGATCATATGACACACCTGGAGAAATTATTTGAGAGATGTAGAGAATTTGAGGTGTCTCTTAACCCCAAAAAGTGCAATTTGGTGGCATATGGTAAAATTTTGCGCCATGTGGTTTCAAAGGATGGCATTGCAATTGATCCTAAGTGCATTTCAGCCATCCTAGCTCTTTCCCTATCGGCACACAAAAGGGCCCTAAAGTCCTTCCTCGGAAAGATCAATTTTGTTAGGAGTTATATCCCTAACTTTGCAGGATTGGTTCGGCCCATCACCTTGATGCTCAAAAAGGACATAGCCTTCATATGGATAGTAAAAGGAAAGGAAATCTTAAAAAAAATCAAGAAAGAAATTATTCGTGCCAACACTCATCCACCCAAACTACTCAAAGGATTTTATCCTTTACACTTATGGTGCTGATACGAGTGTTTTTGTTGTCCTAACACAAGAAAAAAAACAAGGACTAAAATAACCAGTCACTTTCTTCAGCCAGACATTGAAGGATTATGAATTAAGATATAGTCACATGGAGAAGAAGGTCTTCACCATCGTGCGCGTGCCAAAGAAATTCAAAAGTATGCTCACCACCAATCCTATTAAGGATTTAGTCTCCCACTCTTTGGTCAAAGACTTCATCATGGGAGCAGAAATCAGTGAGAAAAGAGCATGATGGGTGACAAAAATCATGGAGTATGATGTGACTATTAAATCCACAAAGCTGGTAAGAGGTAGTGTGCTCTATAGGTAGATTCTTTGAGGATGCACTGAGAATGAACCTGAGGATTCATTATTCCTAGATGAACCTCCCATGCGTAGAACTTGAGTAAAATATAGTCCCCGGCACGCATGAATAGTTGAAGGACATGATCACATTCCTTTCCAAGGGCATACCCTCTTGGTTTAAATAAAGAAAAGAGAAGACATCTAAGGTTACAATCTATCCCTTATGTGTTTATTGATGGACTTATCTTCAAAAGAAATCTTGATGGTGTCTTTGTTAAGATGTATCAACGACGCACAAACTAAAAAGTGTTAGTAGAATTTCACAATGGATTCTCTAGTGGACACTTCTCTACCAAAACAACAGTGATGAAAATCATAATGGCAAGTATCTTTTGGCCTACCCTATTTGTAGATACACACAGTGGGTCACAAAATGCAAGGAATGCACTTTCTTTGTAGGAAAGAAAATATTGTGATGCTTCCCCTTTGCCAATCTAGGAAGATCAAATTTTTGTGCAATCGGGTCTTGACTTCATAGGAATGATCAATCAGTCTTCAAGTGCGGACATAAATGGGTGTTGACAGCTATAGATTACTTCACTAGGTGGACAAGTTTGTCATGCTTAAGGAATTAACCAATTCAGATCATCCTTGACTTTCTCAAAGGTATAGTCATAAGGTTTGGAGTTCCTCAAACCATTATATTTGATAATGAAAAATCATTCCTTAGTATTAAAATAACTGATTGGGCTCTAAGTCTAGGAATTTACCTGAAGAATTCTTCCAACTATTACCCTTAGGGCAACGATCCTGATAAGAATCAACAAACAAGAACCTAGTCGAATCATCATGAAGTGCACAATGAACATCAACAAAAATAGTGGTATACAAAGGTCCCGTGCACACTCTAGGAAGATAGAATCATAGTTAAAAAGGCAATAGGAACTTCACCTTACAAGATTTTCTATGGTAAGGAGGATACCCTTCCTTTGACACTATAGTTAAACTCATTAGCGCTTGCCCAATAGTTGGAATTTGAAGGTGTGGACCAGAGAGAAATTGAAATGGAAGAGCTGGTTAATCTTGAAGAGTCAAGGAACTCTACCATGATCAAGCTAGAATAACATCAACAAGAAACAAAGAAATGGTTTGACAGAAAGGCCAGGCCTCAAGCTTTCAAATTTGGGGACTTGGTTTTAAAATGGGATGTTGATAGAGCTAAACTAGGGCACCATTCAAAATTTGATGCACTTTGGAGTGGGCCATACATCATCAATTCCTACAAAGAGGCTAACTCTTTCAAGTTAACTCATCTTGATGGAGGCACGCTACAAATCCCAGTAAATGGGATCTATCTCAAACCCTTCCATTAAGTTTTCTACATCATGTTGTATATATTAGAGTAGTTTCAATTCCTCCAAGTGCGTTACATGCACACTATTTGTTTGTGCATAGTTCTTTCTTCTCATGCGCTCTTCCGTTGTTTGCCAAAATACAAATCCTATCTCAAAGAAAGTGTAAGATTCAAAGTAGAGACAAGAAATAATCTTCAAATGACTACATGGATAGTTTCATGATTACATAAGCAGACTAGATTCCCAATGGATGCTCCATGCTACTGATATTCTTCATCTAGCAGGAAGATGGCCCTAAAATTCACCAAGTAAGTTATCCAAATAACTTTCCTAGTTATTCAAGTAACTTATATACACATTCTAGCTCTTAGTTACCCATTGCAAGGTTGTGCACGCTCAAGATTACTTGGCACATTTCCTTGGTCATAGTTTCCCTACGCGCCCCTTTCCTTCCTCTCCTTCCACTTTCCCCTTGCACCCACCTTCTACGCATTCACCTTCTTCCTAATCAACTTATTCCCTTCCCGCATGCCACACCTATTTATTTGTAATTTGCACACCTTGACCATGCTTTCTCTACACACCATTTTGCCTCTTTTCCCGTGCGCGTTGCACGTGTGTTCCTCTATTCCTTCCTCTGTTTTATTTTACACACTCTTCCTTCATGCCCTTCTATGCTAGGCCATATTCTATCATGTTTAAGTGTGTCACGTGTAACCATTCAAGATGCACCAATAGGGCACCAAAGCCTTATGCAACAAACTAGTAGGTAACACATGGCGAAGAAACAATAAAAATAGTTACACGATTGGCCATCTTTTCATCTAATCCATGTGTGCCATGTGTCTTTCATACACCAATGACTCGACATCTTCGACAGATGTATCTTCTACTACAGATCTCTAATTGATATGTACCTAGACTTGTTAGAGAGCTACCGACATCAGCTTTCTGAATGTTAGATATTCAAATTCAAATTTTGGTAGATCTGGTAGGTGAGAAATGGGAAAACTTCTCTCTCAGCATTGATGAGCATAACCAATTTCTCCAACCACCCGATTTGATATGATCTTCCCTCCTTCCTTCTTTAACACATAAACAAGGCTTGGGGAAGCGCATCTGACAGATTAGCAGGTGTATTTGTAGGCATTGAATGCCTCTTATTGGTGGTTGTATTTCAAAATTGGATTTTCCCTCCTATATTCTCTTCTTCTTCCATAGATTCATCTATAAATGTAAGAGCAAGGCTCATTTATTATGTTGGACACTTTGGATCCTTACACATTCTTCTAAGGAATTCATATTTTCTATATTTTGAGTTGCAGACCTCTAGATCTGGCTCTCGCATGTGGATATCGACCTCCATCATTGTAACAATTCTATGCATTTATGGAAGTAATAGAAGCATTGTTTTGTGACTATTCTCTATCCTAACATGTTTGCATTCCTTCTTCTTTCCTTTTCTTTTACATTGTGTGTTGGTTGTGTTATTTTAGGTCCCTTGCAGTTCCATATTTAGTTGTGTTCCATGAGAATGATCTGGTGAATACATGTTTTGTTGTGCTACTCATGCCTAGCCTCCTTTCACACATTTCCTTTCATTCTCACTCAGAACAAATAGTGTTCATCCCTCTTTTTCTGGTGCTATCACCTTTTAGTGTAGTTTCCTTTCATGTTATCCTTCTATCCCTAGTCCCTTGGCATCATTAGCTTATTTTTCCCTTCCAACACTAGGAGTAGCAGTAGCAGTAGAAATAGATAGAGGAACCGGCCTTCTTCGAGATCCATCCCAAGTGCACAAGGTCCCATAACTTTGGGACGGTTCCATTATGGTCTTAGACACCTCAGTCCTTTTGAGATCCGGGACTCGGTACACGTTTGAGAAACCAATAGGTTGATATTCATAGTGACTAATATCGATTAAGGAGATTGATTTCGGTATGAGACAGATCGACCACGGTTAGGGTTAACTAGTTTTGGTAATCGTGAGGAGTTAGAAGATGTTGTAGAATCAATATTGGGTCCTCTCTATGATTGCACAAAGAGTTTAGAGGGTTTTGTGAGGTCTAAGTGAGGGAGGTGGTTTTGGGATAGGTTTTGTGAAGTTTAGGTTGGGTGTGAGTGGGTGGTTGATAAAGAGAGAGCTGAAGGATAGATCTAGGTAGGAACAATGAATGGATGAAGACAAAGAGAGAATATAACTACAAGTGACAGAGGAGAAACTAACTTACTTGGAGTTTAGAAGGGTTCTAAATGCCCATAGTGGTGGAGAGGTGGTTGGAGATGCTTTGGTGAAGGTTGATATGTGGAATGGTGCTTAGTGCTACGGAAGTGCTTCTCGAAATGCTACCGTGAATGCAAATACCTTTGGATCAGTCTTGGTGTTGGTTATGGCTGTCTAGATGTGCAAAAGGGCTTTGGTTCTTACTTACATGCAGATATCCTTCATTTAAAACTCAAGAATGTGGCCAACCTCTCAAAAAAGGTTACCAAAATGAATATATGGTAACCAATAATGGTTTAGGGTGACCGGCGTCGGTTAAGGTGGGAAATCCTAGGTTTACTAAAAATGTCCAGATCTTGGCAATATTTTGGGCCAGCTCTTGTCTATTCTCATGGATCAAAATAGAATGTTACATTTTTATGAGCAAGAATGTGGTTAGAGGGGGAATAGGCATGTGATTTTAGGGTTGCACTAAGTCTTAGTTCATTAAGGTAGGTAGGACTAAGTCTTAGTTAGTTATGGTGAGTGAATATTGAGTCCTAGTAAAAGGGAAACATGCTAAGAATAGGTTTGTGATGAGGTGTCTAGGTGAGGTGGAAATTAGTTTAATTAGGGTAATTAAATAATGAATTTTGTGAGCATGGGTATTACTTTAATCATAAATAATTATACTAATATTAGTGTGGGGTAAAAGGGTAATGGTTAGGTGAATATGTTTGAGTTGCCTATTCGAAAAGGGACCAAGGGGAGCGTGACCCAATTTTGGTCTCTACATTTTCCCATTTTTGTTATGTAGCTTGTATTGGTAAGTGACGTTGACAAAAATAGGAAGTGATTTCCCCATGTGTGGGTGAAGGTGATCCCCCTCAAACCATGCACTGATGAGGTGTAATACGGAATCGGTGAGTGGTTTGATAAATGTGTAGGTGGTGAAGATAGGTGGGGAAGGGTTTGAGTATTGAGGGAAAGGGTGAAGGTTAACTCGGGTAATAGGTAGTAATCTGGGGTAAAAATTGGGTTATGGGTAATGGCAATCAAACACTAGCACATGCATATATTGCAACACAGTACCAAGTTGAAGAGCTTGTAAACTCTACATCATCCAAGGTCGATAGGTTTATCCAAATAAGATTGAAGTGATTCAGGTATCCAAGATATAGGATATGGTCTGGAAACATAATGTAGGTCAGGGGTAGGAATTTTTTGGTATGTTCCAGTACACCAAAGGTTTTGTCGGGATAAACGACATGACAATAGGAAAGGTATGGTTGGTAGGCTAAAACAACATAGGTAATAACATCGCAAGGTATAATGAGTGCATAAGGTCAATGGTCATACCAAGTAGGTCAGGTTCAGGAAAATAGGTCATGGCATGGGTAAGGCCAAGGTATAGGTAAAATAACAATTCCTAAGATGTAACAAAGGAAATGTAGGGGTAGGTTGAGCTTTTAGGTATGGTTCAATGGGTAGAAACTAGGTGGATTAGGTATGATTTAGTCAAGGTCATAGGCATGATTGAGTGAGGTCACTTAGGCATGGTAGAGTCAGGTCATAGGAATGGTTAAGATGCAATGAGATACATGGTTTGCTTAGCGTAACAAATTTACATTTTCGAAGGTCACTAGGTTCATCCAAATAAGGGTTGTTGAGGTCAGTATCCAGGGGGGGTGGTCCGGACACACAACTAGGGAAGATGAAGGAACATGTAGGTATGTTTCTAGTACACCCCAAAAGGTCAAAGGGTTAAGGTTGGTTTGGATAAGCATCATGGAATTGAGGCAAGGTAAGGTCACTAGGCTGAACAACACAGTATCGTCATCACAAGATGTAATTAGTGAGTGAATCAGAGTGTCCATATAATCAATGGTTGGGTAGGTAGGTGTGGGTAGGGTAGGTTGTAGGTAGGGCCATGTGAGGGGCATAAACATGCCCCAACTGATGGTGAGGTTGGGTGATAAGTAATAAGGTCATGGGGTGAGGTGTAAGGTCAGGGTCAACTTTGGGTTAGGTGGGAAAAGGTTTCGGGCAAGTAGATGTGGTGCAATGTGGAGTGAGGGGGTCAAAAAGGATAACTGACACCGGTTATGGCAAACTGATGCCGGTCTAGAGAAACTAACCATGGTAGATTAGGGCACATGACCGATGTCGGTCAGTCAAGGGTAGGGTAAAAAAGTAAAAATCCGTATGTTATGGATTCATTTCAACCTGTCCACTTTATAGAAAATGACATAGTGAATTGTTTTTAGCATTTTCTGTGAAGAAAAGGATGAGGTGTTGTACAACGTTGAGTTAGAGGTATCTAAGTGGTTGGAGGAGGTAGGTGGATGGGGCCACGAGATCATTCAGAGTGATTAGATTGGTCAGAGGACCGAGAGTGTGATTAGAGGCATGGTAGTGGTGGGGAGACCAGACATCCTAGTGAGGAGGCACCTGCATGTAGAGGTAGGATTTGATCCATTTGTAGTTTTGGATTAAAATTTTTAGGGAAAAATGAAAAGAATGGGGGTTTCAAAATTTTGAAAATGTGGGTAAAATGAATGGATTTGGGTATGGGGAGAGGCCATAGAGGTGATTTAGGTAATAAAACTAATTTTGGTTGGGTTGGGTGGGTGTTTGGGTAGGTTTTAGGTCATATTTTTGAATTTTGGAAAAAATGGGGGAGTGGGGTTTCGGCTATGGAGCCAAAATAGAGACCGACGTCAGTCAAGGGTGATCGGTGTCACTTGGATTAAGCCAACACTTGGTTATGGTTAGGTGACAAATGTCAGTGATGTGTGACCGATATTAGTCAATAATGACCAATATCGGTCAGAATAAATGGGGTGAGGCTAGATTGGGAGAGAAAAGATTGGGTGGAAATAGAGATGGGTAGAAATTGGGTAGAAGATGGATGGGAAGAGAGGTAGGAGAAAGGGGTTAGGTAAGTGATGTTCCAGGTAAGGTAATATGGGGTTGGGGTAAATGGGCACAGGGTAGATGATAGGTTAGGGAAGTAGGTATGGAATAGATAGGTGTGTGTCATTTTTGACATGGTTGAGTTGTATGGGTGCAGGCATGACATCAGCTAATGATGTAGGATAGATTCCCACCGCTGTTGGGGGAGATATGACCTTGCATCACTATGAAGGAGTGGGGACACATTCGAGTGGTTGGCCTAGTTGGCATCAGGTGGTATAGGCAGATCCGACAAGATCATAGCCTCATGGTCACGCTCATTGATAGATGGGATGTCGCGACCAACACTTTCCACTTACCCACCGGTGAGATGATGATCATGCTAGAGGATGTCTATCAAATATTATGATTGCTAATTTTTAGTGAGCCGGTGTATATAGTGTCGGTAGATGTGGATTTTGAGAAGATTATTAAAGTGTTTGAGGAGATGGAGACTGAGTTGACTGAGCACAATGCTAGCCTTGTATACGGGGCGATGTACATAGCACACACAGAGGAGATGTGATTGGCGATGTCTTGGTGATGGTCGCATGGGGTGTTATGCTCTACTTGATTAAGAGGGTGGTTGGTTTCTCTAAGGTTTGATGGGGGTTTTGCAGGAGATGGTGGAGGATAGGGTTTTCTTTTCTTCAAAGACATCTACCTATTTGGTGTAGTTTTATAGAGACCTATGGGGTTATCAGAGGATGCACTCCTATGGCTTATGTTATACCTTCATGTTTCATTGTTGGGCATATGAACACATTGTGATAGTACGGCCCCAAGGACTTCCAGTAGTAGATTGGCATAGAGGTGGATAGAGAGAAGGATATAGGAGGTGGGTGGAAGCGGGATTGTCAATGAGGCAAGGAGGTGACCTATGATGTCATGCACTATAGACAGAGGTTGGAGGGGCTTTATGCGATGGATATCATATGGCGTCGTATGTGGGCTATCTAGCATTTAGAGGTATGAGGTAGGAGTTGCGGTGGCTATAGCTATTGCGGTGGATACATGGTAGACGTGTTGACAAACATGAGATGATTACAGTAGATAAATTCTAGATATAGTTTGGACTAGTCTAGGATGTGCCCCCACCTATTATACGATATCACCGAGAGGATGTGGAGAGGCCTTTGGCTCTACCACACCCCATAGATCTAGTAGGTCGGTGGAGATGCCGGTGGATGGCTAGATTGATGACGTCGAGGTGGCTAATGGGTACATATGGTGGTGTGAGGAAGAGTTACGGGAGGGAGCTCCACGGCTAGAGCAGTGGATTTGGTGACAATGATAGTGCAGAGAGATGCACTACAAGGATAGGTGACAACATTGGGAGTGCAGTTGGCTGTTGCATAGGCACAAGTAGTTACCTTGATAGGGAAGGTGACTATTTTATAGGGATAGTTGGCATAGGTACATGTGTAGGGACCGAGAAAGAATGGGGTATAGATTTCCTCTCTGTAGGTGCAGTCACGAATTTGCAGCGCCATCTAGCAAGCGATGATAGGCACGTGTAACTACCTTACAAGGATAGGTGACTGAATTAGAAGGGCGATTAGTTGCTACCCAATGATAGTTGGTCAATCATGTACCCATACGAGGTCGGATAGGATTTACAGCACGAGGGGACAAGGTCGTGTAGTAACATATCCTAGTACACAAGAGGTAGTGAGGCCCATGGTTCATGGATGCCCTGAATGAGGTGCTTTATTATAAGGAACATTTGATGGCTATCAAGATAGATGTCCCCTCCTATGCAGAGCATAGGTGTACAGAGGCCCCAGTGAGAGGAAAAGACCCCGTACATATAGTGTAGAGAGTACAGGGGTGGCAAGCCCATATACGGGGTCAAGGTGAGGCCACTAGTTCACGAGGTGAGACCTATACCTATGGTAGGGGAGAGATGTTGGCAAGTCACTAGACAAGAGGAGTAGAGGAGACAAGTGAGACAAACCTCGAGATCAGAGGGGCCGATAATTGATTTTGACATTTTGGTTATGATTTTTGATAGATATCAGCCTGTGTGCTGAAGATAGTGAGGTTGTATTTGAGAGTTTTGAGATTTTTGATCATATACCGACCTATGTGCCGAAGATGGTGAGGCTATATATGAGAGTTTTGAGATATTGATATTATTTTTTATCAGTGTATATTGGATGGATACACAAACTTTTATGATGAGATCGATGATTGTGGATGATGTACTTGTGTTGGAAAAATTTGATTGTTAGTTGTATATGGATGGAAACTAGGTGTTTTAGGCATGGTGGAGTCAAGTCATAGGCATGGTTGAGTTAGGTCATAGGCATGGTGGATTCAGGTCCTAGGCATGGTTGAGTTAGGTTGGTTTAGGCATGATGGAGTCATGGTTTTGTGTTTGAGTTAAGTTCTAAGGTATTTGATATTATGGAAAAGAAATGAGGATGTATGTGTATGTGGTGGTTTAATTTATGGCATGTATGATAACATGGATCATGTTGATATGATCATAGGTAATGTGTGATTATGGTAAATAAATGGTAAATGTGATGAAATGAATGTATGTGTTGTAATGGTATATTAATTTCCAACTATTTGGTGATAAAATGGAAACTAACTAAAATAGAATATGATTGAAATAGGTAGCAAATGATGAGAGGTGAATGGTCTAAAGAGGAAAAGACAAAGAAGGTGGCGGCGATGGTTGAGCTAACCTCCGAGGGCCCCATGCCCTTGGAGTGCTACCTACATAGCCCTGACAAAAGGGGGCCTCAGACCAATGTAGTTCTCCCATAAGCTAGGGAATAAGAAGATGAGGTCGAGGAATGGGTTGGTAGGTTTTAGGCATGATTGAGTCTGGGTCATAGGCATGGGTGATTTTGGTTGATTTTGGTGAAAGAGGAAATTCTTAAAATATAGGTATCGATGGTCTAGTCCTGTATAGGATAATAAAAAGTAATGAGGAAGGTGAATGGTAAGAGGTGGTAAAATCATCACTTAATTGATAAGAACCCTACGAGTCTACCATACACTACATGGGCTTATGAACGTAAGACCATATAGGCATGCATAATGGACTATTCTAAGGGTGAAGAAAGTCACATGATCACAAAATGTCACGGTTGTGGCAAGTCCCTTGAGGTGGTAGGAAATTAGTGTTTTACCTGATTCTAGAGTGTTTCTTCAAATGTTGATGAAACAAATAAGGGTAATGGGCTAGGAGGAATACCTATTGAAATGCTGGTTGATAGGTTGTTGCATGCATATGACTTTTGAATCCACAGCTGATCATGAGAGATTCCTTTTTGCTTGGAGGAACTACCTGAAATGGAACACAAGACCACCAAATAAAAGATAAATAATATATGCAGTGGACTGCCTAGCATGTGCTAGATCCGGGAAGTGTGATACTTCTTAGATGGCTGTCAATCCACTATTTAAAGCAAATTAATGTGAGAAATAAAGGAAATCCTACTGTAGTTAAAATGATTTAGGTATCTCATTTGTCTACAATAAGAAAATTTATTCACAATAGGCTAGACTATGATTGAATATGAAAGGTCAAGGTCTCTGTCAGTGCTTGATATCTTGGTTAGGGTGAGATTTTGGGTGGTTTTGGGTATTTTGTAGAAGTTTAGGATCTTTGTTCTTGTTTTCTAGTAAAATATGCAGAGATCGATGTCGATGCAGTATGACCAAGATGTCGATTTAGGCTAACCGGTGATAGTTTTGGGTAATCGGCATCGGTATGGTCGAGTGCGAAACTCAATAAAAACTTGGTTGCGTGATAGATCCGAGATTGGATGAAGATGGAAGGGCAATGGAAAGATTTTTATGGATATGAGGTATGCATATGAATGATTAAGGTCCGGTATGGGCAATGTAAGGGTGTGGATAAAAATATGGTCAAGTTTGCATGGAGGTAGATGATGGGGAATGGAAATGAGAGAAAATCTAATAACAGATGTAAAAGGATCTACCAAATGATGAATAGATGAGTGTTGTTTAACACAAGTTACTATTTGTATGAGCTTGATGCCTGGTTTGGTAAGTATGGGTGATCCAATGAAATGGACTTGGTGTAGAGCTGGTGCTTTCTCAAATGCTCCTGTGAAGGCGAGATGGTTGTGTGATTGATTCAAATACTGGCTATGGATGCTCGATATGTATACTAACGTTGGTTACCTTACATGTAGCTTTGGTTTCATCACTTTTTCTCAAAAGACATGATTATCTCTCATAAATGTGCCAAACTCCAAAGAAGGTTGTTTTGGGGTTTAAAAGGTAATCGACGATAGCTTAGGCTTAAACTTAACCGAAGCGGTTAAGGGTAGCAAGGCGTTGGTTAGGTGGGATTTCCTAGGTTTACTAAACTAGGTAGATCCCCTTGATTTTCTGGGATCTCATTTCGTTTCCTCCATGGATTAACATGGAAGCTTCCTTCTAACATGGGAAATATGGTTAGAGGGAATGTAGGCTTTGATTTTTAGGGTTTGGGTAGGTATTAATTAGTTATGGCAACATACTAAGAATAGGTCTAGGGTGAGGTTGCTAGGTGAGGCATTATCCCAATTAGGATATTTAAATAATAAATATGGTGAGGATAATGAATTAATTAAATTAAATTAATATTATAGTGGGGTGAAGGGGGCCATGGCTAGGTGGATGTGTTCAAGGTATTTATTTAACGAGGGACCAAGGGGAGTATGACCTAATTTTAGTGTCTACATTTTGCCCCTTTTGTTGCATAGCTTGTCCTACGTAGCGATGCTAACAAAAATAAGATGTGGTTGCCCCATGTGTGGGTGAAGGTGATCCCGCTCAAACCCGGAATTCACGAGGTAGAAGGCAGAAGTGGTGAGTGGTTTGATTAAAGGGTGAATGTGATGAAGAGGAGGGTGGGGAATGAGGGAAAAGGAAAAAGGTCCACTTGGGTAATCTAGGTAATGAGTCAAAACAAAGGTAGTAATAATCAAATGTACGCACACATATAAAACTGCACACGGTACCGTGGAAGAAGTAGGAAAACTTGACATTGTCTAAGATCGATAGGTTTATCCTAAACAAGGTTGAAGTGATTCTGTATCCAAGGTATAGAAATTGGTTAGGAAACATGGCACGAGTTAGGTGCAAGAATGTTTAGGTATGTTCCGATACACCGAGGGTTGGGTTAGGATAAATTATCATGGAAAGAGGAAAGGTAATGTCATTAGGTTAATCAACACAGTAATAAATGTTGCAAGGTATAGCGAACACATGAGGTCAAAGGTCGCTAAAGATGTTCCAGGTCCAAGAATCTAGGTCATGACAGGGTAGGGCTGAGTTATGGGTAAAATAATGAGTCCCCTAAATGAGCATGAGGTTAGGGAGTAAATGATGAGGTTAAGAAGATTAGGTGAAGTGTCCCAGGAAGGGATGGGTGAGGTAAAAAGGGATTTAGGGAAAAAATTGGGGGTAGGGGGTAGGGTAATAGGTTAAGCAGGGGAAAAAGGGTGATGGGAAGGGGAATAAGGTGAAATTGTGGGCAATGTGGAAGAGAGGGTGACCAATGCCGATCAAGTGTAACCGATGCTTGCGGTATAGGGTAACCAACCATGGTAAGGTAGGGCATGTGACCGATGTCGATGATGGTAAAATTGGTGTTAGTTAGGTCGGGGATGTTATAAAAATAAAAGAAAAATTCCATGTTTTTCAAATGAATTGTCTCGTGCAAAAGAGAAGAAAATGACACAAGAGAGAGAAAGGTAGAAAGTGTCCAGACCGAGCAGAAAACTGATTTGGTGAGCTAAATGGCTAGTGATTGGTAGTTGAGAGGCGGGTCTATAGGATCAGATTGAGTGATTTGATTGGTTGGAGGTGCGGTTAGCGATTGGTGATGATGGAGGCCGAAGAGGGATCGGGCGGGCCATCGGTGTAGTGGCCAGACATGCCACCACGGTGACGACAGAATGATGAGGTAAGGATCAAACCCATGTTGTGTTTTGTGAGGTAGATTAGGTGAGAGGTCGGGTGGGGAAAAATTGGGTTTTGGGGGTGGAAAATGAACTATGAAATGTGGGAGGGTGAATTAGGTAGAATAGGAGTGGGGAAAGAGGTAAGTGGGTGAATAGGGGGTGGGATGTGGTTAAGGGAAGTGTAGGTGAGAATGGGTGGGTAGAAGGGTCAGGAGAGGTAGTTTTGAGAGGGAAGGGTTTGGGGTCACGGTTTTCACTACAACAAGCTGTGACCGCGTCGGTCGGGGTTAGCCGACATCGGTAGGGTCAAACCGGTATCTCACAAAAAATAGGTGACCAATGTCGGTTTAGGGGTGACTGGGTTGGTTAGAGAGAACTGACACTAGTCGGGTTTTGGATAAAAAGGGGCCGAAAGGGCTCGAGGTTGAATGGGTGAGACAGGGGAAGGGTAGAATAGATTGTGTAGGTGAAAAATTTAATGTAGGCGGGGTAAAATGGGTATGGGGAAATGATAGTGGTTAAGGGTGGGGGTGGACAGAGAAAATGTGATAGGAAGGTAGGTTGGGAAGATAGAAAGAGGTGAGATAGTGGGTATAGGTGAGGTGTCATGGGTGAGTATGGGTATGATGAAGGTAGATTAATTTGATGTTTGTATTGGATGTAGGGGAGAGATTAGTTATGGATGAGAGATAGGGTGCCACCCCTACTCTTGAGAGTGTGAGGCACGGTGACAGTTGAGGAGTGGAAGTATGTGGAGGAGGTGGGCCTGATTGGGTTACGCACTATCGGCATCGATCAAGTAGCCAGTCGATGGTCGATCTCATCAATAGATGGGATTTAGTGACCAAAATGTTCCACCTACCGATGGGTGAGATGACAGTCACCCTGGAGGACGTGTTTAGGATCCTGTGGTTACTGATACTGGGGATGCAGGTGTACTTGATCTCCTCTGAGGCTTCGAAGGAGTTGATGCTGACAATGTTTGGAGAGGGATTGGTAGACATGACATTCCATAGTTCCATCCCCGAAAGTTACTGAGAGGATGCACTTAGCCCGTCTAGAGGAGACGAGGCTAGTTGTTTTATTGATGGAGGTAATGTGTTGTTTCACACTGCTAGATGTAGAGGGTGGGAGGTTTCCTCACTCCTTGATGGGGGTGTTACATGACATGGTGATGGATTGGACCTACTTTTCCTAGGTGCCAACATTCCTAGTGTAGTTATATAGAGAGTTGTGGGCATATGGGCGGCTACACAGGTTCAACTTATGTTGCACCTTTTTACTACACTATTGGGCCTATGAGCACATAGTTTATGTGTGCCCAGTGGGTATGCCCTGAGCAGATACATTTCCACCAAGATTGGTGCAGGTGGGGTACAAGTGATGGGTACCTGTGATTGGAGAGCAAAGAATCAAAAAAGGCTACACATGATGTAGCATACTACAGGCAGCTATTGGAGGGATTTTCTGAAGTGGACATCATATGGAAACCTTATATGGGTTATCCTTCATAAAATTAGATGCATGATGAGCTATATGGCCTTGAAACAAGTGCTAAGATGGATAGTGGGGCACCATCTTTGAGGAGCACGAGATGATCCCGATTGATGTGGTTAAATGGTAGTTTGGACTACTATAGGACATAACTCCACCCTTCCCGCAAAGATAGGAGAGATGACATGGAGAGGCCATTACCTCTACCATAGCCAACAATGCCCACAAGGTAGGAGGAGCAAGAGGTAGACCAATGGATTGATGATGTCGAGTGACAGACCGATATAGATAGTAGTGGGAAGCTCATTACAAGTAGTACCACCCAGTGCAGGGCAACCGGATTTAACCACTATCATGATGCGAGATGCCCTACGAGGCGGTGGTGACCCTGATTACCCAATTGGGTATGGTGTAAGGACATTAACCGATTCGAGGGGAGGTGGCCGAGTTACATATATAGGTGGCTAGTCTTCAGCCCAAATGGCCCAAGGTGGGGATGGAGATGGAGATGGTGATGATGGTTAGGTGGCCGCCCTACAGGCACATGTCACATGGTTACAGAGCTAGTTAGCCATGGCGCAACCGTATTGGGGCCTTACAGGCCTAGATACAGGCATAGGAGAAGAGGTTGATGGCACCACCACAAGCACCGGGACAAGGTCCTAGTTCATAGGTAGGGGTGGGATAGGGTCCCATAGGATAGGTACAGGGTCGAGGCTGATGGGGCCACCACAAATAGTACCTATATCCAGATTGTGGGAGGTGAGAGATGAGGCCTGGTATTACCAGACCGATGATGATGATAGGGATAGATTGTCTATCGTATGTCGAGTACAGGGCATAGTAGGCCTCTAGCGAGAGGACCAGATCACGCACCCATAGCATGGAGAGAATAGGGGTCATTGAACCCCGAGACTGTCAGTCGTGAGGCCACCAATTCACGGAGGCCAATTCCGGTTGATTTACAAGCAAGGACCTTGCCACCACCTATAATGGGTGGGTAGATGTTAACAGTCACCGAAAGGGGCCAAGGAGGTAGAGGGGATAGACGAGACAGATATGGAGGATGTCTGCCATGATGATGTCTAATATATGGCCCTCGATTTTGATGTAGTTTTGATTTTGATATATACCCTGCTGCGTCTTGATATTTTTTATACTTTTGATCATATATTATCCTGCGAGCCGAAGATGGTGAGGTTGTATAAGAGTTTTGTATTTTGATCATATACCAACCTGCATGCCGATGATGGTGATGGCATTCTAATGATGTACTTTGATGTTGATAGAATGTTATTGTTTGATAGACTGTGATGGTTTATGCATAAATGGACTTATGGTAGGTGTGTTAGGCATGGTTGAGTCAGGTTATAGGCATGGTGAGTCAGGTTGGTATTAGGCATGGTTGAGTTAGGTCATAGGCATGGTTGAGTCAGGTTGGTGTTAGGCATATTTGAGTTAGGTCATAGGCATGGTTCAGCTTAGGTTGTAGGCATGGATGAAGTTAGGTTTTGGTTTTTAATTCATTAATATTTGTAATGAATGATGATATGGGTCATTTTAAGATGTTTTTATAATACATGCATGATGATGGTAAAGAAATGGTAGTCAAAATAAATGTATGTTTTGATGATGATAAAAATGTTAAGCAATTTGTTGTTTGTTTGGTTTAATTTCCAATTTTGGATATAAAAAGGAAACTAAATAGGGTAGAATGTGATTTAGGAAGATGAAATATGAATTGGTTAGGGTAGAGAGTGGTCGAGCTAACCTCCAAGGGCCCCATGCCCTTGGAGTGTTGCCTATATAGTCCCAACGAAAAGGACCTCAGGCCGATGTAGTTCTCCCATAAGCTAGGGAAGAATATGAGGAGGTATGAGAATGAGTTGGTAGGTTGTAGGTGTGATTTGAGTTTAGGTCTACTAGGTATGGGTGAGTCATGGGCAATTTTCTATAGGTGATTTTGATTATGATAGAAGAAGAAGATGACCCTAAAGGTAAGCGTTGAGGACCAAGTCCTATATAAGGTAATTAATACACAATAAATAAGATCAAAAGATAAGAGGGGGAAAGAAAGCCACCTGATTGGTTAGGATCATACTGATTAGGTCATACCTTGGAGGAGGTAATGAACATAAGACCCTAAAGATATTACATGATTGATTATTCTAAGGGTGAAAAGTAGTCACATGATCACCAAATGTCATGGTTTCCAAGAGGTCCCTTGAGGTAGTAGGAAATGGGAGTGCGAATGGTGAGAGGGGTGAAAGGTGGTTAATTTTTATATGGTATGAGGTAGCATGCTCTTTGGGCAAGATATCCAAGGTCACAATGGGCAAGTCCATGAATAAAAGGCTTTCTGTGTTGATTGATATTTGAGATAGACTAATAAATGTAGGAATTCTATATGGGATAAGAAAATTAACTCCTTGAGGTCTTCATGAAGCTGATCGATGCGGGAAGCTTCAGATTCTCTCACTTCTTTTTTTTAAAGAGCTTTACATAGTTGTCCTTCGAGGGAGCAGTCTATTTATAGCAGCGATTACAAAGAGGAAGATGTCCTTTTGAGGGAGTCATCTTTTTATTGGAAGTTTGACTCAAGGAGTTATATCGCATGTGAGGGCTTTGAAGTCATGGAAAAGACCAAGGTGAAGAATAGTATTCTTGTTTAGAAAGCAGGGTGAAACAACCATGGGATCTCATCTAAAGGTAGATGAAAAGTATCCATGAGAATCATGTTATGTGCAGTGTCATGGTACACATATTCAAGATAAGATAACAAGTGATGGGTATGCACATGACTCTTGTTTAATCATTGGCGAGGTGTAAGAAGGGGGTAGCGCTCAAGGGATGAGAAAGGAATGAGGAAAAAGGTGAGGTAGGACTAAAAGTCAACGGTAGAATGGTCAAAGATGCAAGGCATTAAGGGGATCAAGTTAAGGTTTACCATCAGTGAAGATAAATGATAAGCACCTGATCCATAAGTATGGGTCACGATGTATGGTCCAAGCCAATTAGGAGCAAATTTTCCCGTTTACTTTTTTTCTCGATTTAGTTACATGTTGATTTTCTTTCGGGGCGAGATCACCAACGTAAAAGGTTTGTTCATGGACACATTTTTCATTGGCACGTTTGATGTGTTTTTAGTAAACTTGAAGGTGATCAAGAGCGTTAAGACAACATTCGTCTAATAACTCAAGTTGTGCTAATGATCTGACCAAAGTCATCATCATTGAGCATGTCATGGAGAGAAATGCGAGTGAGAGAATCTGGACTTCAAGAGGTAGAACAGCCTCTGCCACCATAGACCCGAGAAAAGTTGTAGTGGCAAAGTGGAAGTGTGAATACTAATGTGGTATGCCCATAGGGAAAAAGGAATATGTTTATGCCAGTCCTTCCTAATATCATTAACCACTTTCATGAGAATTTTTTCAAGGTTTTGTTAGTAGATTTGGCTTGGCTCTTGGTTTGTAGGTAATAAGGTTATGAGAAACTTAGCTGAATGTCGAAGGAGTCGCAGAGTTTTTCGCAATGTTTTATTTTTGAATTGTTTTCCATTATCAGTGATGAGGTAATGAGGAACACCAAAGTGAAAAATGATGTGATGATTGATGAACTCACATATTTTCTCAGCTTTCATGGAGATGAGTCGTATGGCC
The DNA here is from genome assembly GCA_018340775.1 of Taxus wallichiana var. yunnanensis. NCBI lineage: Eukaryota > Viridiplantae > Streptophyta > Pinopsida > Cupressales > Taxaceae > Taxus > Taxus wallichiana. The sequence goes on from CM031242.1 coordinate 337,156,967, forward strand.
TTAACCCATTTTGTGTACTATTCAGTATCGGTGATGATCCATTGATGACATTGAGAAGAATGGGGATTGATCTCTCTGACAAGATCCAAACCCCGTTGAGAGAAGGGCCAAAGGTCACGAGTGACCTGTAAGGCATGACTGGGTGTATGATGAAGGTTAGAATGTTGTTGGAATTTTACACAATGCTTGACATAGTCACAAAAATCATGGTTAAGGTTAGTCCAAAGTAATAGCCTAGGAAAAGAATACGCTTAGCAAGCAGAAAGGCCACTAAACTAACCTCCACATATGCCATCATGAACATCCTTAATGGTACAAGGAATTTCATAACTCGTGAGGCATCATAAGAGAATACCATAAAAGTCACGCTTATTGAGGAGGCCCCCTATGATGACATAACGAGAGACCTTTTTAAGGAAGGCGTGTTGTCCATTACGTGTGAGATCAAGAGGTAAGATGGAGAGAGAAAGATAGTCGAAGTATTGTTTATACCAAAGGTCACTTGGGTCGGGGGTAGTGGTTCCGATAGAGTAAACATCACAAGGTAAATAAGAGGGTGATTGGAGTCATTGTATGGTGACAAATATTTTAGAATCGGTAGGTGAAGTGGGTATTTGAGAAGCCAAGCAAGCCATGGTAGCTACAATTTTTTTGGTTGAACGGGGGATGATTTGAAGGGTGTAACGGTCAAAGGTGGTCAAAAGTATATATACATGATGTTTATACTTTTAAAGTATCTCATTATAACATTGGTATATACCATTGACTTGGTTTATGACCAATTGATAATCACCAAAGATGTTGAATTATTTAACATCTAGGGCGTAGGAGGCTTACTGAGACCTAATACGAGTGCTTCATATTCAACAATATTGTTTGTACAATCAAAATCAAGTTTGAAAGACAAAGGCATGGATTCACCATTAAGAGGAATGAGGATAACACCAGCCCCAACCCCACGCCGACACTTGGAACCATCAAAGAAGAGTGTCATTTGGTAAGCGGGGTTGTCCAGGAAAGGGTAGAATTGAATCATCTAGAAATTCAAAATTATAAGTTTGATCCCTAGAAATAGGTACGTTGGCCAATTGGTCGGTGATAGCTTGGACTTTGATGGACTTTTGGTGGATGAATTCAAGGTCAAAGTTGGCCAAAAGCATAAGCTAGCATATGGCACACCCGATTTTGATAAGGTTTGGCATACATGAAGTGTAAGGGGATGTTGGTCACAACATAGGTTTTGTGGTTGAGTAGGTAATGGCGAGTTTTGTGGCAATGAAAAACTAAGGCTAAGAAAAAAATTCGAGATGGGTGTATTGGGTTTCATAGTCCAAAAGAGTATGGATTATGTACTAAACCGCCCGCTCCTGTGTTGTTCATCGCGATGAGCGAGCATGGCCCCAAAGAGTGATCGGTAGCTGAGATGTATAGGTAGAAAGGTTAATCGTCTTTAGGTGGAATGAGTACGGGGTTGAAGAAGGTATTGTTTTAAAGCCTCACATGCTTTGTGGTAATCATCATCCCATTTAAAGGAGACATCCCTCTTGAGAAGGTGATGAAATGGTTGACACGATCGGACAATTGTGAAATGAGACGAAGAATAGACTATAACTTACCTTGTAGGCTACAAAGTTTCCTAAGGTTAGTGGGTGGAGGAATTTATAGAATGGCCTTGACTTTAGCAGGGTCAACTTCTATACCATGTAGGGAAATGATAAATCCCAAGATTTTTCCTAAGAGGACCGCAAAGACACACTTCTTGGGATGAAGGTGAATGCAATATTTAATAAGGCGGTCAAAGATGATTTTGAGGATGGAAAGGTGCTCAGAGTGGTGTTTATATTTTAGAAGGATGTCGTCGACCTAATCTTCCAATATACACTTCATGATGTCATAGAAGATATAAGTCATAGCCCGGCCCGATATGTGACACCGGTGTTTTTAAGACCAAAAGGAATGACTCGATAATGTAAGGTCCCCCAAGGGGTGTTGAATGCGGTTTTGTGCTGATCCTATTAGGCAAGTAAGATTTGGTTATAACTTGAGAAGCCATCCATGAGTGATAGCATCTCGTGACTAGTGGTAAGGTCAACCAGCTGGTCAATACTAGGTAGAGGAAATTCATCTTTTGGGCAAGATAGATTAAGGTCATGCAAATCCATGCAAATGCGAGTCCCCTATCACCTTGGTGATAGGGACAATGTTAGAAATCCAATGAGGATAATCAATGGGTAATATGAAGGAAACAGAAAGAAGGCGTTGAAGTTCTTCTTTGATAAGAAGGGCAATGTGAGGGTACATTTTCCTCAACTTTTATTTGATGGGCTTGGCATCGGGAATGGTTACGATATTGTGGACCACTATGGTGGGGTCAATACTAGGAATGTCTATGTAAGACCAAGTGAAAGCATGGTTATGGTTTTTGAGAAAAGAGGTGATGGCTTCTTGTTCAGTAGCTTCTAAAGATTGACCGATGTTTAGGATGTGTGGGTCATCTTGAGTATGAATTTTGATCTCGATAGTCGATTCATTCAACATAGTTTTTCGTCTCAGAGGGTAACGACCAATGAATATATGAGTCTTTTGCACCAAGGTAGGTGAGTATAGATTCATCATCTTGACATTGAACGACTTTGATTGAAGGTGTATTGTCATCGATCATTTCAGGATACATGAAGGGAAGAGAGGAGGGAGCCTCGCCCTCACGTTGATAAGTCAGAGGCCCCAAGGAGATGGTATTTATGAAAAAAAAATAGGAGAAATGGATTCTAGATCGATCGACTCCATCGGTGAAGTTGGTGATGGTGGTGAAGAAGGTGGAGAAGGGCTGATGTCCTCGATGAGTTCAATGTGATCCTTCATGGGAGGCGGTTTAGCAAAGCCAATACCACTAGGTTCGTTATTTTTGTGGGTAATACATCGAATAATAGTGTGGAGGCCTTTCTTGTAAAATCCAAAATCGAAACCCTTCCATGCACATCGGTGTAGGAAGGTGTGGGAAAAATAGCAATTGGTGAGTGACTGGAGGTCAGTGGAAAATGGACAGGTTTATGAATGTGGTTCGGGTGTGTAAGTTGTAGTATCAAGTCCCCCATAGGTGAGACTTGTATGAATGTGGGGAGGACAATAAAGGAGATGCTCTCCTATACGGTGATCATAACAAGGGTGTTGGTGAAGACTTCCATACTCTTGTGGAGTAAGGAATGTGTTGACACTATATAGGTGATACTCCCTCAGAATGAGGTGTTGAAAAATGCCTTCCAAGGGATCGGTAGTTGGTATGTGGGTAGTTGGAATAGATGATGTGTTGGAGGTTGATGCAGAGGTGGAGCTAAAATATTGGGACGTTGATGGCTCGACCGTGGAGGTTGTGGTAGAAGTAGGAATGGAGGAGGCATGTGCAGTTGAGGCAACGTCTATATTAGTAAGTGGAGGTGTAGGTGAAGTGGTAGTGGTCGTGGAGGTAGATGCCTTAATGGGTATAGGCATGTCTCGGTCGAGTAAAGTATGATGCATGTTTTAAAAGGTGAAAGATCGGTTAGAATAGTATAGCGTGTCCTTCATGCTCAAATTTTACACAGCGATGCAAAGTGGAAGGAACACAACCCATATGACAAGAATCCGAGGGTCTACCAAGAAACAAGTTATATTGGAATTCCCCCTCCAAGACGTAAAATAACTTTATAACAGTGCGGGGGCCCACATGAATGTGGAGGATGACAATGCCTAGTGTAGAGGTGATAGCGTCATTGAATGAACGCAACATGACATGATGTTTATGCATGTAATTTTCAGGTATGTACATTTGAGTGAATGCATGGGATGAAATGATATTAATGCTTGTGCCCCCATCAATAATTACACATCATACATGTATATCATCGGTGTGGACAAAGATGAAGAGAGCTGGGTCTAGATCATCTTTTTGGTGCGGTGTGATCTCTTCCTCTGAGAAGCTAAGGGAGGATACTTGGTGGGTAGGTTGAGGTGTGGATAAAGGTGGCAATTATGTGATAGATGCTACATGATGGGGTGTAATAATGGAGGCTATGGGTGTAGGGTCATTGGCTAAAACCTCAATAGATTGCAGGAATTCCATGAGAGCTTGATGATGGGATTCCGAGGTTTGGATGAGGTCATATAGGGACATTTTGAGGGGGGATTGGTGTAGTTGTTTGAGCATCGTGTGGTGTGTGACCCCATTAGAAATAGGATGAATGGGGCCACGGATAGTGATCTTAGGTGTGGGTGCATATGGTATGTTGGGTATAGGATTGATTGGTGAGTCGATTGCCTTTTCCTTACCTTTTTTCTTCCTGAGTATGGTTAGTAACATGGATCATGTTGATCTAATGTGGGAGGTAGGTGAGGTAGGTGAGGCATGAAAGGTATGGCAACACAAAGGGCAAAAGCCCAATGGTGGGAAGGAACCTTGTGAGTGAGTGGGCACATTGACATTGGGGTGGAGTTTTGGTGAGGTCATTGATGTAATCCATGTTAATTTCAAATCTCGGGAGTGGCTCTAGGAGATGTGGGGGTGGAGGTTGTGGTTTTGAGTAGTAGTGAGGAAAAACTATGGGAATGGTTGTTGGTGAAATGGGGTCCTCATTAATAAGGTCATCATCGTCAAAGTTTTCTTCAGAGGACACAACTAGATAAAAACATTTTTCAAATCCTTGCGAGTTCTCCACATCATGTCCCGACACACAATGGTAGGTGTAAATTTTAGTGTCATCAAACACTTTTGGATTGGGTTTGAGAGGGTTGTAAGGTCGAGCGGTGGTAATGTGATGATAGAAGTCTCAAGGAGGTGGTTAAGATTTTGGCATAGGACCCTTCTAGTGGGTCCCAATGGGAAGTGAAAGTGGGTTTGGGTGTATGTGTGGCTGATTGTTGAGGAATGGTATTTGCATGTGGGAGCATGGGTCAAGATATGGTTTTGGGTGCTAGCATGGTCTTGGGTGTTAGTTATGTTTGTTTTGGTGGGGGTATGGTAGATGAACCGGTAGGAGGGTGTATGGTTTTTGACTACCTTATTGGAGGGTAGTGGATTTTTGTCTTTGGGTGGCACCTTCTTAGGTAAAGGTGATATGGGTGTATGATATCTAGAGGGAAAATCGGATGGGGTAAGATGGTGAGCTACCCACGGGGATAATGGGGTGTCTTTGTGAAGGTAGATGACACGGGTCATTTAGGGGTGTGAGGAAAGAGACCCGAAATGTCATGGGTAGTGAAGGAGTGATTGATGGTATTAGAGGTATGGGTAGTAAAGATGTTTCATATGTGGGCGAGAATTTATGTAGGAATTTTGGGAATGTTAGAGGTTTGCAAGGAAGGAATGAGTTGTTGTGTTTTTAGTTTACTAACGGTGGATGTTTCTTAATCGCGGCTGGGAGGTTGAGGTCCTAAGATGGACGAGAAAGGGTGAAGGTGATGAAGGTGTGATTGGTGCAGCTGGGGTATGAGTTCTATGGGCTTGGTTCTTCTATTTGGGTGCTGGAGTAGGTTTGGTGTTGACTTTGGAGGATGTAGCTAAATCTAGTTTGATAGGTGGATGAATAAGGCTGGTGGTTGGGGTGACCCCTAAGGTAGTAATAGGTTTAGTCAAGGAAGATGATGTAGGTGTGGGCTTGGATTTAGATGTATGTTGGGTTATGGGTAAGGGTGTGTGTTGAGCTATGATGGGTGTCGTGGCAGAAGTTGTAATAGAGGTGATTGTGCTTGGTTCAATTGGTCGAAATATTTTGGGTAGATAGTGGAAGTGTCAACAAGTGACATATGGATTTACTTTGAGACAAGAATCGGAAGATGCCCACAAAGTAAGGCTCTGTCCACATAATCTAAGTGATCGGCTAAGCACGAGAATGGCACAACTGTAGGTGAGGTTGATGAGGACCTAATGGTAATTCTCGTAACATTTGTCCTAGAGACGGAATTCGCTAGCTTCACTTCCATGGGTAAGAGAACCAAAAGTAAGTTTGCAAGATCTTGGGTAGCTAATGGAGAATGGCCACCTAGAGGCATAGGTATTTCTAATGGACCCTCGATGGGTGGAGGAGAAAATGAGTGCTCCTCTCGTGGGTCGAGGAGATGGTGGGTACTCTTCTGCGGGCCGGGAGAGGTACTACGGGTGACGGCTCTCTAGGTGGAGAAGCCAAGGGTGAAATAGTCTTGATATTAATGGAAGGATCCTCTACGGGTGATGAAGGAGGTGAAAGGTGTTCCTCTGTGGGTGGAGGAATAGGTGAGGTGGGTTCTAATGTAGAAGGAGGACTTCGGGCTAGAATTTCCTCTATGGAAGGAATATGAGGTAATTGGGCAGCATCAAGTGTATCACTTTGAAAATAGAATGGACCTCGTGAGTATGGCTATCATGACTTGAAGTCTCTCCAGTTTGATCAGTAGAGGGGTATGATTAGGAAAGGGTTTCTTGAAGATGTGTAGGTTTTAATTGGCAGGTGCGTTAGGATTATACATGGTTAACTCACCTTTCTCGAGCATTTCTTGGACAATTTTTTTGAAAGTGATGTAATTGCCGTCATTATGACCCTTTACTCAAAGGTAGTTGCAGAATTCATGCTCTTTATACCACGTGGGTGTGGGGTGAGAAGGGTCAAAACTAGTGTGTGGTTTCATGGGAGGAAGGGTGATGGCCCCAAATTTGATGAGATTCTCTAAGACAGAAGAATAAGGTTCCTCAATTGGGGTATATTTCTGTTGTTCTCGTCTGAATTGAAAAGTCTGAATGGGTGAGAGATTAGATGAGGGGCTAGCCTGATTTGGCGGATGAGATGGGCTAGCTTTGAGTACCACTACGTTAGTGGTGCCCTTTTCCTTTGATTAATTGTTTTGTGTTTTGAATAAGAAGGGGTGTCATTCGACATGAATGCGGAGTTCTTATTACATAATTGGATTTTCTTCTCTTCAATAGCCCGAATCTCTAGCTTTTGTGCCATGGTGAATGCTTCGTCAAAGGTTCGAAAGGTTTGGACCTGTAGGGTCAGAGAGATATGCCTAGCATAATCCCACCAAGAGTTTGATGAGTTCGGTTTGCGGTCGTTGGAATGTGAGTTGATTGATCGGGCTTCAAGAACCAACAACAAAATCATGATAGATTTGTCATCATCTTGATGCATACAATATAGGTCATTCATGGTAACCTTATTAACGATATTAATGGAGAAGTGATCCAAGAAGGCTTGGGCTACGTAGTTGAATGAGAAGATAGAGTGTTTGGGTAACCCACTATACCAATCTAATGCGAGGCCCATCGAGACATGGGAAAGGTCCTCGAAGCAAAGTGTCATCATGGGCAATCGATAACACTCATGTTTGAAACACCGTAAATGCTTTGTTGGGGTATTATTTGCTATTGAAATGGTTGAATTAAGACATTTCCTGATACATGGGATATGGATGGATAGGAATGGAGGGGTGGATAGGCTCGTTACAAATCTCATCGTAGGTGAGAGTGTTACGAGATCCAGAAACCGATGCCTCCAATGTCTACATCTTATCCATCATTAACTTGATTAGATCATTGGTAGGTTGTGATGGTTGGGTGTCTTCTATAGCATAAGAGGGTTGGTGTTGGGAATATAACAGGGGTGGCATTCCATTATACATTGTTGTTGTATAGGTAGATTGCGAAGAAGGCAAAGAAATAGGGGGTACATACCTAGAGTGAATAATAGATGAAATAGGAGGCTGTTGATCGTATGTATATGGAGGTGGAAGGGTCATGGTAACCCTAGTGGCAATGGGGGCTAAGGATTGTGGAATGGAAAGGATGACATTTTGAAAAGGGGTATGGTTGTAACATCCCCATTTTTTGTACATTAGAACAAGCAATTTTTTTTTTGATAAATGCTTCCTGGTTCTAAATACATAATTTAGAACTCACAAATCAAAACAACCATTCTCATAACAGATAACCATATGCAACTGTAATGACTTAGAGTACCTCCGATCTATTCATTCCATGACTCGGTAATCTACCGATCTATTCATGAGTATTAAGAGTTGGCATTTTATTTAACACATCACTCTTGTGGTTCTCCTCCCTAATCTAGGATTCAGAATGCTCTGTCCAAGGAACCTATCTGAATAATTGTTACCATTATTCATCGGCATCTCATCCCTTAGACTAGGTGACTTAGGACAATGCAATCAGCAACTTGCGATACTTTGGCCAAAGATTTGAAACATACTGCTTATGTCTCGTATTCCTTGACGGCATACTCGTCAATCTGGAATATGTCCTTCACCCCATTCCTATGTTATGTAGAATGTCTTATACTGACTTCTGTCAGACTCTCCTGTCCCAAGTTATTCACTCAGGAACGGATTAGTAAGAGGACAATGTTATAGGGATGCTCCCGAGGGACTAGGGATACGGCCCGACATCTTGGATCAACCCTAGTTAATCCAAAGGTGTCAAGATACCCCGAGTCTCCTAGGGCAGCCTTATAACGTGACCACATTCCTAATCAGTCCCGAGTAACTTGTTCGAGTTTCAGTGTAAGTCTTAACGATCAATGCAAAGGGTGTCGTCATAAGTCACCGCATTGTTGTATCTTCGAGAAGATGCTAATCTTCTCGAAGGTACAACCCTGTAGTTGACTTGTGTCGTCAACCTTTAAATCTACCTCGAAAAGATCTACTTATTAATAAGTGTTACATATAATGAGTTAAAATTATACTATAAGATGCTCCCTTAAGGTTAGTCTTTCCCAATCCCTGGGTTCCTCACCTTAGAATTACCTTCCTTAATAAAACCCATTACACAAGAGAGGTTATTAAGACTAGAGGTCCCATCAAGGAGTTCATAGAATATACATAATTCTAAATCAACGAAACTGGACACTAACCCTCAATCTTCACATGAGATTGCTAACCAAACCCCTTTTTTTTGTTTATATCAGTTCTCATAACTGAATTTATATCTTACTTGTTAGTATCGAGATATAGTGATTAAGAATCCAATTAAACGTTGTCTTGACTTAGATCAAGACTAGGAAGTAATAATTTATTCAGCTCGTTCAGCTTCTGCTCAGGTTTATTTTAACCCTAGCTTCCCGAAAGACAATGATCTAAGTTCCAATTTAGCTATAAATAGAACATAATAGAACTACTAAATAATCATAAGTATTCAGTCACATAACCTTGCAAGCTTACTTAGATATTCACAAAAGTCTCAAAGTTATACAATAATAACAATGCTCTCAAGATCATTCGAACCGAAGAAGATCAAACCATCAAGATACGAATACAAACACATAAGTAACAAATATCTCTTTTCATTCCTTTCAAAGCTAATCAAATACATTTTATGCATTCAACATATCCGATACAATACTCAACAGCAAAAGAACATCTTTCTTCAAGTAGTACATTCAGAGAATCAAGTTGGATTTCATCATAAAACCAAATTAAACAATCTGAACATCATATCAGATCTGCGTGCCTTTACCACTTACGACAATCATCTCGCAAAATTGTCAACATGGTTCAGATTCGAACTGAGCATGATAAGCACTAAATCTTAAAACAATTGCAATCCACCAATTGTTTTCATTAAACAACCCGTTTAAAAGAAATTAATTCATTAAACATGTAAACATATTTCGAGACTATGCTCCTTTGTAATTCAAACATGACTATAACGCGTAACTCATCTTATAGTTACTAAATAGTCCTAGATACTTTTTATATATTTCTTCATAAATGTTAGTGACCAAGAAGAACAAATGCATCTAAAACAACTATCCATCTAAATCCCAAGGACAATAAACATCCAACAGGCCATTATATTCAACAAAATGAATATCCTAACAATTCATGAATCCATCAGTATGTTTAGAAAACCATCAATTAAATATAAATTTATCAACATATACTTTACAGCAAAAGAGAAAGAAACCGAGACATTCAGATTTCCCTTCCAATCATGCTCATGACTGTACCGTCTCCTCAAGAGTAAAGCATTCACATTATACGCATGTGACTAAGTCAGACGAGACCACAAGAAGAACCACAGTTTCGTCAAAATTTAAATATAAAATTCCTGTAGCTTACTAAGCAATACAGTAGCTCTCGCGACAAGCAACAGTAAGTAATCCAAACTTAACAGATTCAACAATTCCTTTTCATAACATTCAACAATATGAATATACCCATCGCCATTGTTTGACAGAGCACAACTTCATTCAACTAGGCAAATCCCAATACATTTTTCCTCAAGGTTTCATTTGAAGTCGAGTTACTACAACATATAACAGGGTATCAACAAAATCGAGTTGATAAAGAAACCCCAACCTTTAATTCCTCCGAATCGAACTGAACATATCACAACGATGATAAGAAAGAGTCAAAATGATATGCATGCTCAGCGAGGACTGAAATCCAGAATCGAGCCAATTCACAGCATATCATGGACTCCAACAGTGCCAAATCCAACCAAAACTTATATTAAAGGTTTAAATTGAAGTTGAATCCATATGACAACAATCAAGAATCCTAAAAGTACTCACAGCAAAAACTTCTACAGAAGTTACAACATAAATTACCTTTCAGTGACTCCATCGAAGTCGATATCATTTAGTATTCATAATAAAACAACATTCATAACCAAGCTTGACAGAAGTTTAAAATACTAGATACATTTCAAGGACTCTCACTGAGTCAATATCGACCGTAATCACAACTGGGCTTACACAGAAGTACAAACACCAGTTACATATCAAGGACTCCAACTGAGTCCATAACAACAGTAATCACAACTGAGATTATTCAGAAGAGAAAACATAATATACGCTTCCAGGATTAAAAAGGAGTCTTACCCATGTAGTATTCTTCAAATAAACTTCTACAGAAGTAGAAAGATACAAGATACCTATAAAATTCTAGAATTCCAACCAAAACAATAACATACCGTAATCACAACTGAACTCCTACAGAAGTAGAAACGTATGGCATTCACGACTAACTTCTACAGAAGCCGAAATACAAGATATATATATATATATATATTAAGGATTCCAACAGAGCCAATAATAATAAGTATTCACAACCAGGCTTATACAGAAGCGAAACACTGGTTTCATAACAAGGACTCCAACTGAGTCCATAACAACAATATTCACTCTAAGCTTATACAGAAGAGGAAAACATAATATACGCTTCAAGAGTTCAAAAGGAGTCGAACCCAAGTAATATTCTCAATCTAAACTCCTACAGAAGTCAAAATACTATCTACTCAAGGATTCCAATGGAATTCAATAACATATTGTATTCACGGCTGTACTTCTTCAGAAGCCAAGACATAATTTCATTTCAAGAAGTCCAACAACATCAATAACATATATTACTCACGACATAACTTATACAGAAGTCAAAATATCATGTACATTCAAGAATTCCAACAGTATCCTTTTCAACAAGTGAAACAACAAGGTATCGACTGAAGTCTGAATCAAACAAGAAAACAATTCATGGACTCCCACAAAGCCGAACACATATATTAGCCTTGCAAGCATTTCTACAAAATCTAACCGAAATGCAAAACACAACAAGATAATTCAACAGTATGAAACAAAATGCACACCCATCAAGGGTTCATTTGAAAAATCGAGCCAGTAAGAAGATACAACTAATTCTCACAAAGCTACCTTAAAAACCAACTGAACCCAAAAATCATCTGAACAGAGTTGTTCTAATGAAATCATTTGAAAGAAAGCAAGATTTTTAAAAGTTAGGGCCTAACATGCCTGGTAATGTTGCTTAAAAATCTGAAGAAGACCACTGAAAGAGCTCGAGCCTTCTCCTCTTTTTCCACGTTAGATTCAACAACAATAATTTGTTATTTCCATGCCTTATAAAATTTCCTTGACAGAGAAAAGAGCTAGTTATTCTCATATTTTCCATGCAACACCAAGTAGACTGGTGCGAAGAACCAGTGATCAAACAGAGAGAAACCAGGAGCGCATGAAAAACCAAACAAACTACCAGTTTTCCATTTTGCATGTCTTCCCGAGAAATCCGAGCTTGAAGACCGAGTTCATTAATTGCATTAACTCCAAAATTCCCACTCAATCTCCATTGCCACCGACCGCCATAGTTGGCGATGGACAAATGCAAATCAAAGACCATTTCTAAATTTGGCGACTCTGCCATGTCGGCCTCGATGGCTGTTTGAAACTTCCACCAAATCCCTCATCCTTCATACTTATCCATCCCATTTAATGCCATAGAAACTAACACCCATGGCTTACACCCTTCATAGGTCCCTTTCCTCCACATTCATTAGTTAGGTTAGAAACATAGGTTAGAATTTAAGGTGATACTTAGTCTAACCTCCTTAGCACTAGGTCACTAACCTTAGAACATTTAGTTTATAGTTTAGGCCTAGGTTAGATTAGCACTAATCTAACCCATAGGTTATAGTTTAGGTTTAGGTTATTAACCTTAATAAATCTAGCTTAGGTCTTAACAATTCAGAATGTTCAGAATAAGAACCAACAGATATACATTCCCGTAATGGATTCAATCCAGCACTGATAATAAGCTAGTAGTATAAATGTATCTGAATTTATTACCTGGCCCACGATCAAGACCTTCCTGATATTACGATATCGGGAACCAATTCATTTAACACGATCAACCTGAGTTAGACTCCGGAATAGCTTATTCAATGCATTCAGACCTTGCAACCTACGTAAGGTCTATAATTTTTGTTCATCCCGAATAAACTTAAAGCATCTCTTGGATCAATGCCACTGATCCAAGGCTGAGTCTTATAGATGGATAAATCCACAATTCATTCCGAGATCAGATTAAACTCAGGTGCAAAATGAAAGAAATAAAAGAGTCTAATCATATTCCAACTCAGTCAAAGATCTTCAATTGCAAAGAAGATACAGTCCATATCAAGCATGAATTCACAATCAAATGAACACATCCTTTTAAAAAAGAAATCATATATCAACACTTGAATGCTCGGGAGGAAGTAACAACAGCTTCGAGTGTTACAATTGTTCACCGGCACCAGGGTTGTTTATGTAGTTATGGGTATATGTGAGACAATAGGTGTAGACGAGGTTGTGTTCAGGTGGTGGTGAAGGTATAGTGGATTTGGCAAGTGTAATGGATGTAGCAGACGTGACATTCATAGTGGGTATAGGGCCTAGCTACAAAATGACTGGGGGTAAGGTAGATGCGGGTAGAGCAGAGCCAAATGGGGCTGATGTAGGAGTGGGAACGAGAGTTGGGGGGATAGATATGGGCATGCCGTATATCAACTGACCCGAGGCATCTCGAGTGGATGAGTGGGAAAGGTAAAACTACAAGGCAGCAGGATTTTGGTCAAGGAGTCGTGTGAACTCCTCGTCTCCTATGGTGATAGTGATAGGTTGGGTAGGATCCATGGGTGATAAAATAGAAGGTGGTGAAGGACTAGGGGAGTGGTTGATGGCTGACGTGAAATATGAGGGTGTTTTCTTGGCTTCGGGTTAGCACCATGTGAACAGGTACTGATCGGGTTGGACTATTTTCTATAAATGACACAGAAATATAGTAGAGATATGAGAAACAAGCGGTAATAGGTGGATTAGGTACCAAATGTCGGTTGGAATATTTGTGCAAGATAATTGATGCTAGTTAGGTAAACCGACACTTTGTCACAGGTAACTATGGTCGGTCAACTGTGGAAAGTGGAAAGTTGGTCAAAATATGGTAAAAGGCCAATAATCTGCCAAGTATGCAAGATGCTAATGGGATTTACCAGTAAAGTGAATATGATGATAGTGACAGAGACTTTGAAAAGCAAAGAATGTGAATAGGTGTCCTTTTGGGTAGGTTGACCAAAAGAACTGTAACCAATGCCGGTTAGGTAAAACCGATGACGGTTAGAGGGTAACCGATGATGGTCGCTGGACCGACACCGGTTACTATGAAATTGAGACAGTGATGAAGAAAATGTGGTTGTGAATTAAAATTTGATGTGGAATCAAACCCAGAATTCTGAGAATGATGAGAATATGGTCCAGAACACTCAGATGAAGCTGGAATACACCAACTATGATTAGGAGCGTGCAAGGGGAAATAATAAAATGAAGAACGAATCCTCTCACCTCAAAATGCAAGCCAAGCAGAAACACTAAGAAAAATACGATCCTAAGAGTGCCTTTTCTATTATGTTTGTTTAGCTTATGTTATTTAAGGACTGACTCATGAACTTTAGAATAGAGTTTTTTTGTGAGGATGGCTTCCTACAAAGAAGGAGATCTACAGGGAGAGGTTTCAGGTATGTTATGGTGGGGGCGGCCATCCTCTGATGGGGTACTAGACAGAGATAACCAATGGGGTGCCCACTATGCCGTGATCATGGGATCACCTACAACTTCTTCCAGTGATTTTTTTTTAATAATGTGTATATATTTTGAATTTGTGATGTTTGGATATGACTCGAGAGAGAGAAAGAGAAAGAAAGTGCTTTCTACGATTCGTTTGTCAACCATCAGCTAGGAATGACTTCCAGCATATAGGTTACCCTCAATTAATGTGAGCTAATGCAAAAAAGCAAAATGAAATGCAATGATTTTTAAACCCAAATTTAAATGTAGAATTCAATGCCATAAATATATGAACATGAGAAGGGATGCTCTTTCACTAATACGATACTAATGAAAGGAAAGAAATTTTTGTTTTAAGCACCAAAATACGATTGCTTTTAGACAATAGAAGAGAAGAAGGTTCCAGGAGAGAAATTTTAATGTAAGAACTTTTTAGAAAAGAAACAAACATACAACATTTTCACCTAGAAATGAAAGAATGCAAGGAACCCCGAATGGGTCCCACCGGTGTGCCAAAATGTTTCACCTGATTCTAGTGCATTTCTTCAAATGTTGATGAAACAAATAAGGGTAATGGGCTAGGAGGAATACCTGTTGAATGTTGGTTGATAGGTTGTTACATGCGTATGACTTTTGAATCCACAAATGATTGTGAGAGATTCCTTTTTTCTTGGAGGAACTACCTAAAATGGAACACAAGACCACCAAATAAAAGTTAAACAATATATGCAGTGGACTACCTAGCGTGTGCTAGATCCGGGAAGTGTGATACTTCCTAGATGACTGTCAATCCACTGTTTAAAGCAAATTAATGTGAGAAATAAAGGAAATCCTATTATAGTTAAAATGATTTAGGTATCTCATTTGTCTACAATAAGAAAATTCATTCACAATAGGCTAGGCTATGATTGAATCGAAAGGTCAAGGTCTCTGTCAGGGTATTGATCTGGTCGGTGGTGAGATTCTAAGTAGTTTTAGTTATTGAGTGGAATTTTAGGAGCTCTTTTCTTGGTTTCTAGTAAAAGACACAGAGAGACCGACATCATTTTGGTATTACCGGTATCAATTTAGGCTAACCAATGATAGTTGTGGGTAACCTGTCGGTATGGTCGGGGTATAGGAAACTCAATAAAAACTTGGTTGGGTGATAGATCTAAGATTGGATGAAGATGGAAGGGAAATGGAAAGATTCGTATGGATCTGAGGTATGCACAAGAATGATTAAGGTCCAGGTATGGGCAGTGTAAGGGTGTAGATAAAAATATGGTCAAGTTTGCATGGAGGTAGATGATGGGGAATGGAAATGAGAGAAAAAGATAATAATCTATGTAAAAGGATCTACCAAATGATGAATAGATGAGTGTTGGTTAACACAACTTACTATTTATACGAGCTTGATGCCCGGTTGGTAAGGATGGTTGGTCCAATGAAATGGACTTGGTGTAGAGATGATGCTTTCCTGGATGCTCCTGTGAAGGTAGATGGATATGTGATTACTTTAGGTACTAGCTATTGATGCTCTGCTGTGTATACTAACACTATTTCTTCTCACATGCATCTCTGGTTTCATCACTTGTTCTCAAAAGATGTGATTATCTCTCAGAAATTTGCCAACCTCCAAATAAGGTTGTTTTGGGGGTTTAAATGGTAACTGACAATGGTTTTGTCTTAGCCAATGGTAGTTAAGGGTAACCCGCGTCGGTTAGGGTGGGATTTCCTAGGTTTAATACACTAGGTAGATCCCCTTAATTTTCTGGGATCTCATTTTGTTTTCTCCACGAATTAGCATGGAAGCTTCCTTCTAACATGCGGGAATACGGTTAGAGGGAATGTAGGCTTTGATTTTTAGGGTTTGGGTAGGTCTTAATTAGTTATGGAAACATACTAAGAATAGGTCTAGGGTGAGGTGACTAGGTGAGGCATTATCCTAATTAGGATATTTAAATATGGTGAGTATAATGAAATAATTTAATTTAATTAATATTATAGTGGGGTGAAGGGGGCCATGGCTAGGTGGTTGTGTTCAAGGTATTTATTTATCGAGGGGCTAAGGGGAGTATGACCTAATTTTAGTGTCTACAATTAGGGTGAAAACAAAGAAGAAGTGTAGGTAGGTTGGTTTAGCGTAACTTTGTGTGAGATAACATGCCTACTTTGCAAAAACCCAAAATCCAGAGATAGGTGAGTCTATGACGAAAAATCTCTCTTTTTTTTTTTACTTTTTTATAGATTGATCAATTTGGGAAGTCTATGTGGGATGAGTATATTTGTTCCCTTGAGGTCTTCATGAAGTTAATTGATACAAGAAGCTTCTAAATATTTTATTGTATTTTTGTAGGAATAGTCTTCTATTGTGATAGACTATATGTAGTATGGTGAGCTTTGTATATTTTTCCTTCGAGGGAGCAGTCTATTTATAGCAGAGAAATAGAAAGAGTAGATGTCCTTTTGAGGGAGTTTTTGCTAGAATTTTAGCTCAAGGAGTTGAATCCCATTTTGAAATTCATTTTATTTTTGGGTGTTTAAGTCATGGACAAGACTATAGAGGAAATTTGGTTCTTGTTAGGAGGAAAAACTAGAGCATACAGAGGTTAACTATGATGGTGAGGTTGTAAGTGATGAATGACCATGGGATTCCATCTTTAAAAAGATGAAAAGTATCCATGAGAATCATGCTATGAGTAAAGCCTTGGTACTCATATTGAAGATAAATGCTGAAAGGTGATGGGTAATCACATGATTCTTGTTTAGTTATTGGTCTCAAGAATTGGAAATAAGGAAGGTGGATGACGCTCAAGGGACGAGCGTGAAATTGGAAAAAGGTGATATAGGACTCGAATTCAACAATATAATGGTTGAAGATGCAAGGAATTGAGGGGCTCAGGTTTGGGTTTACCTTTGAGTGAGGAAAAATGATAAGCACTTGATCCATAGGCATGGGTAATGACATAGGGTCCAAGCCAATTAGGAGAAAATTTTCGCCATTTACTTTTCTCTTCTTTAGTTACATGTTGATTTTCCTTTAGGATGAGGTCAGCAACTTGAAAGTTTTGTTTGTGGAAATGTTTAATGTAGGCATGCTTGATACGTTTTTGGTGGATTTAGAAATGTTCAAGAGCATTGAGATGATGTTCATCTAACAACTCAAGTTGTGTTAAACAATTGTGGCGAAACTCATCGTCGTTGAGAATGTCTTGTAGAGAGATGCAAAGAGATGGAATTTGGAGTTCAAGAGGCAAGACATCATCATTACCATAGACTGGAGAGAAAGGTGTGGTAGCAATTAAAGTGTGAATACTAGTGTGGTAGGCCCAAAAGGAAAAGGGAATGTGCGTATGCAAATCCTTCCCAGTATCGTCAACTACTTTCATAAGAATTTTTTTCAAGGTTTTATTGGTTGATTCTGCTTGCTGCCATTGGTTTATTAGTAATAAGGTGATGCGAAACTTAGTTGAATGCCAAAAGTGTCACACAACTTACATAGGGTTTTGTTTTTGAATTTCTTTCTGTTATCATAGATGAGACGGTGAGGGATGCCAAAGCAAAAATGATGTGATGGTTGATTAATTCACGTATTTTCTCGGCTTTTATATAAATGAGGGGAATGGATTCTACCCATTTAGTGTAATATTTAGTAGCGGTAATAATCCATTGATGGTGTTGTGAAGAATGGGGATTGATCTCTTTGACAAGATCCAAGCCCCATTGAGAGAAAAGGCCAAAGGTATCGTGCGACCTATAAGGCATGAATAGGTGTGTGATGAAGATTAGCATGTTGTTGGCATTTCATACAATGTTTGACATAGTCACAAAAATCACAGTTTAGGGTTAGCCAATAATAGCCAAGGAAAATAATGAGTTTAACGATAACTAAACCATTGAAGTGACCTCCACAAATTCCTTCATGAACTTCCTTGATGGTGTAGGGAATTTCATAAATTTTAAGGCATCATAATAGAATACCGTCGAATCCACGCTTATAAAGGAGACCACCCATGATGGCATAGCGAGAGACACTTTTAAGAAAGGAATTTTGTCCATTACAAGTGAGATTGGGAGGTAGAATGGAAAGGGAAAGATAGTATGCAAACTACTTATACCAAAGGTCACGTGGGTCAGGTGTAATGGTTCTCGACGGAGTGGACCTCACGAGGTAAATAAGAGGGTGATTGTAACCTTTGTATTGTGACAAATATTTTGGAGTCGGCAGGAAAAGCGGTATCTGAGAAGCTAAGAAGGCCATGGTATCCACAAATTTATTGGTAGAACATGGGGTGGTTTGAAGTTCATAACGGTCAAAGGTAGTCAAAAGTATGTCTACATGATGTTTATACTTTTGAAGTATTTCATTATGAAATTGGTATATACCATTGACTTGATTTACAACCAGTTGGGAATCACCAAAGATATTGATTGACTTAACATCTAAGGCATAAGCATCCTAGAGACCCAATATGAGTGCTTCGTATTCGGCGATATTGTTTATACAATCAAAATCTAGTTTGAAAGATAAAGGCATGGGTTCACCGCTAAGAGGAATGAGGATAACACTAGCGCCACCCCCACGCTGACATTTGGAACCATCAAAGAAGAGGGTCATTTGGTAAGTGGTATCATCCAAGGAGAGGGTAGCAATGGATTCATCCGGGAAATTGAAGTTAGAGGGTTGATTTTTAGAAAGAGGTGCATCTACTAGTTGGTCAGCGATGGTTTGGCCTTTGATAGAATTTTGATGGATGAATTCAAGGTCAAGGTCAAAGAAGAAGCATGAGCTAACATGCAGCATGTTGATGTTGGTAGGGTTTGGTGTACATGTAATGTAGAGGGTTAGTGTTAGTGATGACAAAGGTTTTGTGGTTGAGTAGGTAATGACGTAGTTTGGTGGCAACAAAAACTAAGGCTAAGCATATTTTTTCGACATGGGTGTATCTAGTTTCATAGTCTAAAAGGGTATGAATTATGTAATAAATTGCTTTCCCTCTATGATGCTCATTGCAATGACCAATATCAATTAAGGAGACTGATGTCAGTATGAGATGGATTGACCATGGTTAGGGTTAACCGGTGTCGGTGACTGTGGGGAGATGGAAGATGTTGTAGAACAAGTTTTGGGTCCTCTCTATGATTGCACAAAGAGTTTGGAGGGTGTTTGTGAGGTCTACGTGAGGGAGGTAGTTTTGGGATAGGTTTTGTGAAGTTTAGGTTGGGTGTGAGTGGGTGGTTGATAGAGAGAAAGCTGAAGGATAGATCTAGGTAGGAACAATGAATGGATGAAGACAAAGAGAGAATACAACTACAAGTGATAGAGGAGAAACAAACTTACTTAGATTTCAGAAGGGTTCTAAATACCCCTAGTGGTGGAGAGGTGATTGGAGATGCTTTGGTGAATTTTGATATGTGGAATGGTGATTAATGTTATAGAAGTGCTTCTCGGAATGCTACCATGAATGCAAATACCTTGATTAGTCTTGGTGTTGGTTATGGCTATCTAGATGTATGAAAGGGATTTGGTTCTTGCTTGCATGTAGATCTCCTTCGTTCCAAAACTTGAGAATATGTCCAACCTCTCAAAAAAATTTACCAAGATGAATATATGGTAACCAACAACACTTTAGGGTGACCGGTGTTGGTTTAGGGTTGACCGGCATCAATTAAGGCAGAAATCCTAGGTTTACTAAAAATGTCGATCTTGGCAATCTTTTGGGCCAGCTCTTGTCTATTCTCACGGATCAAAACAAAATGTTACATTTTTATGAGTGGGAATGTGGTTAGAGGGAGAATAGGCATGTGATTTTAGGGTTGCACTAAGTCTTAGTTCATTAAGGTAGGTAGGACTAAGTCTTAGTTAGTTATGGTGAGTGAATATTGAGTCCTAGTAAAAGGGAAACATGCTAAGAATAGGTTTGTGATGAGGTGTCTAGGTAAGATGGTGGGGTGAGGTGGAAATTATTTTAATTAGGGTAATTAAATAATAATTATTGCGAGCATGGGTATTATGTTAATTATAAATAATTAAAACAATATTAATGTGGGGTAAAAGGGTCATGGTTAGGTGAATATGTTTGAGTTGGCTATTCAAAAAGGTACCAAGGAAGTATGACCCAATTTTGGTGTCTACATGTTTATATGAATCTATGGGATTGGGAATGTAAGAACAGTAGTAGGAGGATGGCACTTGAGAAATGGTAGCTTGAAGGCAAACCGGATGCAATGCAAGTAGAAGAGAGATAACACAAGAGATCTGAGCTTGTGTTGGGCTACAAAATATCATCTAAGTACAAAAAGTACGTGGGCACGCAGGACCTAGTTGAAGAATGGTGCATGGGTTGAAGGCACACAAGGAAGGGTTCTGAAAGGTTTTTGTAGAACATACGGTGTAATGCGCACATAAGGCAAAATAGATTTGGTACTTATCCACATTCAACATCCTAGGCAAAGACACGAGAAAAGCATGACCCTTTTGGATAAAGTGACAACTTGGCGACTATGGGATCAAAAAGGGAATATTTCAGGAATACGATGGAATGTTCCAGAAGACATCATTACAAAGGGTGGAGAGCTCAGATCTAAGAAGGCATGCTTCCATGGAGGACCACCTCGACACTTGGAAACCGATCTATAACTTCGAAAGGCATGGCGGTGGGTGTTAAGGTTATAAATACAAGTGCCCGATAGAAGAAAGAGGAGAGGAGAAGAGTGTATAGAGTGTGGAGAGTGCGAAGGAGAGAAAAGAGAGGTGAAGCCCTGCAGAAGCTGAATGGGGATGTTATGGGTTAGGGATTAGAATAACTCTATAAGAAATGGCACATTTAGGGGATGGGTCTGCATTCTTTTTGTTTTTGTAATATGATGAGCATAATATAGCTCTAATGCATGACTTGGCTCTACATAGTTATATGAGGATCTGTTATGACCTCAGGGGATGTAATGTGGATTGTTGAACCTGTTAAAGATGAATATAAGGCTCTGTTATAAATCATATATGTTCTTAGAGGTATAATGCTTATGTATTCCCTTTATGTATGAACCTTATGCTGCATGTTATTCCTCTTTTCTGGATGCAATAAGATAACAACTCATTCTAAGCTCTTGAATGTAGCATGGTTTTTTTCTACTCATTTTCATTTGAATATCTATTATAAAATGATGCATTCTCATAAAAATCACATAAAGGAGAGACTCGGTGCCTATGTGTGCCTCGCGTGAGTGCCCAGTGCCCACTAGGTGATAGGATGGTGCACATGGGATTAGACTATTGGTCTAAGGGTATAAAATATGAGTACATCTTGGTTCCATTACTGGGACCTCTTTTCAAAGTTGTTATGAGAAATAGCATGCATATTTATCCCTGTAACGCATGATGACAGAGCGTTTGACCTTAGAAAGTGTTGAAACATGGTTCAAGAACATCAAGGACAATTTTTCTCACAGATTCAACATTGGACCTGAGTTCGATGCACGTAGATGGGTAGAAAAGAACCTATACCATGAGCTATATGAGACATTATTTTGTTGCTTCCAGTAGAATTATATGAATGGCTTCAAATACGTATCTAGATCAATCCGGTACTATAGATTGCATGTATGGACCCAAGATGACTATTAGAGGCTACATGATGCAGATCTAACTTGGACGCATGTTGTTGATCACTAGTGGAAGGGAGTGCTAACTAGTTATACTCTTAAATATGCCATTTCTATGTATTATTTCCTAGAAGTTACTGAGTTTGAGTTTTTGAGGGAGCCTAGAGGATCATTTTTGTGTGATATTCCTTTGGCTATGAAACTCTTGGTTATTACTTTGAGTTTAGAATCATTTCCCATGGACGGCTAAGCTCCTCTAAGTCTTTGGGAGAGGAAGCTAGGGAGGAGGAAGATGGAATACATTGCGGCCGAGAAGGAAAGGGAGGATAAATGACTCAATAATAGTGAAGCTTGTGAAAGGGAGATGACTAGACAACGTGAGGTTGCAAGTGTGATGGATCTATGGAGGTAAACATTCTAGGAAGGAGTTAAGGTTCATGCAGAGGACGTGGAACACAGGAATTCTATGCTACGCCATCTTGATAAGCATGGGAGATAATCCCATTTAGATTTTGATGAGATTTCATCACATGGAGAAAGAAGAGCCATCAGCTCACATCTGGACCCACCGTGACCAACCCTTAGCGCTTGGTTCTCCATATCAAGGAGAAGTATTGTTAACCTAGTTGGTATCGATGGGAGTAACCAATCTGCGCCCAGGAGATATAATTTCTCATTTGGAACATCCATGGTTGTGCAAGCCATTCCTGTATTTGGAGGAATATTTGGATAAGGTACAAGTATGCAAGGATTGGGTATCACATTTGGGAGTGGTACAGAAATTACCACTAGAAGTGGAACAATATCACAAACCATTGGCACGTAGTTTAGTGGGACATTGGGAACACCAAGTAAGACTACTTTTGGTCCTTTTTTGACTGCATGAGGTGGATCTTGTGGGTCGGGAAGGACATGATCCGGTGGATCCATTGGATCTAGTGGAGGAGGAAACACCGGAGGAAACCAAGGCTCTGGATTAGGAGGACAAGGACCCCAACCACCTCCCCAAGTGTTTTTTAAGATGTCTTTACACTTACCATACTATAGGGGCATTGAATATGATGTAGAGCATGTGCACAAGTGTTGAATTCTTGTGGCATGCAAAGGGATCACTACCCTAGAGTGGAAGGAAATCTAGTTTGCAACAACATTGCAAGGGCACGTGCATATTTGATATAAGAAGTATGACCCCCATCACATGGTGGTCAACTATACCACATTGAAGAATGATTTCCTATCATAATTCCATATCCATGTGTTTGAGCGAGAAGAGCATCAACACTCGAAAAAGATCCAATGAGGGGAATGGTAGAGAGTGTGTGAGAATATGATGCTCATTTCAAAACTATCTTATCTAAACTATCCTATGACATTCATCCTTCTAAACATGCTCAATGGTTTATCATAGGATTGATAGCACCATTTAGAAGGTCTCTATCACACAAGACTTTCACAGACCTACGCGAGGCATTGGAAGTTTCCCTACGTGCTAAAGCCATTGGGAGCATTGATCTTGTATAATTCCTTTTCCGAGGCTCAAATTTCTGCAATAGCCAAGAAGTTGAAGAATTTTTCTATAAACTCAACGCATGAGGTTCGTAGTGGGATTTGGTGTACAAACTACAAGGTGGAGGGACATGCAAAGGATATTTTCCCTCGGAATTCGATATGCACTATGATGGTAGATTATGAAATTTTCCATGGGGATCATGATGCAAGTAGATTCCCTCTACTCTAGTGTGCAATCCACAAGAATGTTTCTTGTTATTGCAAGATTTGTACCTCTACGACCCATGATACCAAGGATTACAAATTGATTGATCAAATCCATGATGTTATTGATCTGGGTGTGTGCCAAACTAGCCTTACAAGTAGTTCTAAGGATGATGACCATTGTTATGAAGGATGTGTAGATGGAGGAGTGCATGGAAGAGGTTTTCACGAGAGGATTTCATGGTCGTAGTAATTGTAGTGGAGGATGAAGTGAGTTCCCGCGAGGAACCTATTATAATTGTGGATGTACAAAGCATTACAAACACGAGTGTCATGATTTGTTACAATGCTTATGTTATGGAAAGAAATACAAGTACGAAGAGTTTCCATAACTTTATGAGCATATGAACTAGTAGCATTGAAAATACAAATGCGTTGGGATCACGAGCATCAAGAAGTCCGATTCACAAAGTGGATGTCAAGAGTGGCATGTGAATTAGGGTTAGAACTTTGTGTTGGTGATGATGGGAATAGATGATGTGCATGCCATGGAGATGCCAAAACAAAGGAAACTAGTTTCAAGAGAGAAGCGGTACATGGAAAGTATCCAGGACCACTGCTCATGAGAAGGAGGTGTATCAAGAAACTATGGATGTGATTCAAAGTTTTCAAGGGAGATCCAATGTCTAAAGGATAAATCGAGGTAGATGGAGAAAAGGAAGGATGTCAAGGTTCCAAAGAATGACTTGGATGAGGTCAAGGAATTTTGTAAAATATTAGAGATCCCGAGATAATTCACCCCACGAGGGAGTCATCCACTTGAAGATGCTCGGTCCTTGAGTGATACCAATAGTGTGGCATGCGACAATTGGGCACATGGGACTTATGAGTTAATTGGGTGACAGATTGAGAGGATATGTAATAAGGGTAACAATTGCACACTCACACAAGTGCCTAGGAAGAAAGAAGTTACCAATTTACTCTAGAGGAGCATATCCTAAAATTTTCCCGTGAGAAATGAAGGCTCAGTGGAAGAATGAAGATGAGAGGAGGGGAATTCTCAACTATAACTTACTTAGAATTGTAGCATGCTTGTGGGATACACATTGGAAGACAATGTAGAGTTTTCCTACTCTTCAGCCTAGTAGCATGATGCAGTTTATACGTGTGTGTGTGTTTGACTGTTACTGCCTTTGACCCCAACCCATTATCTAGATTACCCAAGTAGACCTTATTCCTTTTCCCCTATTACCCACCTTCCTTTTCATCACATTTACCTTTTATCAAACCACTCATCAATTCTACCTTCTACCTCATCAATTCTTGGTTTAAGGGGATCACCTCCATCCACACATGCGGCACCCACATCTTATTTTTGTCAACGTCGCTTACTAATACAAGCTATGCAACAAAAGGGGGAAAAATGTAGACACCAAAATCAGGTCACACTCCCCTTTGGTCCACCGTCAAATAAACACCTTCATCACATTCACCTAGCCATGGCCCCCCTTTCACTTCACTAATATTAATTTAATTAATTTAAATAAATTAATACATTATCATCACCATATTTATTATTTAAAATATCTTAATTGAGATAATGCCCACATATCCACCTCACTTAGACACCTCATCTAACCACCTCACCCTAAGACCTATTCTTAGTAAGTTGTCATAACTAACTAAGACTTACCCAAACCCTAAAAATCAATGCCTACATTTCCTCTAACCACATTCCTGCATGCTTAAAAGAAGCTTCCATTCTAATCCGTGAGTTAATAAAATGAGATCCTAGAAAATCAAGGGGATCTACCTATTTTAGTAAACCTAGGAAATCTTGACCTAACCGACGTCGGCTACCCTTAACCGCCGCCGGTTAAGTCGAACCACTTGTCGGTCACCTTTTAATCCCCAAACCAACCTTATTTTTGAGGTTGGCAAAAGGTTGGCGGTTTTTCCAGAGAGATATCACATCTTTTGAGAACAAGCTTTAGCAAGAACACACATGCAAGGAAAGAGATCAAGCATTTTCTCTTGCACAGACATCCAAAGATTCATCCAAAGAACTACCCAAAGATATATTTGATCTAATCAAGGTAAGTAGAACATTTTACTCTTCTAGTTCATTCATTTAATCATTGTATCTTCATCCTTTGTTCTCCTAGCCACCCATTGACCTCCTTCAATACTCACCCCTCCATATCCCCATTAAAACCTCACCAAATCCCATCCAAACAACTTAATACCTCATTTCAACCAGCCTAGTCCTTTGTGCAATCATAAGGGAGATCCAAAGCTCATTTTATGACATTCCCAGTATTCCACAAGAACTTGACACCGATTCTCCCCAACCGTGTCGGGCACCCTTAACCGACATCACTCTACTATATTTACCAATACAAATAGAACATGACCTACCCACTATTCCTGCATCACCCTTAATCACCTATGACTTACCTAAGACCTCTCGTCGACTCGCAGAGACCCGAATCGATTACTTGACCTTCAAATCTTATTTTAACTTAGCATGTTAGATTATGTCTTTCTTATTGTGTTTTGAATGAGATACCTAAATCATTTTAATACAATAGGATTTACTTCATTACCAACATTAAATTGTTTTAAACAATGGACTAACAGTTAATCTAGGAAGTATCACACTTCCTGGATCTAGCACACGCTAGCATTCACCGCATATACTTGTTTAACTCTTTACGGTGGTCTTGTGTTCCATTTCAGGTAGTTCCTCCTAGCCAAAAGGAAGCTCTCATGATCAGTTTGTGGATTCAAAAGTCATACTCACGTAACAACCTACAACCAAAGATTCTAATAGGTATTCCTCCTACGCCCATTACCCTATCTATTTCATCACTTTTAAAGAAATGTCTAAGAATCAGGTGAAACATTTTGCACGCCCAGTGGGAGCCATTAAGGTTTCCTTGCATTTTTATTCATTCTTAGGAAAAGTTGTGTGTTTTTTTCCCTTCTGAAAAGCATACACATTAATTTTCTTCCTTGGTAACCTTCTTTTTCTTTCTATTTGCTCTAAAAGAAACCTTTCTTTTGGTGTACTTAAAAAGAACCATTTCTTCTTGTTTTCTGCATTTTAGTGAAAGAGCATCCCTCTTCCTCTTCATCTATTTGTGTCATCGAATTTCATATTTCAATTTGGGCTTAAAAATCATTACATTTCATTCTAATTTATCGCATTAGCTCACATTAATTGAGGGCAACCTATACGCTGGAAGTCATTCCCAGCTGATGGTTGACAAACAAATTGTAGAAAGCACATCTCTCTCTCTCTCTGAGTCTTGCCAAATTGCACAAATTCAAAACAATTACATATTCTTAAACAACATCTTTCTAGGAATGCCTGTCAATGATCGCACTGATATGAGGATTGGTAGGTACTCCCAACTCATTTGCTCTATCAAGTCATACTTCAGAGCGAAGCCGCCCCCACCATAACATACCTAAAACCTCACCTTTTAGATCTCCTTCTTTGTAGGAAGCCATCCTCACCAAAAACTCTATTTCAGTTCATGAGTCAGTCCTTAAATAGCATAAGCTAAACAAACATAATAGAAAAGACACTCTTAGGATCGCATTTTTCTTAGTGTTTTTGTTTGGCTTGTGTTTTGAGGTGAGAGGTCACATTCTTCATTTTTCTTGTTTCTCCTTACACGCTCCTCATCATAGTTTGTGTACTCGACTTCTTCCGAGTGTACCTAGACCATATTCTCATTGTTTATAGAATTTTGGGTTTGATTGCACATCAGATTTTAATTCACAACCACTTTTCTTTCATCACTGTTTCAATTTCACATGACTACTATCGATCTAGCAACCGTCGTTGGTTACTCTCGACCATCGTCGATTATACTAAACCAAAGATTGGTTCCAAGTCCTTTTGGTTAACCTATCCAAAAGGAAATTTATTCACCTTCTTCAACTATTCAGAGTCCCTGTCACTACTATCATTCCCATTGACCTTGTAAATCTCATCAGTATTTGGCATACCTGTCAGATTTGGCCTTACACCTTATTTTTGACTCACTATCCATTTCCCATAGTGATGGCAATGGTTACCCCTAACCGGCGTTGGTTTACCCTGACCGGCATCGGTTATCCTGTGCCACTTTCTAGCTAACATTTGGTACCTAATCCACTTATTACCACATATTCTTCCTATTCCTGTTGTATTTTTGTGTCATTTACAGAAAGGCAACCCAACCTGATTAGTACTTGTTCACATGACTGCGACGTGTCGACAAGCTAGCACCCTTGTATTCCATGCCAGTTGTCAACCGCTCCCACCTAGCCCTTCACCACCTTCCATTTTATCACCCACCATGGATCCTATCCAACCTATCACTATCGCTACCAAAGATGAGGAGTTCACATGACTCCTTGACCAAAACCCTTCCACCTTGCAGTTTTACCTTTCCCACTCATCCACTCGAGATGCCTCGGGTCAGTTGATATACGGCATGCCCGTATCTATCCCCCCGACTCTCACTGCCACTCCCGCATCATCACCATCGGCTTCGTGCTACCCGCATCTACCTTACCCTCAGTCATTTCACAGCTAGGTCTTATACCTGCTATGACTATAGTGTTTGCTACATCCGTTACACCCGCCACATCCACCATACCTTTGACAACCACTCAAAACACAACCTCATCCACCCCTATTGTCTCGCATATACCCGTAGCTACACAACCACCTCCCGTGTCGGTGACCCCTACCCCTTTTCAAAATGTGGTCCTTTCTATTCCATAATCATTAGCCCCCATTGCCACTAGAGTTACCATGACCCTTCCACCTCCATATACGTACTACCAACAGCCTCCTATTTCATCTGTTATTCATTCTAGGTACGTACCCCTATTTCATTACCTTCTTCTCAATCTACCTACATGGCACCACCATATACTGGAATGCCACCCTCATCATATGCCCAACATCAACCCTCTTATGCTACAAGAGGCACCCAACCATCACAACCTACCAATGACCTAATAAAATTAATGATGGACAAGATGCAGACATTGGAGGCATCGGTTTCTAGCTCCCATAACACTCTCACCTACGATGAGATTTGTAATGAGCCTATCCACCCATCCATTCCTATCCATCCATACCCCATGCATTGGGAAATGCCTAAATTCAATCATTTCAATAACAAGGAAGACCCACAGTAGCATTTGCAGTCTTTCAAACACAAAGGACCTAATCACCCACGATGATGCTTTGCTCTTGAGGACCTTTCCCATGTCTCTGACTAGACCTGCGTTAGATTGGTATAGTGGGTTACCTAGACACTCTATATTTTCATTTAATCAGGTAGCCCAAGCCTTCTTGGATCACTTCTCCATCAATATCATCAATAAGGTTACCATGACTGACCTATACTCCATGCATCAATATGATGACGAATCTATCGTAGATTTTGTCGCTCTTGGTGTAGCCTGATCAATCAGCTCACCTTCCAACTTCCACAAAAAGAACTCATCAAGCTCTTCACATGGCCTTGTGCTAGACATATCTCACTAACCCTGTAGGTCTAAACTTTCCAAACATTCAACGAAGCATTCACCATGGCATGAAAGCTAGAGATTTGGGCCATTGAAGAGAAGAAAATCCAATTACGTAATAAGAATTTGGCATTCAAGTCAAATGATACCTCTTCTTCTTCCAAACCATAGAATAATTATTCAAAGGCCAAGGACATTGCTAACGCATTGGTACTCAAGGCTGGCCCAGCTCATCCATCAAATCAAGTTAGCCCCTCATCTAATCTCTCACCCATTTAGACTTTTCAATTCAAGACGAGAACAACGAAATACACCCCAATTGGGAAGCCTTACTATTCTATCTTATAAAATCTCATCAAATCTAGGGCCATCACCCTTCCTCCTATAAAACCACACACTAGTTTTGACCCTACTCGCCCCATGCCTACATGGTATAAAGAACATGACTTCTATAACTATCATCAAGTAAAGGATCATAGTGATGGTAATTGCATCACTTTAAAAAACATTATCCAAGAAATGCTCAAGAAAGGTGAGTTAACTGTGGATAATCCTAACGTACCTGCCAATCAAAACCTACACATATTCAAGAAACCCTTTCCTAATCATGCCCCTTCGTTTGGTCAAACCGGTGAGACCTCAACTCATGATAGTCATACCCGCGAGGTCCACCAAATAGAAAAACCAAACCCATAGAGCTAATACCCCAATTGCGCCAATCACACCTGCATCACCTGCACCCTTTCCATCCATTTTAGGGCCTCAACCCCCCAACATGGCCAAGAAACTTCCACCCATCAATAAACCAAAAACACAACAGCCCACTCCTTCCTCGCAAACCTCTAACCTACCCAAGCATCCGACACAACTTACACCTACACCTGTAGCATCTTTACCACCCATACCTCTAATACCCTCAGCAATTTCTTCACTACCCACTACACTTCAGTCTTTGTCCCTCACACCCCCTGCATGACCCACATCATCTACCTTCATAGCACCTCTGTTATCTCCCTGGGTAACTCACCCTCTTCCCCATCCACTTTTCCCTCTATATCTCGTACACCCATATCACCTTTACCCAAGAAGGTGTAACCCAAAAACAAAAATATGCTACCCTCTAATAAGGTAGTCAAAACAACCATACACCCTCCTTCCCGTTCATCTACCATACCCCTACCCAAACAAACACGACCAACACCCAAGACCACTCCAACACCCAAAACCATGGCTCGACCCACTCCCCCTCCTACAAGGACCATTCCTCAACAATCAGACGCACCTACACCCAAACCCACTTTCACTTCCCATTGCAATCCACTAGAAGGGTCCTATACCAAAATTTTAACCAACCTCCTTGAGACTTCTATCATCACATTACCACCATTCAAACCTTATGACCCCTCAAACCCAAGCCAAAGAGTTTTATGACACTAAAATTTGTGCCTACCATCATGTGTCGGGACACGATGTGGAGAACTCAAGACTTTGAAAACTATTCATATCCAGCTATGTCCTCTTGAAGAAAACTTTGATGATGACGACCTTCTTGATGAGGACTCTCCTTCACCAACACCAATTCCCACAATCCTTCCCTCACTGCCTACTCAAAACCACAACCTTCACCCCCACAACTCCTAGAGCCACCTCCAAGATTCAAAATTAACATGGTTCACATCAGAGAACTTGCCACACCATCACCTAAATGTCGTTGCGCCCAGCTCACTTCACAAGGCTTTTCTCCCCGGTAGGTTTTTTCCCATCATGTCATTATACCACTCATCCTACACCTTCTCCATTTGCTAACTCCCCTCAAATCAACATGATCCACGTTGCTACCCGTGCTCAGAAGGAAAAAGGCAAGGAAAAGGCAACTGACCCACCAACCAATCCTATACCCAACATACCATCTACACCCACACCTAAAATCACTATCTATGGCCCTACATACCCTATTTCTAATGGGGTCACACATCATACCATGCTAAAACAATTACACCAATCTCCCCTCAAAATGTCCCTATATGACCTCATCCAAACCTCAGAATCCCATCATCAAGCTCTCATGGAGTTTCTTCAATCTATTGAGGTTTTACTCAATGACCCTACACTCATAGATTCCATTATCACACCCCATCATGTAGCCTCTCTCACCAAATTGCCACCTTTATCCACACCTCACCCTACTCACCAAGTAGCCTCCCTTAGCTTCTCAAAGGAAGAGATCGCACCACACCAAACAGATGACCCAAACCCAGCCCTCTTCATCTTTGTCCACATTGATGATATACGATGTACAATGTGTAATGATCGATGGGGGTGCTAGCATTAATATCATTTCATCCCATGCATTCACTCAAATGCACATACCTGAAAATTACATGCATAAACATCTTGTCATGTTGCGTTCATTCAATGATGCTATCACCTCTACACTAGGCACCGTCATCCTCCATGTTCATGTGGGCCCCCACACTGTTCTAGAGCTATTTTACGTCTTGGAGGGGGAATTTCAATATAACCTATTGCTTGGTAGACCCTGGATTCGTGTCATGGGTTGCATTCCTTCCACTTTGCATCAATGTGTCAAGTTTGAACATGAAGGACACAGCTATACTATTCCCGCTGACCCATCACCTTTTAAAACATGCAACAATCTTTACCTGACCCAATGATGTGCTCATACCCATTACGGCATCTACTTCCACAACCACTACCGCTTCACCTACACCTCCACTTACTAGTACAATGTCGTTACAGACCGCACACACCTCCTCCATTCCTAATGCCGACACAACCTCCACGGCCAACCCATCACCTCCCCATCCTAGCTCCAGCTCCACCTCTGCATTGACCACCGACCCATCATCTATTCCAGCTACCCACATACCAACCATTGATCCCTTGGAAGGAATTTTTCAATGCCTCACTTTGGGGAGTATCGCCTATATAGTGTCAACACCTTCCTTACTCCACAAGAGTATGGAAGTCTTCACCAACATCCTCACTATGATCACCACATAGGAGAGTGCCTCCTTTATGGTCCTCCTCATCTCCATACTAGTCTCACCTATGGGGGACTTGATACTACCACTTACACACCCGAACCATCGTCACAAACCCGCCCATTTTCCATTGACTTCTAGTCTCTCACCAATCACCGTTTCACCCACACCTTCCTACACCGATGTGCATGGAAGGGTTTTGGTTTTGGATTTTACGAGAAAGGCTGCCATACTATTATTCCATGTACCACCTGCAAACATAACGACCGTAGTGGTATCGGCTTTCCTGAACCACCTACCAAACAGCCCACATTGAACTCATCAAGGACATCAGCCCTTCTCCACCTTCTTCACCCACTCCACCTTCATCACCACCTTCACCAACGGAGTCGATGGATCCAGAATCTATCCCTCCTAAAAAATTTCATAAACACCATTTCCTTGGGGCCTTTGACTTATCAACATGAGGGCGAGGCCCCTTCCTCTCTTCCCTTCCCGTACTCAAATAATCGAAGACAATACACGTTCTATTAACGTCATTCAATGTCAGGATGATGAATCTATACTCACCTACCTTGGTGTAGAAGACTCATATATTCATCGATCGTTACCCTCTGAGATGCAAATCATGTTGAATGAATCAAATATCGAGATCAACATTCATACTCAGGATGACCCACACATTCTAAAGATCAGTCAATCTTTAGATGCTACTGAACAGGAAGCCATTACTTCTTTTCTCAAAGATCATAACCACGCTTTCACTTGGTCTTATGCAGACATGCCTAGTATTGACCCCACCATAGTGGTCCATAACATCGTAACCATTCCCAATGTCAAACCCATCAAACAAAAGCTAAGAAAGATACACCCTCGCATTTCCCTTCTTGTCAAAGAAGAACTTCAATGCCTTCTTTCTGTTTCCTTCATATTACCCATTTATTATCCTCATTGGATTTCTAACATTGTCCCTGTCACTAAGGCAATAGGGGACTCCACATTTGCATGGAATTTCATGACCTCAACCTCACTTACCCAAAAGAAAAATTCCCTCTACCTAGCATTAACCAACTAGTTGACCTTACCGCTGGTCACGAGATGCTATCACTCATGGATGGCTTCTCGAGTTATAACCAAATCCTACTTGCCCCAAAGGATCAACACAAAACCACGTTCATCACCCCTTGGGGACCTTCGCTACCAAGTCATGCCTTTTAGCCTTAAAAATTCTAGTGCCACATATCAGCGGGTTATGACTTATATCTTCCATGATATCATGCATCGTATATTAGAAGATTATGTGGATGACCTCCTCGGCCAAATCTAAACATCGCTCCAAGCACCTTACCGTCCTCAAAACCATTTTTGACCGTCTCCTTAAATATTACATTCACCTTCAGCCCAAGAAGTGTGTCTTTGCGGTTCTCTCAGGAAAGCTCCTAGGATTTATCATTTCCTTATGTGGTATAGAAGTGGACCATGCTAAATTCAAGGCCATTCTCAAAATGCCTCTACCCACTAACCTTAGACAACTTCGTAGCCTACAACGTAAGTTGCAGTCTATTCATTGTTTCATTTCACAATTATCTAATCGGTGTCAACCATTTCATCATCTACTTAAGAAGGATGTCTCCTTTAAATGGGATGATGAATACCACAAAGATTTTGAGGCCTTAAAACAATACCTTCTCTAACCACCCGTACTCATTCCACCTAAAGATGATCAACCTTTCTACCTATACATCTTAGCTACTAATCATTCCTTGGGAGCCATGCTCGCTCATCACGATGAACAACATAGGGAGCAAGTAGTTTATTACATAAGTCATACTCTTTTGGACTATGAAACCTGATACACCCATCCCGAAAACTTTTCTTAGCCTTAGTTTTCATTGCCACAAAACTCCACCATTACCTACTTAACCACAAAACCTATGTTGTAACCAACATTGACCCCCTACACTTCATGTATGCCAAACCTTATCAAAATCAACATGCCGCATGATGGCTTATGCTCTTAGCTGACCTCAACCTTGAATTCATTCATCAAAATTCCATCAAGGGCCAAGATATCACCGACCAATTGGCCGACACACCTATTTCCGGGGATCAACCCTCTAATTTTGACTTTCCAAATGAGTCCATTACTACCCTTAGATGAATCCCCTTACCAAATGACACTCTTCTTCAATGGTTCCAAGTGTCAGCATGGAGGTGGGGCTGGTGTTATCCTCATTCCACTTGATGGTGAACCCATGCCTTTGTCTTTCAAATTAGATTTTGATTGTACAAACAATATTTCCGAATACGAAGCACTCGTACTAGGTCTCTAAGCCGCCTACGCCCTAGATGTCAAATCAATCAACATCTTTGGTGATTCTCAATTGGTTATAAACCAAGTCAATGGTATATACCAATGTCATAATGAGATAATTCAAAAGTATAAACATCATGTGGACATACTTTTGACCACTTTTGACCATTATGACCTTTAGACCGTCCCTCGTTCAACCAATAAATTTACAGATACCATGGCCTGCTTGGCCTCTCAAATACCCGCTTCGCCCGTAGATTCTAAAATCTTTGTCACCATACAATGACTCTAATCACCTTCTTATTTACCTCACAAAGTTTACTCCATTAGAACCACTACCCCTAACCCGAGTGACCTTTGGTATAAACAATACTCTTCGACTACCTTTCTCTCTCCATCTTACCTCCTGATCTCACCCGTAATGGACAATGCACCTTCCTTAAAAAGGTCTCTCGTTATGTCATCATGGGAGGCCTCCTCTATAAGTGTGAATTTGATGGTATTCTCTTATGATGCCTCATGAGTTCTAAAATTCCTTATACCATTAAGGAGGTTCATGATGGCATATGTGGAGGTCACTTCAGTGGCCTTGTTGTTGCTAAGCGTATTCTTCGCCTAGGCTATTATTGGCTGACCCTCAACCATGATTGTTGTGACTATGTCAAACATTGTGTAAAATGCCAACAACATGCCAACCTTCATCATACACCCAGTCATGCCTTACAGGTTTCCCGTGACCTTTGGCCCTTCTCTCAATGGGGTTTGGATCTTGTCGGAGAGATCAACCCCCATTCTTCCCAACGACATCAATGGATCATTACCGCTACCGAATACTACACAAAATGGGTAGAGGCCATACCACTCATCTCCACAAAAGCTGAGAAAATATGTGAGTTCATCAATCACCACATCATTTGTCACTTTGGTGTTCCTCATCACCTCATCACTGATAATGGAAAACAATTCAAAAACAAAACATTACAAAAACTTTATTACTCCTTCAAACATTCACTAAGTTTCTCTTCACCTTATTACCCATAGACCAACGGCCAAGCCGAATCCACTAACAAAACCTTAAAAAAAATTCTCATGAAATTGGTTAACAATACTAGAAAGGATTGGCATACGCACATTCCTTTTGCCCTGTGGGCATACCGAACTAGTATCTATACTTAGACTACTGCCACACCATTTTCTCTGGTCTACGGTACAAAGGCTGTTTTGCCTCTCGAATTCCATATCCCCTCACTCCGCATTTCTCTCCATGACATGCTCAATGATGATGACCTTTGTCAGACCGTTTAACACAACTTGATTTATTAGATGAACATCATCTTCACACTCTTGAACACCTTCAAGTTTACCAAAAACATATCAAACGTGCCTACAAAAAATGTGTCCATGAATGAACCTTCCAAGTCGATGACCTTGTCTTGAAAGAAAATCAACATGTAACCAAAGTAGAAAAATGCTGCTCCTAATTGGCTTGGATCATACATCATGACCCATACTTATGGATCAGGTGCTTATCTTTTATCTTCTCTCGATGGTAAACCCAAACCTGAGCCCCTTAATGCCTTGCATCTTCGACCATTCCACTATTGAATTTTAATCCTACATCACTTTTTGTCTCCTTCCATGCTCATCCCTTGAGCACTCTCCACTTCTTACACCTCACCAGTGATTAAACAAGCATCATTGATGTCCCATCATTTGTTATCTTCTCTTGAATATGTGTACGACGGCGTTGCACATAGCAGATTCTCATGGATACTTTTTATCTACCTTTAGATGAGATCCCATGCTCGTTTCACCCTGATTTATAAAAAATAATACTATTATTCACCTTGGTATTTTCCATGACTTTAAATCCCTCACATGGGACCCAAATCCTTAAGTCAAACTTCTAATAAAAAGATGACTCCCTTAAAAGGACATCTTCCTCTCTGCAATCACTATTATAAATAGACTGCTCCCTTGAAGGACAACTATGTAAAGCTCTTTCAAAAATAAGAGAAACTGAAGCTTCCCACATCGATTAGCTTCATGAAGACCTCAAGGAGTTAATTTAATCATCCCATATAGACTTCCCACATCAATCAGTCTATCTCAAATACAAGTCAAAACAGAAGACTTTTAGTCATGGACTTTCCCATTGTTCCCTCGGATCTCTTGCCTATAGAGCATGCTACCTCATATCATATAAAATTACCCACCTTTCACCCCTCTCACCATTTGCACCCCCATTTTCCTATTGCCTCAAGGGACCTCTTGGAACCATGACATTTGGTGATCATGTGCCTATCACTCATCCTTAGAACACTCAATCATGCAATGTCTTTAGGGTCTTACGTTCATCACCTTCTCCAAGGTATGACCTACTCAGTCTGATCCTAACCAATCAGGTGGCTTTATTGCCCCCTCGTACCTTTTACCCATCTTTATTTACATTTTGATTACCTTATACAAGACTTGGTCCTCAATGCGTACCTTTAGGGTAATCTTATTCTTTTACCACAATCAACATCACCTATACCATTTTTCCTATAACCCACTCACACCTAACAGACCTAAACCCATCATGCCTAAAACCTACCAACTCATTTTCATACCTCCTCATATTCTTCCCTAGCTTATGGGAGAACTACATCGGCCTGAGGTCCCTTTTTTACCGGGACTATGTAGGTAGCACTCCGAGGGCATGGGGCCCTTGGAGGTTAGCTTGGCCACTCTCTACCCTAACCAATTCATCTTTCATTTTCCTCAAATTACATTCTACCCTACTTAGTTTCCTTTTTATATCTAAAACTTGGAAATTAAACCAAACAAATAACAAGTTGCTTAACATTTTTATCCTCATCACAACATACATTTATTACGACTTCCATTTCTCTATCATCATCATGCATATATTATAAAAACATCTTCAATATGACCCATATCATTATTCATTACACAAATTAATGAATCACAACTCCTACCAATCAAATCACACACACCAATCCCGTGGACCCTCCTCTCACTAACCACCCACCCATTGATCATCTTGCTGACTCAAATCTTTGTTTCATTTGGACACTTTTCCCTTTTTCTCTCTCTCTTGTGTCATTTTCTCAATTCGCTAAATGACAAATGAATAAAAAAAACAAATATTTTTTTATTTTTATAATAAACCCGCCCTAACCGACACCGGTTTTACCTTCATCGGCATCGGTCTTATGCCCTACCTTACCATGGTCGGTTACACTCTACCGGCATCGATTACCCTTGACCGACATTGGTCACCCTCTCTTGCACATTGCCCTAAATTTTACCTTATTACCCCCCATCACTCCTTTTTTCCACACCTACCCTTTACCCTGATCATTTACCCCACCCCACCTTTACCCAAAACCATTTACCTCACCCTCCTGACCTCATTATTTACTTGCCTAATCTCATCCTCCTTTGGGGACTTGTTATTTTACCCATACCTCAACCCTACCCGTGTTGTGACCTAGATACTTGGACTTGGAACATCGCTAGTGACCTTTGACCCCATGTGTTCGCTATACCTTTGACATTGTTACCTGTGTTGATTGACCTAATGACCTTACCTTGCCTCTTGTCGTGACCATTTATCCTAACCCTACCTTTGGTGTACCGGAACACACCTAAACATTCCTACACCTGACCTACGTTGTGTTTCCTGACCATATCCTATACCTTGGATATCGAATCACTTCAACCTTGTTTGGATAAACCTATCAACCTTAGACAATGTAGATTTTGCCTACTCTTCAACTTGGTAGCGTGTTGTAGTTTATACGTGTGCGTGCATTTGACTATTACTACCTTTGACCCTGACCCATTATCTAGATTACCCGAGTAGACCTTACTCCTTTTTCCCCTGTTACCCACCTTCCTTTTCATCACATTTACCTTTTATCAAACCACTCATTGATTCTACCTTCGCCTCGTCAGTTCTGGTTTGAGGGGGATCACCTCCATCCACACATGGGGCAGCCACATCTTATTTTTGTCAGCGTCACTTACCAATACAAGCTACGCAATAAAAAGGGGCAAAATGTAGACACCAAAATTAGGTCACACTCCCCTTTGGTCCATCATCAAAGAACACCTTCATCACATTCACCTAGCCATGGCCCCCCTTTCACTCCACTAATATTAATTTAATTAATTAATTAAATTAATGCATTATCCTCACCATAATTATTATTTAAAATATCTTAATTTAGATAATGCCCACATATCTACCTCACTTAGACACCTCATCTAACCACCTCACCCTAAGACCTATTCTTAGTAAGTTGTCATACCTAACTAAGACTTACCCAAACCCTAAAAATCAATGCCTACATTCCCTCTAACCACATTCCCACATGCTTAAAGGAAGCTTCCAATCTAATCCATGAGTTAACAACATGAGATCCTAGAAAATCAAGGGGATCTACCTAGTTTAGTAAACCTAGGAAATCCCCCTAACCAACATTGGTTACCCTTAATCACCATCTCACAAGCTAGAACCACCATCGGTCACCTTTTAATCCCCAAAACAACCTTATTTTCAAGGTTGGAAAAAGGTTGGTAGTTTTTCCAGAGAGATATCACATCTTTTGAGAACAAGCTTCAGCAAGAACATGCATGCAAGGAAGGAGATCAAGCATTTTCTCTTGCACAGACATCCAACAACCACCCAACATAGATTTGATCCAATCAGAAAGAAGGAGAGCACATGCAGCCCATGTAAGAGCTCCCCAATGTTTGGTGATCCTCTACAACATTCAACCTCTTATCAACACCTTCATTCCTCACTCACAGATGTCCAAAACCAGATTCCAAGTAAGTAG
This sequence comes from Taxus wallichiana var. yunnanensis, assembly GCA_018340775.1. Classification (NCBI taxonomy): domain Eukaryota; kingdom Viridiplantae; phylum Streptophyta; class Pinopsida; order Cupressales; family Taxaceae; genus Taxus; species Taxus wallichiana. The sequence goes on from CM031242.1 coordinate 337,196,322, forward strand.
AACATTTTACTCCTCTGGTTCATTCATTTAATCATTGTATCTTCATCCTTTGTTCTCCTAGCCACCCATTGACCTCCTTCAATACTCACCCCTCCATATCCCCATTAAAACCTCACCAAATCCCATCCAAATGACTTAATACCTCATTTCAACTAGCCTAGTCCTTTGTGCAATCATAAGGGAGATCCAAAGCTCATTCTGTGACATTCCCAGTATTCCACAATAACCGGCACCGGTTCCCCCAACAGGCATTTATCACCCTTAACCGGAATTGGTCTCTATATTTACCAATACAACCCATAATAGTGACCTACCCACCTATTCCCACATCACCCTTAATCACATGTGACTTGCCTAAGACTTCTATTAGACCTAGTAGAGACTCAAAACCACTTACTTGACCTTCGGATCTTATTTTAACTTAGCCTGTTAGATTAGATATTTCTTATTGTGTTTTGAATGAGATACCTAAATCATTTTAACTACAATAGGATTTACTTCATTACCAACATTAAATTGTTTTAAATAGTGGACTGACAACTGTCTAGGAAGTATCACACTTCCCGGATCTAGCACATGCTAGGTAGTTCACTGCATATACTATTTAACTCTTTTTGGTGGTCTTGTGTTCCATTTCAGGTAGTTCCTCCTAGCCAAAAGGAAGCTCTCACGATCAGCTATGGATTCAGAATTCATACACACATAATAACCTATCAACCAGCATTCCATTAGGTATTCCTCCTACGCCCGTTACCCTATCTCTGTTTCTTCACTTTCAAAGAAACGTCTAAGAATCAGGTGAAACAAAGGTGTTGCAAGTAATAAAGCTCATCACGATGGGAGATAGCACTATGGTAGTGGATAGGCTGTTGGAGTTACTAGGTGAGCCTTATTTGGAGGCCCACCTTAATGAGAAAGAATCATAGGAAGTATAGCTTGAGCACACGTGCATGGAAAAGAAAAAGTAAAAATGGTCTATGTAATAAATGGAGAAGAGATGGAGACTTTCAATGTTAACCATTCGAAAGGTATGTGTGAATTCATAAACAATGCTGATGAGTGAGCACGTGTATACCATGATCCCTTGAAAACAAAAAAGGTTAACATTGGAACAAAGACAGAACCTAAGGTAGCCATCATTAGGGACTATTGGTCGAAAAATAAGTTTCAAAGGTGATTGATCTCATTGTGTGAGTTCCATTATTTTTTCCTTGCAGTACCCTAACTCAAATGCATTCACCATTTCTTATGGGAGATGAAGATCAAGTTGAAGAAAGGTGTGCACCCAATTCGAAGTGGCCTTATCGGATGAATCAAAATTTACGGGTACGGATCAAGGAAGAAATAAACAAGATGATAGCATCTCGGTATCATTGAGGTAGTGGAAGAATTAGAATGAATAAGCCCAATGATTATTAGTATCAAGAAGGATGGAAGGATATGAATCGTGTGGACTACGGGGATCCGAATGTAGTGTGTGTCATCTATCATTTCCCAACCCCTTTATTGATAAAATTTTAGAGGGAGTAGTTGGGTGCAAAATCTACTCTTTCACAGATTGATTCTCGGGGTATCACCAATTTTGGATTGTAAAGGAAGACCAGAGAAAGACAACTTTCACCACTAAATGAGGAAGTTTTACCTACACAATTATGCCTTTTGGATCAAAGAATGCACTGTAGTGTTCTCACGCATCGTAGTACAAGAATTTCGGACTTCATCCATAAGTTTCTTCAAGTTTACTTAGATTACTGGACTGTATGGATTAGTGAAATACCATTGTGACAATTTAAGGCTAATGTTTGAGAGATGTCGAAAGTTAAGGATATCCCTCAATATTAAGAAATGTGTTTTTGCTACTCCATTTGGGACCCTGTTAGGACATATTATATGTAAAGAAGGCTTATTAGTGGATCTCACTAAAGTTGTAGTTATTGTAGGATTAGGGATCCTACTAATCAAATCACAATGCATGGATTCCTTTGGCATATGGGTTATTATAGGAAGTTCAACAAGAGGTATGCCAAGATTATCGCACCCTTAGAGGAATTGTTAAAAACAAGAGTTCCTTTCATTAGGGAGAGGCACAACACAAGACATTTGAAACTTTGAAGGATAGCCTTGTAACGATGCACATATTATGTTTTCCTTCTTGGGATAAGCCCTTACATGTGCATTTTTATGCCTTAGGAACAGCTATGAGAGTAGTACTAGCACAACCTCGGTGAGAAAATTGTTGATCATCCCTTGTGTTTTTCAAGTATAAAATTAACACTAGCATAATATAATTACACAACTACGAGCACAAAGCATTGTTTGGGTCCTATTATTTCAAGAATTTGAGTTCACAATGGCCATAAAACTAGGAAAAATCAATTTAGGACTTGACCACTTATAAAGGATTAAATCAGGGGAGGATGTGCAAAGCATTGAGGATACCATGTTAGACGTGCAACTATTTAGGTTGCGGCATGCCCTCAGACTTGGAATATATCATAGTGTTCTTAAAGATAAGTGTGGCATAGGAAGAAATGAAGGCTCGGAGAGAAATCGATTAGCAATACGTGTCGCACCCTACATGTTGATTAGGGAGACCTGCATAAGTTAAGTCATGATGAGGTTATGCACCAATGTATATTAGAGCATGAGCATGTGGAAATTATGGAAGAAGTGCATGGTGGGATTGGAGGAGGATACTATGCAGGAAATGCTACCACGTGCAAGATTTTATTAGTAGGGCTTTGGTGGGAAACCATCTACAAGGATTGTATTGATTTTTACAAGGCTTGTGACCATTTCCGATGCCTTGAAAACTTGGAAAGAGAGATCAAATGTACTTGCAACCAATAGCCAGCACTGAACCATTTGAAAAATGGACAATTGACTTTGTAGGGCCAATTGCACTAGCCGCATGAAGGACTAGTTCACGTATATCATCACTTGCACTAATTACTTGACACGGTGGGCAGAGGTAGTGCCTACAAAGGATTGCACCGTAGTGACAGCTGCTATATTTTTATGGGAGAACATAATCAACATGTATGGTTATCCTTTAAGTCTAACACTTTATAGGGGTACACATTTCCTCAATGAAACGGTTAGGATTCTATTATCAAAATTTATGGTGGCCCATCATAAGACTACCCCATATCACCCTCAAGCAAATGGAACTAATGAGGCATTTAACAAGATATTAATTCTCAAGTTAACCGAGATCTGTGACATTGGAAGACAAGATTGGGAGGACGAGTATCATCTATCCTATGGACATACGTAACAACCTATAAAAGGTTAAACAAGGCCACACCGTTTTAATTGGTGTTTGGTGCGGAGGATATTTTACCAAAGTGGAATTTTCGTTACCATCACTTCGTGTAGTGCACACAAGAGGGTTAGCTAACAAGAAAGCATTAGAAGAAAGAATTGATAAGTTGATGCAGTTAGACAAAAGGAGATCACTTGCTAGATGGAGTTAGAAGACAAAAAAGAAAGAAAAAAGGCATGGCATGATCATCATATCAAGAACAAGAATTTTGAGATTGGGTAGATGGTGTTGTTGTATGATTCCAAGTATCTACACCATCCTGGGAAGTTGAAAGTCCATTGGTTAGGACCTTACATCATCTCGTACATTCTTGATTCAAGTGCTTGCCATTTACAAGCACTTGATGGGACAAGGTTACTAGGTCATTTCAATGGGAGTAGGTTGAAGCCGTACTATAAATAAGTCTTCTTGGTGTTTGTAATAAATCAATATTTCCAGTTAGCTTAGAATTTCCCTTTATGCTTTTTCTTTCTTGTGTTTTCCTTTCTCATTTCTTTTTCCTTTCTTTTTGTTTCATTATTGTGCCTTGTGTGTCGATAACCACTTTATTTTTTTCCAGGGTTGTGTATGCACAAAGGACCATGCATCTGTATTAGTGTGGGGTGGATTGATGCAAAGTATAGGCCTGTAATACAAGTTGAGTGGCCCAGTAGAAGTAAGTGCATAAGGTGGAGAAAGCGCGTGAGGAAACGGTGGATATTAGATTATGGTGTCAAAAAGGATTTGTAGAAACCACGTACATAAAGGATGAAGAGTGTAGGAACAACATGAGGTAGGTGAGGTCAAAAATTGGGTAAAGGATAGAAGAAGTTCCTTTCTTTGGTATTGATGCGCACTTAAGAGTCTTGAGTCTATTTGAAATTTTATGCGCCTGAAGGTTGTCAAGTTTTTTCACGCATGATTAAACGCGTGGGTAAGTGCGCTTAAAGTCAACTTAGTGGAAAAATTTTCATTTAATGTTAAGGTACGTTGGTAGGTGATATAATATTTAATGCTAGAAATAAGGAAAAGCTAGAAATACTAAGTCGGGAAAGTCATTTGTTACCTTGTGATTACGAAGTGAAAGAATCTCTTGTGAACTAGAGCATCCAAAGAGAAATTTGTGTGAAGAAAAGAGAATCCGAGAAATTTGAGTGTGCATCTAGAGTAGATCTGCGAACCAAAAGGAAGGAGTACATGGGTGTGGGGAAGGTTGTGTGAAGAGTGTCATCTTGTGGAAGGATTTCCTGGTTAGGGTTTGGCGGCTAGGGCACGAGAAAGAAGGATTCAATTCAGGAGTTAAAGCTTTAGAGTGAGCTTTGGGATTGAGCAGAGTAGAAAAGTAGAGAAAGAGGAAGGATTAATTAAGTTCATTCTTGACTAGCAAATATGGTTCTGTTTCATCAAAGAAAACAAAGGGCAAGGGAAAGGTAAAGAAAATATCTACCATCACAAGCACCGACAAAGAATGGTACATAGAAATGTAGTACCCAGATGGGGTATTACTAGGAAAAGAGTGGGATTCACACTTACGAAAGATGGCCATGAGTGATTATAACCATCGCACGAGCACAACGGAGAAGGAAATGGATCTGGAGTTGGTCCGACTAACTAACAAGAGGACGCTAGATGGGATGCCCATTTATAGTGATAAGGTGAAGGTCAAATGATGATGATGATCTAGAAGGAGGTGAAGACCATCCTATCTAAGAGGTACATGACTCTAAGGAAGAGGGAGATGATGAGTATAAGGAAGGAGACGATGATAAAGAAGGAGGTGAGGAGTATAACAAAGGAGATGGGGAGGAGGACAAAGAAAAGCTGAGGCCCAAGGTAAAGGGGTGAGCGGGGAAGAAAATAAAAAATAGGAAAGGACCCCGATCCTCATGAAGGAATCAATAGATGAGGCCGCAAAGAGGGAAGTGGTGAAAATCATCGAGAACCTAGTGGAATAAGAGCTTGAGCGCAGTTGCGATGTGGTGTTGAAGGAAGTTGAGGAGGAAAGTGTAGGAAAAGAATATGGTAGCATGGGAGGAGATCCTAGTTTGGTTGTAAGCTTTCCAAGGGCCACACACATAGGGAGGAAGAGTAGAAGCATCACAAGGTCAAATAATGGGCTACATTGATGATCTAAACAAGGTGTTGTGTGTGTGCTTCCAGAGCACCATGCCAATGGAATAGCTCTTAGCCATGGCTTCATTTGATGATGAAGGTGCATATCCTCGAGACAAGGAAAATGTTATCATGGGAATTTGAGTCCCACATTGATGATTTCAAATTTGAGATAATCCAAGGAGCATTGTTGAAAGTGCCAAAAACAAAATGAATAAACCCCTTGGTAAATGCCCAACAATTATTAGATGAGAAAATCTGCAACACACTCAACAAAGTCTTAGTTGAGGTTGAAGCCAGACTCTTCGAAGAAATGACAGGGTTAAGTTCCTAGAGGTAAAGCTGGAGAAAAAGGAGGAAGAACTCCTTGAGAAAAGTAAGGATCTGAAGCGGACTAACTAATCAATGCTCGGTTAAGGTACGAGCTAAAATATGAGAAGGTAAGAGTGTGTGAGGCATACAAGAAGATAGAGATGATCACGGATTCCATTTTCTTAAAACATCTAGACTTAACACTTTGCCCACACAAAAGTATGCATCAACCTTGCAATTCCTAGAAGACTTTACATGCATACTCACTATGGAAAGGCATCCACTTACCTTAGAATCCATAGAGGCATTGGCACACCAAGAAAAATAAAATAAGATGAAGGTTGTGGAAATTGTTGCTCAATACAATAAGATCCTTGCCAATGTAAAATCCACCACACAACTTGTTGAGGCTTCCTATGATAACTATGCAAATAGGGATAGAGTGGAAAGTATATTAGTTTCCACCCATAAATTAGAACTCAAGGAGTTTTAGGAAAAGAACAAGGGGAATAGGGATGAGTGAGAAAAAATCCTAGCTGAGGTAGAAAAGAAATCAGAGGCCATTGAGACCTTGCGGGGCTTAATCAAGAATCTGGCTAAAGGAATTGTACCCCCAAATCACTCGGAGGATGGATGTGCTTAAGGATTTGGGAAAGCAACTGGAGGAGATTGTGGAGATAATGAGTGCTAAGGGAGAGGAGTTGAGTTTTGAAGAAGTGAGTGCCCTAGTGGGGAACCTTTGTTAGTAGGCTCATAGCAATGTTGACACTTGGGGAAAGTTAGAAGAATATTTAGGGAAGGATTTCCCTCTCCTCCTCTAGAAGTAAACAAGTTCCCCATTCTTTCATTATTTTCCCCATTTCTTCATTCCTTTATTCTTCCATTTTAACCATTTGTAAAGGATCTTCCATTCTTTATTTCTTTATTTGAGAGTGTTTCCGAGGACGGAGAACAGGTGTAGTGTGGGGTGATATTGGGCCCCAAAATATCATCTAAGTACAAAAGGGTGCATGGTGGCACAGGACCTAGTTGAAGAAGGGTGCATGGGTTGAAGGTGCTCAAGGAAGGGTTCTCATAGGGTTTTATAGAACATACGGCGTGTGCGTGAAAGGAAAAAAAAATTGGTACTTAGCCGCATTCGGCATCCCAGGAAGCACACGAGAAAATCATGACCCTTGTGGATAAGGTGCTAGCTTGGCAACTGTGGGATCAAAAAGGGAATATTCTAGGCATACAATGGAAGGTTCCGAAGACATCATTGCAAGGAGCAGAGATCTCGGATCTGAGAAGGCATGCTTCCATGGAGGACCACCTTAACACTTGGAAACCAATCTGTAACTTCTAAAAGGCATGGTGGTGGGTGCTAAGGTTATAAATACAAATGCACGGTAGAAGAAAGAGGGGAGGAGGAGTGTATAGAGTGAGAAGGAGAGAAAAGAAAGGTGAATCCCTACAAAAGCTAAATGGGGATGTTATGGGTTAGGGATTAGAAGAACTTAATAAATGGCACATTTAGGGGGATGGGTCTGCATTCTTTTTGTTTTTGTAATATGATGAGCATAATATAGCTCTAATGCATGACTTGGCTCTACATAGTTATATGAGGATCTGTTATGACCTCAAGGGATGTAATGTGGATTGTTGAACTTGTTAAAGATGAATATAAGGCTCTGTTATAAATCATATATGTGCTTAGAGGTATAATTCTTATGTATTTCCTTTCTATATGAACCTTATGTTGTTTGTTATTCCTCTTTTCTAGATGCAATAAGATAAAAACTCATTCTAAGATCTTGAATGTGGCATGGTTCTTTTCTACTCATTTTCATTTGAATATTTGTTATAAGATGATGCATTCTCATAAGACTCGCATAAAGGAGAGACTCGGTGCCCGTACGTGCCTCGTGTGAGCGTCAAGTGCCCGCCCAGGTGATAATTCGGTGTGCATGGGATTAGACTATTGGTCTAAGGGTATAAAATATGACTACAGCTTGGTTATGTAATTCCTAGCAAGATTGTGGCAGCAATACAATGTAAGATACACAAAAATTCTCAGGCATTTTTCTTGAATACAAGCATGGAATATATAGCAATTGGTTGGGATGTGCCTTCATGCACAAGGCAAGAAGAGGTGGTTCTAACTAACTAAAGCACATGTAAGAATAGAAGAGGGAAGGAGAACCAAGAAATCAAAACTATTTTAAAACAATTTGGCCCACATATGCATGCTAAAAGTGAAGTTAAGTTAATCATCACATGTTAAAACATGTATGACAGAATATGGAAAAAGTCGTTTAGGACCACCGCCCTGTTTTGGGTGGTGGTTTCAAAACTACCACCTAGGCAGGGCTGCAGTCCACTGGCACTAAAGGCCAAAACATGCGCAGAAAGAGGTAGAAAGCTGGAGAAAGTGTGGGAAGGCTAAGTAAAGATGTCTAGGCAAAAAATATACACTGTGAATGGGTTTTGGAGGTCAAACACCTTCTTGAAAGGACTTGAATTATCATTGGGGACTTTTGTAACCATTTTCTGACAATGTAGCACATGTAATTTTGGGTGCATACAGCTCCACTAGGTAATGTGTGGCTAACTTGATACAATTATATTCATTGACAATTACAATCATTATAAAGTTGTACATCCAAAGTGATTGTTACGACAAGAGGTAATGAAAGTATCTCTCTTTTTAAATTAAGAACTAGAAAATCCTAGTGGTCTTTAAGTCATTCCTTTCAATTAGTAATGGAGTTTCATGGCTGCGAAGCATTTTATTTGATATGAATAGATGTGAATTACGACATACTCCAATGCTTGATTTCAAATAAAACTAGTTAGGTATTTGGGGTCCTACGTTATTCTTTACAAAATGTGTTATGGGACAACTAAACATTTTTTTGTTTAACAAATTTTTCTTAGCAACCGTTGGACCCATTATTGTGTTTTGTTTCTCGCACACTCTTTTCAAAATTCAAAAATTAAATCTTAATGGCCTTTATGCTATTCCATTCAATTGGTGTTAATTACCAACAAGTAATGTTAAAATTTTCCATTCATATGTCAACTTAAATCCTCTCTCTCAATAACATCTATGTTTTCAAACTTTCCTTTCATGCTATCTACGTAATGTGGATAGTTGTTAGACAATGTATAATCCTTCCAAAATATGTTACATGTTAATTGTCATGAACCATTTTACATAGTTTCTGAACTTAGTGATCGCTAGGATCTAAACTACGTAAGTCTTGAATCCTCAAGAGTTCTTGTATTGAAAAAATTAGATATTTGCATTAATATTTTTACTCCCATGACACCTAACGAACACCATGGCTAAAACTACATATATCTTGAACCCTCAGTGGTACATGTACAACCACGCTTTTCTCATTACATTAATAATAAGTCTATGAATAATTCCTAGTGACCACTAAGATCTAAATATTTAGTAATTTTTGACTCTGGCGACCGCTAGGATCAACACTTCTTTCATTTATTTGGAAATTATTTTCTAAGATTACCTAATATTTGTTATAAGGGACATATGAATGTTTCCATAAAATCAATTACGTCATTTGTCTCAAAATTTGTTTTTGTTAATGATGTATGTAGTGTTTGTGGCCCTTAAATTTTTCAACATGGCGAGAGAGCGGGAAATGATGATGGTAGATAATTTTTTATATTCCAATGACAATAAAAAAGTAATAAGAGTTACCATGTTTTATCCAAGTAGCCTTAGATGATGAATTTCAGTATTACTTGGCTCTATATTCTACGAGTTTAGAATGAAAGTGTTGATGTTGATGTCATAGACATAACGGGTATACCGGAAGAGAAAGCGCTACGGTTCTAAGATGTAAGGGTGATAAAAAGAGCTGGTCTCCATTTAATTTTTGTTAAACCAGAGGTGCTTCCATTTCCATATTTTTCACTTCCTATCTATTTCATGCCAAGTCCAAGGATTTTTCATTATTTTCTAAATCAAGAAAAAGAGAATAGGTTTGTTTGTTGGGAATGCATACAAAAGTTATTATAAACTTCCAGATCCGGACTACTTGTACAACTCAGACATAGTCGAGTCCTGGATGGCCAAAAGGAGAGTAAGATATGTTTTATAGAGTTGGGAATTTAACCCAATGGATAATATGGATGATTTTAAGCTGTCCAAAATCCTTATTAAAAGTTTAGACCCATAGTCTACATTGACATGGCACTCATGAATAGGCTATATGGAAATTTGTCAATCTCTAAGGTGGATGTTTCCTGGATCCCATTACTTTCTTTTATTATTGATGAAGACAAGATTCCCTCCTTAGGTCAGGTGCTTTGTTTCAATTTAGTGACACAAATAAATAATTTCGTTGACCATGGGAAACCATTTTACATGGCTTCCTATCTTCTCGATGTTGTCATTGGTGTTCTCAAATGTCGTATTTTTATCAAATTTGGCATTCTTCAAGTACTTTGAGGGTAAATGAGAAATATTCAGACTTGTATGCCCATCATTTCAGATCACATATTCAAGATATATGCACTAATTTTTATCCTTCTCTCTACCACAATTACATGAAACGATGCCACTAAGAATATCTAATGTCATCCTCACTTCCATAAGGAATATGGGATCCATATTCTTCTATCCATAATATACAGTTATCATGATTGAGGGGATCCTTACACCTCCTTTTCAATTACCATATTATGTGCCAGAAAAATTGGCAGTACAAGAGGTTGCATATTAGATTTGCAATGGTATTACATTAAAGTGTAAGGAGAAGAAGCTTAAAACACATCCCTCCTTCCTAGTCTTTGTGGGACATAGAATGTTTAATAGGTGGCCCAATTTGAAGCCTACCCCAACCCATAGAAATTAATTTCATCTCCCCAAACACCCTTTAAGGAAATATGAAAAAAGGAATAGGGTTTCCCAGCACCTTAATTCCCTTAAAGGACAATTAAATATATTGTATGCTCACATGCATGATGATAATGATTGGGTATGGATTACCCAAATAGAAGATATCCTTGTTTAGTAGAATATGAAGGAGTTAGGGGTGGTTCCACCTCTAAGAGAAATTATTAAAAAGGAGGCTACGAAGAGAAAGCAAGATTTGTATTCGAACATTCACAACAACCATGTTCTCCTTATCTCCACCAAATGAATCTAGATCTGAGTTTCGAGAAGTCTTGTCTGAACCAAATAAAGCTCCAGCCAGTGAATCCCCAATGCAACCCTCTCAATATTATCCCTCCACTTCACAACAATTGAGAAACAATTGGGCAGATAAATTCTTAATTTCCTAAAAAGAACATCCAGATTGGGAGGCACAAGAAGATCCCTTAGTGAACATTGAATTCAATCTAAGGATGAGAACCTTGAAAAGGGTAACCAAAAGAAGATGTCAACACAACAAGCCATTGTTTGTCATGAAAATTCATAAGATCTCTTCACTCTTACAAAGAAAAGGAAAGCCAAAGGATCCCTAGTGGTGTGATATTAGGAAGATCCGGAATCCTTTATAAGGGCCACAGTAGAAGCAGTCATAGAAGTAGTGAGGGGAGTACGTGCCAAAAATATAGAGCTTGAAACTCAGTTAAAGGCCACAGTTCCTCCCGACATAGTTTCTAATGTAGAAGAGGCATTGCATGGCTTGTACAATAATATAAATAATTGCATCCGTGCAAAGAAGTAGGCAGAAGAGTTCTTGGAAAAAATGAAAAAATTATTACAGGGATGACATCATTGTAGAAAACATTAATACATATGGGGTAAGTCATTGAAAAATTCATTTGTAAAGACCCTATAATTATGACCATGGATGATATTGGTATATGTTAGAAATATGCTAATTATATAAAGAAAAGACTAAGGGAATGGAATGAATAGGTAAGAAAAAATTATTTGTAGTTTGATGACATTATTTCTAGAGGAAATCATGTTTTCATAGAATCTTCAGATCATGGAAATATTTAAAGGAAACCATGCATTGGTTTCTGATGAAGAGTTCACGACATCCCTTCAACAATTCATGGTTAATTTTAAAAGGAGAATAGCTGAGGAGAACGAAGGAGAAACTTTGCATGTCATTGAGATTGTTTCTAAAACAAGGGAAAAAATACAAAAATAGAGATTCTAAAGGAAATTTCCAAAAATCATGTGGTAGTCAAAAGGATTTGCTTAACAATTTCACTGTTGTGTTATATAGAAGCATTGTTGTTGACATGAAAAATATATCCAGAGATTCTAATATTTGCAAAAAAACTTTTGAGGAGGCATGAAAGTGAAATAAGAAAACAGGTCCGAACGAGAGCAACAAACACAGAAGCAACTATAACCGTGGGCTCGGTTGATAGTATCACATAGTTAAGGAAGCAACCATGCCCATAGTCTTGAATCAACAACACCCCATAGTTAAGGAAGAACCACAGTGAATCATAAATTGTAGTATGTGAGATAGGTGAGAAAGCATTGTGATATGTATGACATGTTAATAGATGAATATTTATAATTGATATAATGATCGTGTATATATTCCAAATGTTATACTTATCTAAACATGCATTTTTTGTTTTGATAAATGTTCGAGACAAATGCTCCAAATTTTTCATTGTGGCATAAACTACAAATAATATGGTGTTGCAATACCTAGCGCATAGTAGACTCAAAATATATTTCTCTATTTTGTTAAATCCTAACGGTTGTTATGTTCCAACTATTATGATGTGGCAGTATCTTAACAACCTAAGAGTTCATAATATCCTAGCGACAACATATCTTCAAATAATGTTGCAAAATAAGCTTGCAAATGCCAAGGTTAAAATTTCACTCTTTGTCTTGTTAAATTTTTGAGATATATAAGAACAAAATATTCTATTGTGGAAGCACCTAGATGTCATGTAGCTCAAAACTCCAGCCACCTAGAATCTTAATGTAATGTGTTTAATCCTTTCGACCGCTATGCTCCAAATTATGTGTTAAATACTAACGAATGTTAAGTGTAACTTTTTACGTTGAGGTAGTATATAGACACCACTAATTTCATACTACCTTAATTAAATGAGTGAAATCCTAGCAACCACTAAGATCCAAATAATATTTTTCCACAATACCTAGTGGACTCTAATTTTGAAATATCTTACTATATTTTGTTAAATCCTAGTCGCTGTTATGTTTCAAATATTATGATGTGGCAGTGTCTTAGTGGCGTATCACTTCATGATATCTATTATTGGGAACCGAATGCTAAGCTTAGAAAAAAATTCGAGCCATAACCTCTTTGAGGTCGTTAACTTTGCAATATCGTACATGTGTTTAGTTGAATCCTAGCGACAACATATCTTCAAATAATATGTTGCAACATAAGATAGTGGACACTAAGATAAAAACATGTAGCTCAAAATTTGTTAATTTAATTTGTTAAAGCATACCGACAACTTGCAAACATTATGAGTATACATATTCTAGCGGACGCTAGCCTCCTGGAATATTATGTGTTAAATCCTAACAAACACAAAGCTTAAATTGTTACATCATTGTAAAGGCTAGCAGTTGCTCAGCTCAAATCAATTTCATTTAAAATGGTAAATCCTATAGAATGATTTTTTAAATATTATGTTGTTTCATTATGCGAGAGGCTACTAATATCATTCTACTTTAATTTAATTTTTGAAATCCTAGCGATTGCTAAGCTAAGGTACAAATAATATGTTGTGGTAGTACCTAGCAGACACTAAACTTCCAATATCTTTATTTATTTTTTGAAATCCTAGTGGGTGCTAAGCTCCAAATAATATGTTGCAGAAGTGTTTTAGCGGTGTATAACTTCATGATATCCATTCTTGAGTACCAATCTCTAAGCTCGAAAAAAAATTTGAGGCATAACCCAACGACCGCTAAGCTAGTAATATCTGACATGTTTTTACTTGAATCCTAACGACAAAATATATTCAAATAATATGTTGCAACATAAGATAGCGGACGTCAAGCTAAAAATTTCATACTTCATCTTGTTAAATGCTCAAGACATCCAAGCTCGAAATATTCTATTCTGGAAGTAACTAGAAGCCATGTAGCTCAAAACTTGTTAATTTGATTTGTTAAAGCATACCACTGAAAACTTGTAGACATTATGAGTACGCATATTCTAGCGGATGCTAGCCTCCTAGAATCTTATGTTAATGTGTTAAATTCTTGCGACCTCTATGACCCAAATCTTATGTGTTAAATCCTAATGAATGCAAAGCTTGATTTTTTACATCGTTTTAAATGCTAGCTATCACTCACTCAAATAAAATTCATTTAAAATCGTAAATCCTATAGAAAATATTTTTAAATATTATGTTGTTGCAGTACGTAGAGGCTGCTAATTTCATACTACTTTAATTTAATTTGTGAAATCCTAGTGACCGCTAAGGTACAAATAATATGTTGTGGAAATACCTAACGGATGCTAGACTTCCAATATCTTTCTTTATTTTGTGATCCAAATAATATGTTGTGGTAGTGTCTTAATAGCATATAACTTCATGATATCTATTCTTGAGTACCGATCTCTAAGCTCATAAAATGTTTTTGAGGAATAACCTAGCAGCCACTAAGCTTGTAATATCTAACATGTTTTTAGTTGAATCCTAGCAATAACATATCTTCAAATAATATGTTGCATGACATAAGATATTAGAATTCCAGCTAAAAATTCATACTTCATCTTGTTAAATGCTTGAGACATCCAAGATCAAAATATTATATTCTGGAAGCAACTAGATGCCATGTAGCTCAAAACTTGTTAATTGGATTTGTTAAAGCATATCATCAACATCTTATAAACATTATTAGTATGCATATTCTAGCCAAAACTAGCCTCCTGAAATATTATGTTAATGTGTTAAATTCTTGCAACCTCTATGACCCAAATCTTATGTGTTAAATCCTAACGAACACAAAGCTTAAATTGTTACATCGTTGTAAAGGCTAGCGGCCGCTAAGCTCAAATCAATTTCATTTAAAATGGTAAATATTATAGAAATATTTTTTAAAATATTAGGTTTTTGCAGTACGAAGAGGATGCTAATTTCATACTACTTTAATTTAATTTGTGAAATCCTAGCAATCGTTAAGGTACAAATAATATGTTGCGGAAATACCTAGCGGAAACTAGACTTCCAATATCTTTCTTTATTTTTGAAATCCTAGCAGTGCTAAGCTCCAAATAATATGTTGTGGAAGTGTCTTAGTGGCGTATAATTTCATGACAGCCATTCTTGAGTACCGATCTCTAAGCTCAGAAAATGTTTTGAGGCATAACCTAGTGGTCGTTAAGCTTACAATACCTTACATGTTTTTAGTTGAATCCTAGCAACTGCATATCTTCAAATAATATGTTGCATCACAAGATGGCGAGACGTCAAGATAAAAATTTCGTACTTCTTCTTGTTAAATCCTCAAGACATCCAAGCTCAAAATATTCTATTGGAAGTAACTAGATACCATATAGCTCAAAATTTGTTAATTTGATTTGTTAAAGCATGCCACTTGACAACTTGCACACATTATGAGCACACATATTCTAGTAAACACTAGCCTCCCGGAATCTTATGTTAAATTCTTGCGACCTCTATAACCCAAATCCTATGTGTTAAATCATAACAAATGCAAATCATAAATTGATACATTGTTGTAAAGGCTAGCGGTCGTTAAGCTCAAATCAATTTCATTTAAAATGGTAAATCTTGTAGACATATTTTTAAAAATATTATGTTCTTCCAAGTATGTAGAGTTCGCTAATTTCATAATTTAATTTTTGAAATACTAGTGACCGCTAAGGTAAAAATAATATGTTGCCACAATACCTAGTAGACGCTTATCTTGTGAATACCTTTCTTTATTTTGATAAATCTTAGTGACCGCTACGTTCCAAATAATATGTTGCAGCAGTGTCTTAGTGGCATATAACTTCATGATATATGTTGTTGAGTATTGATTCCTAAGCTCGAATAAAAATTCAAGGCATAACCTAGCGGAAATACCTAATGGATGCTAGACTTACAATATCTTTCTTTATTTTGTGAAACCCTAGTGACCGCTAAGCTCCAAATAATATGTTGCAAAAATACCTAATGGATGCTAGAATCACAATATATTTCTTTATTTTTTAAATTCTAGTGACAACTATGTTCCAAATATTATGATGTGGTAGTGTCTTAGTGGCATATGACTTCATGATATGCGTTATTGAGTACTAATCGCTAAGCTACAAATATGGTATTAAGTTATACCCTAGTGGTCGCTAAGCTTGCAATAGCTTTCTTGTTTTTGTAAAATCCTAGGGATAGCTAATATCCAAATAATATATTTTTTTGCCTTCCAAATAGACTAATAATATTGTGGCCTTCCACAAAGAACCCTAATGAATTAATATATATGCCAACACTCTATCTTCCACCAATAATACATGGCCTACTGATAATATTGTTTTAAATGAATTATATTGTCCTGACTAACATACATAGATACATAGTGATTAAAATATTTAATATATAAATTTAAATACATAATGATTATAATAGTTTATAGATAAAATTTAGGCGTATATATAATATGTTTAACCTTCCATTGACCATTTTGTTAACCTCGAATATCTTCTCACAAAGTCAACACGACACCCATATAAACAATGTCCAATGAAATATTTACCTTGGGTTGTTTCTATCATCATATTAAAAGGAAAAAAAGGCAGACGTAGCTAATACCAAAATAATATTGAGTCTCATTAAACATTAAAATTTATAAAAAAATAGTGCTTAGGCGACTGGCCATTATTATCGAGAAAAACAATCTAGGGGGACATAGATTGGTAAAAACTTTAAAGCGTTCAAATGAAATAAAACCAGATCTGAAAAGAGATTAAATTTTCTTCAGTTGGGGCCCAACATATTCCTTATTTTCTTTAATAACAAGGTGGTGTGACAAAATGATCAGAAGGAACCGGTAAGCAGAGATGGGCTGCAGATCACGTTTTTGTAGGGCAAAGTAGGGTTAGACTAACGAGAAAAAGAAAGAAATTAGTATTCACAAGGTGGTTTGACAAAACGACCAAAAGGAATCGATAAGTAGAGTTGGGCAGTAAAGCATGTTTTTTTAGGGAAAATCAAGGATGGACTTAATTAACAAAAATAAAGATTATTTTCCGAAATGGCCTAAAGGGATATCTATGGTATTAATGTTAATCTAATTAGGAGGACTAAAACATTGTAAATGAACTAAAGAAGTATGAAATAAATGTAAATAAGATAATCTAGATTAAATGAAACACTAATGTGTAAGAGAAGAGTAAGAAAAAGACTCATCGATAACATAATACTATCACACAAAGACATGAGATATGGAAATATAATCTAGAAGTACAAACGAATGCCCAAGGACCTTATGAAGGGTATATATGGACTTTCGAGATGACATGGGAACACAGGGAGTGTATTGGGACGCCTTGGGGTGCCATGGTCTATAATTTGGGTGCTCAAAATAGCATAAATGTTGAGAACCTCAATCTAGTATGGTTGTTAAATTCCTCTTAGTACTTCTTGTCTCTCACGTTGGATTCGTTGGATGAACTAGAGAGTGTCCCATAATGTAAGGAGAAGTATCAAACCCTAGAAAAATGAAATATGCATATGAATGGGTCGAACTCATCTCGGAGTTCCAAACTAGTGGACTTATCACTGAGCACTACACTACATTACGGAACTTGATGTAGTTCTAGTGTGTGTGTGCATGTTGTGCCCTAGGTGCTCTTATGTCAATCGCACTTTGTGAAGTAGTGAGAAATAGTAGCTATAGAAATGTAAGTAGTATGTGTGCATGGAATAGAATGGAATACCTCCCCTATGAAGTGTGTGTGATGCATATCTCCTAGCTTGAATTCATGACACTATGTGGATATAATTGATGTAATGGATGTAACCCTAGATGGAGTGATAGTAGTGATAAGATGTAATGACCTAGGACCCTTATTATGGTCTTATAACTTTATATTTATAGGGATCTCAAGCTTAATTTCGTAATTAATCCCAAAAAGACCGACTGAGAAGAAGATAAGGATGACCAACAACTAGAAGTGACCCAAAAAGAAGCGGAAGAGGTTGTGCATAGACCGAGGTACCTAGAATGGGATGAAGGCACCCTAGTATAGGCTAGGGTGCCCCGATTTCAGATAAAATGTCGAAAATTCATGAAATGGGCTTATAGGTATTGGGAAATATGTGGGAAAGACAAAATAAATACTTTGTACACTTGAGAACCTTCTAAATAGTAGTATAAGACCGGGTTAAATATTGTCTAATGTGCAATATTTGTTTCTACATTTTCCCCCACTTTATGTTGGTGTGTGGAAATCTTGGTAACATAAAGTAGATAGAGATGCATAACTGATAACCATGTAGAGTCTACAAGAAGATGTGTCAATGGACTAGACTCAAGCATGGATTGAAAAAAAGGAAAAATGTGGAGGAGCGTGGATTCTAAAGATGAAAAATGTGTATAAAAAGTGATTATAGTGAACCTAGGGCAAAACGCATGTGTAGTTATTATTGTGTGTAGTGTACCTACATGGTTAATGAGGAAAGTACCACCATGGTGTGTTTTCATTGTCATTGTTGTTGTTGTTGTTATTTCCCCAATTTTACTTGCTTACTTCTCATATGCGGAGCTGCAAGGAGAAAATGATCAAGTAGTCAAATATGTATGTATGTAAAAACATTGTGTAAAATATGCAAATGTAAAATATGCTAGAATAAAAAGTGTAAATATAAAAATGGAACATGTGCACCTAATCCATGTTGAGAAAAAGGGTGTAGAAGGATATCTTGTAATATCACGAGTTTTTTGGGTGATCTCACGCCACCCTAGTTGAATAATTATAGGGAAGAACCATGATATATCCTCCAACCTTTAACCGCTTCTGCTGAAATTTTGGAAGAGATATTTCAACTCTCTTGGTTTTTTTAGCGATCTGATGCCACTTTGAACGAAGAAGTGTAGAGAGGCACACCCACTGTAACCCCTAATCCTATAACTGCATCCATAGAATTTTTGAAGGACGTTATGTCATGTTAAGGCCATTGTGTATGGAGTTCATAGACTAGTTTGAACTCACTCATTGTGTGTGAATTGATGTAGATATGTTGTGTTAGTAGAAATCCTCAATGATGCCCCCCTCTTTGGGGGTGTATGTGATGACCCTAGAAGGAGAATACGGCCCCAAAATATTACCAACTACACCTGACCTGTAAAAATCTTCCTTGCAAGGGGAAAGGGAACCGCTTGGTAGATACCAAGGTGCACACAAAAGGGGATGGATAGCCAATACAAGTGTTAGTATGAACACGTGCATGTAAAATATGACAAGTGTAAAAGATGTAGACAATGTAGAAAAACAACCAATTATGGTAGTGTAAACACACAAGAAAATAATCGAGATCGCACAAATCAGGTTTTAACATGGTACATCACTCACGGTGGTGTAAGACACACAAGAGCCATCATGGTCGTAAAAAATAGTCAAGTGTGCACACAAGAAAAGGGAAAATCCTACAACCAATGGAAAACATTAGAAGACAAGTGGAAACAAAGAGGTAGTCATGGAAACACGTAGTCCTATTAAACAAATGTTACACATGGAACACCCATTAGCATGTTATAATGATAACCAATATGTCAAAGCATGTATGAATAAGTAGTATAATTTGTTAAGTACAAAATGAAACAATAACACATGTATGAGACAAATGTGGATTCCCCAAGTGACCAAAGTATAGTAAGGGTAGAATGCAAGCATCCATGCCACATGTAAATGTCTTGTATTTGTAATCACACTAAATAAAGGCATGAATGCACATTTTTGTATGATAATGACATAGAAAAAATAAATCTAACATGTGTAGTAGAAGGATCATGCAAAACACTAGTAAGCAAGATTAAATTCTACCAAAACAATGCAGTATGTTGTGGATGGATGGAATGGAATGTAAGATGGAATGATAGGAACAATGTGTCCCCCAAGTGTATGGAAGTGTATGCAGTGAGGTTCATTTTTTCTTCCCTCCGGAAGTCAAGAATGAACCACAAACAAGAGTGGTTCATCAATAAATAGTCCAAGTAGTGTTGGTTATATCTAACGTGTTGTGATGAGTATGTGTAGGGAATGGTGATGAAATGCGACATGTAGAGAGGCATGGGTAGACCCTATAGCTGAAGCGTATAACACTACTTGTTGAATGAAGGAGTGATTGTTTATCCCTAAGCATATATCACTATAGAATGAGTGTATGGGAATGAGATATATGGAAAGATGTGTGTGGACCCTATAGCCTAAATGTATACCACGACATGTTTGAATGGAAGAGTGATGATTTAGCCCTAAGAATATATCACTATAAGATGAATGGATGGGAATGCCTCCTATAGAAAGGTGTGTGTCGACCCTATAGTGTAATCATATACCACGACATGTGGGAGGTGTGAGTGATGATTTATCCATAAGCGTATATCACTACAAGATCAAAGAAGAAGGTAATAATTTATCCTATAAAGTATTTCACTATGAGATGGGTGATGAAGTCGGATGGAGCCTAAAGGAGTATACAATGGAGAATGAAAGGTGGTGGTGTAGCACTAAGCATGGACCATTATGTGATGAATAATGCAAGGGTGATGATTTATCCTAAGGCATATATCACTAAGTGATGAGTATGATAAATGATGAGGTAATAGAATGATGTAGAATAAGATAATAGAATGTGTGATGATAGAATACGGGAGGATAAAATAGAATGGATGAAGGGAGTGGTGATTTAACCTAAGGTGTATACAACTACAAGGACGATGGAAGGTGTGTTGATGTAATGGAATAATTCGGAAAAGCGAAGTGTAATAGGATGATAAAATAGGAGATGGTAGAACATAATAGGATGATGTAGAAGTGATGAAAATATTGGTAATTTAACCTCAGTGTATACCACTATGGTATGTGATGATGTGTGTAGGTTATGATATAGCCAAGAGTGTCAGTCACTAGTCTGAGGATGTGGTATGATGATATGTCGCATGTAGGTAAGGTCCATTTGATTAGTAAACCCTCGATAGTTGAGTATGAACCAAGGAACTAAAGTGCATCATAGGGTGGTGAGTGCAGCATGTAGAAGACAATGGAGTGTAAATGACCAAGGTATGTGAATGTGTGGTGTAGGCAATGTAATGTAGAATGTGCAGTGGGTATGGAATGTAATGTAATAAATGTGTAGGTAGAAATAGAATGTGTAATGATGATAGGTAAAACTAGACCCAAGTATAAGGAAATCTAGTGTAGGATGTAGAATAGGTAAGATGTATGAATGTAATGATAGTAATGTAAAAAATGGCGGATGGAATGATGATAGGTGGAACTAGACCCATGTGTAATGTAATCTAGTGTAGCATGTAGGATAGGTAAGGTGTATGAATGCAATGTGGGTGTGTAGTATGTATATGTAGTGTGGAAGATACAATAATAGGTGTAGGTATAATATGTAGTGATGGTAAAATATAAAGCTAGACTCATATACAACGTGACCTAGCGTAAATGTAAAATGAGAGGATGGAATGCAAAACTAGGCTCATATACAATGATGACTAGTGTAGTGTATGCCATGAAGATATAATGTAGGATGATAGAATGTAAATGTATAGGTAATATAGTGTAGTGTGTGGGGTTCAGTGTAATGATAATCTACCAACAGTCAAGTGTGAACCAAAGCACTAGGGTTCATCATCGGGTGACGAGGGTGTGATAATATGTGACAAAGATGTCAATAAGTGAGGGATCAAAGGAAGGAGACACACAACCATGCTAGAATGAGGATGGGAGGAATGTATAGTGTCTATGCCCCCAGTTGATAATGTGAAAAAGGGGACTATGAAATGCCATCAAGCAAATCATCATTGTCTTGATCAAAACCGACAAGAGCTGCATTGGAAAATTTATAAGTGATAGAATGAGGTGGATCATTATGTATTATGATGAAGGAGATAAACATTCATCACATATTCTTCATCCATAAAAGCAACTAATGGGCATCCATGAGCACACCAACACAAAATTTTAGGTACATATGTAGGATAAGAATCATTAGCAATGGAGATAGTACCAAAAGACATGGGGAAGGAGAGTGAGGAATGGAGCAGGGTCAAGTGTGCCACCAATATAATCAAGCCAAGATCATCCAAGTGTAAATGGAAACCCACGGGAGTGCATGTAACAAATACGGTTAAGTGAAAAACCCATAATCCATAAGCCACTTGTAATATGGAAATAACCATAATAAAGATGGGGTGAATGGAGAGGTGGCAATATGTCATTAAGCATCATGTCGAACCTGGGTAAGCAATCACGTGTACAAATAGTATCAAGAACTAGTGAGATCAAGAGGAATGTGTTCCCAAAATGTCCTATTTATATATAAAGTGCATGTGAAGGGTGGTCACGAGACTACTTCTGGTGGAGAGGTAGATGAAACTACGTTGACATTGTTAACAGAGCCCTTATATAGGACCATGGCATTAGTGGATGGAGGGTTTTTGAACCGGTACTCTCCTGGGCCATCAACGACAAATGTTTCTTCAAAATAAGAATTGTCCACACCGAGAGGAGTAAAATCAAGCTTTTGTAATGTTTCATCAATGAGTTCGATAACATCAACCTTTTTGTCAGACTCGGTGGAAATGTTGGTGTGTGCATCATTTGTTTGGGTAGCACTATCGAGGACATTTGTAGATGGGGTAGAAGTAGAGGGTGGTGGGGGTGGAGTACTAGTAGGAACAAATATAGTGGGTAAAATAATAGTTGAAGTGTGAGTAGATATAGCAGGAGAAGGAATGGCTAGGAATAGTAGAGGTGGGTACACTAGATTGGCCGACATCATATTTATCCAGGTTAGCATATGGAATAGGCTGAGGTGGTGGGACAGGCATAGAAGTGATAGGGTCAATGCGATAATATTTGAATGGTTCTCGAGTCAGCGGTAATAGTATGTTCATAACCATCATGAAGGAATTTGACACATTGATGTATGGTGGAGGGTACGAATTGCATGGTGTGGATCCAAGGCCTACCTAAGAGGATATTGAATTGAAAATAAGCATTGAGGACGTAGAATTTAGTAAGAACGGTTTTAGGTATGACTTGAATATGAAGGGAGACTGTGCCTAGGCATGTATGAGTGGAGGAATCATAACCACGGATGAGAGTGGAGTTATGAGAGATGAGACTATCATTGATGCCTAATTGTTGTAAGAGGGAATGGGCATAGATATTAATGGCAGACCCATTATCAATGAGGACATGCTTAATATAGGTAGTACTAATGACAAATGGTAATGAGCAAGGGTGCACAAGGGTTATTATGGGTGGCAGTGATATGTCCTCATCTGTAAAGGAGATCGAATGGGGTAAACTACAAAGAGACTGAATGAGATGGGAAAAAGCTTCAGTAGAGTGATCACGTTCAACATGAATGGCATGAAGAGTAGCCTCAATGTATCTTGGTATTCTGGTGCATTACGTAATAAATCATAAAGGGATATCTTGGCTAGTGTATTTTTAAGTTGGTTGATAATATCATAGCCTTTAGGAGTAGATGGTGGAGCTTTGATATACAAATGGCGGTGGTATGGAAACAAGTGGACCAATCGGTGGAGTGATATGAGTGCAACAAGTAGTGACTACGTTGATGGATGAGTTAGATGGAGGTGTGAGAAAGTGAGGTGGATGTTGAGTGCGGACACACATGAAGTCAATTGTGGTAGTAGTTATATTGGTGACCTTGGTAGGTGTATAGGTGGGGTATGAAGATTGGGCCATGACCTGATAAGGGGATGACATGGTAGGAGAAAAGGGTGTGAGGAAAAAACCTTAGAAGGTGGTAGAAAGAACGGTCGGGTTCACCAAAATGATTAACAAAAATAAATATTATTTTCCTAGATGGCCTAAAGGGATATCTAGGGTATTAATGTTAATCTAATTAGGAGGAATAAAATGTTGTAAATGAACTAAAGTAGTATGAAATAAATGTAAATAAGCTATTCTAGATGAAATGAAATGCTAATGCGTAGGAGAATATTAATAAAAAGACTCACTGATAATAGAAGATTGTCGCACAAAGTCACATATCTAGAAATAGAATCTTGAAGTATGGACGAATGCTCGGGGACCCTACGAAGGGCGGATTTGGACTATCCGAGATAACAAAGGTTCTTGGGAGTGTACTGGGGTGCCTTGGGCTGCTCTGTCTGCAATTTAGGCACTCAAAACAATGTAAATGCTTAGATCCTCAATCGGTATGGTCACTAAATGCATCCGAGTACTCCATGTCTATCATGTTGGATTTGTAGGATGAACTAGAGAATGTCCCATAATGCAAGGAGAAGTATCAAACCCTAGAAAAATGAAAGATACATATGAATGGGTCGGACTGACCTTAGCTTCCAAACTAGTGGACTTATCACTGAGCGTTGTACTACATTACAAGACTCTAATGTAGTTTTGGTGTGTGTGTGTGTGTGTGTTATGCCCTAGGTTCTCTCATGTCAGTTGCACTTTTTGAAGTAGAAAACAATAGTAGCTATAGAAATGTAAGTATCATGTGTGCATGGAATAGAATGGAATCCCTCCCCTATAAAGTGTGTGTGATGCAAATCTCCTAGATTGAATGCATGGAACTATGTGGATGCAAGTGATGCAATGGATGCAACCCTAGATGGAGTAATAGTAGTGATAAGATGTAATGACCTAGGACCCTTATTATGGTCTTATAAATTTATATTCATAGGGCTCTCAAGCTTAATTTCATAATTAATCTTGACAAGGTCAACTAAGAAGAAGATAAGGATAACCAACAACTAGAAGTGACCCAAAAATAAAGAGAATACGTTATGTATAGACCAAGGCACCTAGAATTGGACCAAGATGCCTCATGTCCCCAAGATGAGCTAGGCGCCTTGATTTCGAGGCTAGAATGTCATAACGGTAATGAAATGGGCTGATAGGTATCTGAAAATACGTGGGAAAGACAAAATAAAAGATAAGAAAAATATGGGGAAAAGGTGGGATTAATTAATACTTTGTACACTTGAGAACCTTCTAAATAGTAGTATAAGACTAGGTTAAATATTGTCTAATGTGTAATATTTGTGTCTACAAGACCGAGGTTAAAAAGACAGATCCAGTTGAAGACAAATTAACCGTATAAGCCCACAATCAAAAAGGTTCACATTTAGTATAGTATACATTTTTGATAAATACCTTATTTAGATCTAATATTTTTTCATGCTTGGTGATGTCGTTCAAACCACCGACTGTTGCATCGAGCTAACTATCTACGTTATTTTTCCGTAACCCCTTTTTCTTCCCCAGTGTGTGAGCACCCTTTTTATTACTTGATTGTTCCCTTTTTGTTAATCCACAAATGAGATTATAATTACTGCCTGATTGTTCCCTAGCCAAAATGACCAGGATTCTTACATTTGGCCCTGCAATCTTGACTTGCTTATATTTTTCTATGGTTTCACGAGTTGTTGATCTACAAGACCGAAAAAACAAAAACCATAAAAAAATAGTTCTCTTGGGTATTTAATATTTTTCCAAAGACAAATTCCAAGTTAGAAATTTTGAAAATATTAAAAGCGTAGGATATGGAAATTTGAAATCGGAGCGGGGGAAATTGTGTTACTATTGAAATTTCAAATTCTCAAAAATGCGGGGAAATTCAAAATTTGAATTTTGAATTTGTCACTCGTTGAGAAAAGGTGTGGGATATCAAAAATAAAGAATATTGAAAACAATGCTTTTGTTATTAGTTATAGCTTAAAATAGTTGAAATGTAATAAAACTTATAATATTATAATAAAATAGTAGAAATAAATTATATCAATTTATAGGCACATTTATTTTTATTTTTTATCAAAAATCACCTAGATAATGTTAGATGTAGTGTGCTAATGAAATATAATTCTCCAATTACTCGTGCCACATGTTAAGTTTGAACACTGATAGTTAGAAAACATTATAATTTACACATTTATTATGAAATTAAAATGTAAAGAAACTAGTATAATATGAAACCACGATATTATAATATAAATAGCAACCAATAAAATGGTGACACGTGGCTATAGCTTAAAATAGTTGAAACATAATAAAATAAATATAATATTGTAATAAAACAAATGAAATAAAGTGTACAAATGTATAGGCACTTTTTTATTTTTATCAAAATCGACTTATACAATGTTAGATGTAGTGCACAAATGAAAAATAATTATCCAATTATATTGTGCCACGTGGCATGTTTTGAACCTAATAGTTAGAAAACATTATAATTGACACATTTATTACGAAATTTAAATGTAAAGAAATGAATAATAAAATATTTTAAAACTATATGGAACCATGATATTATAATATAAATAGCTACCATTAAAACGATGACACGTGGCATGAAAATTCTAAAATCCCATAAGGTGTTTTTTTCATTAAAACAACAAAAATCACTAGGCATCTCAAAGTTGTAAAGATAGTGTTTACAATGACAAGAGGTATTGGTATATAGCTAGCAACTGCTAGGCTATATCATGATTTGTTATTCTATCGTTATTTCCAAATTAAGTAATTGTTGTGCAATGATTTATCTTATCAAAAATATAAAAATATCACTTACTCTCAGGGGTAAAGTGGAAGAACAAGATTTATGCAAGAATATGACACAATAATGTAAAGCTTCTTTGTATTTGATTTAGCCAACAATATACAAATATATAGGAAATGAATTCCTATGTTTACGGAGATAATATCTCACCATATAACTTACCCAGACAATATTCCTAACCACTAACTATTTGTAATATAAATTTTTCTAACAATATATATATACGAAAACTAACAAACTAATATTCACTATAATAATAATTACCAATTATTCACACACATACAAATGTGGAGCACTAAAATATTTATTTCCTAACATTCCCCCTTAGTGCGAACATGGGGACCTACCTTTGTACTTGCACTTGCTCATGATCTCGGTGATTTTACGGGATGATCACAAACCTCAAGGATGGTTTTGCAAATGGTTGACCAAAACCGAGAATGGTGGTTTTGCAATTAGTTTACCACAAACCAAAAGGTGATGGTTTTGTGAATGGATTACCAACAACCAAGAATGGTGGTTTTGCTATTGGTTTACCAAAAACCACAAATGAAGGTTTTCAAATGGTTTACCTACAACCACATCATGATATGTCAAGTACTATTCTCATCCCTCATCACATCTCACTACAGGGAATAACATAGGAAATTATGTTGAAATTTGTTGCTAGCACATAAAATGAAAATAGGAAATGGAACATTGGATCATGTTCCCCCTCAATGTGAAATTTCTAGTTATTAAAAACATGAACACTACAAACTAAAGCAAACACACAACTGAAAAAAAAAATGCCACCAAATCATTTGTGCGGCCCTGTCGTTGGAGATTGATGATAGGTCATCGGTGAATGACCTCCAACCTCTTTTTTTCCTCAATCCTCCAAATGATGATTATGCTAACTCATCTAGGTGTGATCTTAGAGCTCAAAAATACCTCCACAAGATGGACGTCACATACAAGTGAAAATGTGTCCAATTATTGAAAAGTGAGACAAAAAAATTATGTTTTGAACTTTTTGTAATGACTCATTATAAAACTAGACACATAAATTTTGAATAATCTTGATAATGACGAGACACAAAAGACTACAAAATGATATATAAACATTATTAATATTAAACTTTGATTCTTTTAACCTCCAAGATGACCCAAAAACTAATGACACAATGTACTTTAATGAACAAAGATTTAAAAACATAAAATCCAATTAACGATTAGATTTGACTCAACAATAAATATGGAGTTTTAAAAACACTAAACTATAATGAGCAATATGGACCTTAATACCTTCTATTAAGGTAAAAAAAATGTGACCTAGTCACTAAAGTAGAATGAATCGACTCATAAGATAATGAAACTTTAGACTAAGCTGAATTTTGAGGAGAGATTAGAGATTAAATTAAACCAAATTCTAGTAAAATATTTGGCATGACCAAAACACACTATTTTAATATAGAAAATTCACATGCACCTTTGATATTTCACACACGAAGAGAAGAATATAGAATCTTATATGTTGGTACCAAATTTGATAAGCCATGAAGTCGATCCAACCAAAATTTGACATAGAATTTTGATATTTAGAATACCACTGGAGTAGTTCTCTTGTGTCATCGAGAAAAATGATTCACACAAAAATCTACCTCAACACACAATCATCAATCTGCACAGACCAATTCATTGGATAATGAACCATGGTTAGCCAAACCGTGAATGTACACGAGGTGAGTTGAGTAACATGGCTCTATCAGGAAATGAGATTCAAGGTTTGAGTCTGACACTTTCACTGAAAATAAATCCAAATGTTATTGTAGATCGAATCAGTCCTTCAAATGCATTCCTTAAATAGTGACAACCAAATATCCACCCAAAAGACTACACATGGTTCAAATTTGTAGGTTATACTTCATGCTACGCAGCCAAAACGTGCCTCAATCAATTCATTTGAAGCAAGAAAGAGTTGGGTGGTTCTCGTGTAATGTGAATAGATGTTGGATCTACACAAATTCTACCATGAACTAGATTGTGGTACACGTTCAGTTCATACTTTTTGTAACGATCCCATATGTGCAAGTTTTGGATTGGGATTCTCCAAAATATCAATAGAGATGTGTGCCAAGACTTCTAGTGAATATGTATGAGTGAATGGAAATACTGATCGATATCAAATTCGTCTCCTACAAAATGTATAATGTTAAATCCTAATACAGGTTATGACGCACAAATCTAGGTGCAAAACATCAATTTCTTTTGGAAATGATTTGAAAGAAAAATATAATTTCTGCTCACTATAGTAGCCTCAAACTCATGAAAACTCCATTCACAGGGGTGACTAAAAATAGGCTACCCCTCAAAAAATCCTTTATGTTTGCATGATACACAGGAAGGAAAAGAGATTCGCTCTGATACCAAATAAATTGGAAGAATAAGATTTATGCAAGAATATGACACAATAATATAAAGCTTCTCTATATTTAATTCAACCAAAGAATATACAAATATATAGGAAATTAATTCCTATATTTACAGAGATAATATCTCACCATATAACTTACCCAAATAATATTCCTAACCACTAATTATTTGTAATATATATTGTTCTAACAATATGTATACGAAAAATAACAAGCTAATATTCACTATAATAATAATTATGAATGAAATTATTATTCACACACATACAAATGTGGAGCACTAAAATATTAATTTCCTAACAAGGGGTATATATGGATTCCAAATTAAAAATATATATCTTGTACGAGATAAATATGTAGTTCAGGAATTAGGGTTTTCATGTAAATTCCACCCAAAATGATGTAATTACACTGATAGGTGATAATGATAAGAGCTGTAGCAATCGCTAAGCTAGACCATTGTTTGTTATAATATAGCTATTCAAAAATTAGAAATTATTGATCCTAGCAGTCGTTACATTATTCCTTTCAACTAGTAATCGATCTTAGTGTTCACTAAACCTTTTCTTTGATACGAACCAAAAGTATTGATCCCTCTCGATGGAACGTAGTGTAGAAATTGGCTCCACCAGTAATGTGCAACCGATTTGAAACAATTATAATCATTAAAAATTACAATCAATCTAAAGATGTAAAGATAGTGATTACTACAACAAGAGGTAATGAAAGGATCTTGGTGGCCTCTAAGCTATATCATAATTTTTTAATCAATAGCTACTTGGAAATTGAGAAATTGTTAAGTCTAGCGGCCACTAGGATTTTTCTTTGATATGAACAAATATGGATTATAATTTACAAAGATATATCTTAGAAGAAATAAATAATTCTTGAATCCTCTCAAAATAAAAAAATTTGAGCCTTGCATCCGCTTACGTTATTCCTTTCAATGAGTAATGAAGGTTGGCGGTCACTAAGAATTTTCTTTGATAAGAATAGAAAGTCTTGATCCCTCTTGATGGAAAGCATTACAGGAATTGGCTTCACAAGGTAACACATGAATAATTTGTTAACATTTTAATCATTTACAATTACAATCAATCTAAAGTTATACAAATAGTGATTGCTATGACAAGAGGTAATGATATGGTCATAGTGGCCGCTAAGCTATTCCATGATTTTTTATTCAATGGATATTTTGAAATTAAGAAATTCTTAAGCATAGTGGTTGATACCCTTTTTCTCTAATACTAACGAATATGGATTACAATTTTCAAATATATATCTTAGGAGAAATAAATAAGACTATATGCCTCTCGACGAAATGTAGTGCAGTAATTGGGTCCGCCATGTGAAGTCTACCCAATATGTGACACTTACAATCAATGAAAAGAACTAACCATCCAAATTTGAATAGATAGTGATTACAATGGAAAATGGTAATGATAGGAGCCTAGTGGCCACTAAGCTTGACCATTATTTGTTATTATATATCTATTCTCAAATTTAGAAATTGTTGCACCTATCATCCATAACGTTATTCCTTTGATACGAAGATAAAGTCTTGATCCATCTCGATGGAAAGTAGTGCGAAATTAGCTCCACTGTAACATACCGATAATTTAATACAATTATAGTCATTGACAATAAAAATCATTCTAAAGTTATACTTCTAGTGATTGCTACAACTAGAGGTAATGAAAGTATCATAGCGGCCGCTAAGCTAGACCATGATTTGTTATTCAATAGTTATTTTGAAATTAAGAAATTGTAGCATTCGCTAGGATTTTTCTTTTATACGGACAAATATATGGATTATAATTTACAAAGATGTATCTTAGAAGAAATAAATAAGTCTTGAATCCTCTCAAAATTAAAATGTTGAGCCTAGCGGCCACTACGTTATTCCTTTCAACAAGTAATGAAGGTTGGCGGTCATTAAGCATTTTCTTTGATAAGAATAGAAAGTCTTGATCCCTCTCAATGGAAAGCATTGTAGGAATTGGCTTCACAAGGTAATGCATGAATAATTTGTTAACATTTTAATCATTTACAATTACAATCAATCTAAAGTTGTACATATAGTGATTACTATGACAAGAGGTAATGATATGGTTGTAGCGGTTCCTAAGATATTCCATGATTTTTATTTAACGAATATTTTGAAATTAAGAAATTCTTGAGCATAGCGAGATGATACCCTTTTTCTATGATACTAACGAATATGGATTACAATTTTTCAAAGATATATCTTAGGAGAAATAAATAATACTAGATGCCTCTCGAAATGAATGTAGTGCAGTAATTGGGTCCGCCATGTGAAGTCTACCCAATATGCGACACTTACAATCAATGAAAAGCACTAACCATCCAAAGTTGAATAGATATTGATTACTGATGAAAATGGCAATGATAGGAGCCCAGTGGCCACTAAGCTTGACCATTGTTTGTTATTATATATCTATTCTCAAATTTATAAATTATTGTACCTATCAGCCACAATGTTATTCCTTTGATACAAAGATAAATTCTTTATCCCTCTCAATGAAAAGTAGTGCAGAAAATTGGATCCACCTAGTAATGTATGACTAATTTGATACAATTATAGTCATTGAAAATAAAAATCATTCTAAATTTGTACTTCTAGTGATTGCTATGACTAGAGGTAATGAAAGTATCATAACAATCCACTAAGCTAGACCATGATTTTTATTCAATAGTTATTTTGAAATTAAGAAATTATAGCGATCGCTAGGATTTTTCTTTGATATGAATGAATATGGCTTATAATTTACAAAGATATATTTTAGGTGAAATACATAATTATTTATCCATCTTGTTGAAATGTAGTGCTGCAATTGGGTCCGACATGCGAATTCCAGCCAATACAATATAATTACTATCATTGAAAAATAATATTGGTCCATAGTTAAACATATAGTGCTTACATTGACAATCGGTAATTAGTGGAGCTTAGTGGCTGCTAAGATTGACCATTATTTGTTATTATATATATTTTTTTCAAATAAATACATTCTTGAGCCTAGTGGCCGCTACATTATTCTTTTCTACTAGTTATGGAGATTAAATCCTAATGTCCTTTAAGCTAGTCCATTCAATTGGTGTAAATTACCAACAAGTAATATTAAAAATTTCCATTCATATGTCGAATTAAATCCTCTCTCTCGCTAACATCTATGTTTCCTTTCATGTAATCTATGCAAAGTGGATGATTGTCAAACAACTAATCCTTCCAAAATATGTTACGTGTTAATTTTCAAGAACAATTTTGCATAGTTTCTAGTATTAATGTTGTGATCCACAAAATATGATTTACAGTAACTAGTTAAAGGTTAGATGTCATTTTTGGTCGAAGCCTAATGATAGCTAACATTTACTTTGATTTCTCACTAATGATAAAAAGTAATGTATTATAGATATTGGTGATCACAAAGGCTAATACTTGCATTCATTAACATATGGTGAGAACAAAAATTAATCCATATGTGAAGTAATTTTTAATATATTCTACTCTAATTGCCAATGGGGTTTGGGTGGATCGGTTAAGATGGACAATGTTGTCTCTCTGGATCCACCTAGGTTCAAATTTCACTAGGTGCAATCTCTTTGAGGTGGTTTACCGCTGGTGATAGGTTACAAATGATAATTCATGTGGTGGTAGGTGTTTCATCATCAATGGATGCGTCTTGTGGCTTTAGCTAGTGGTTCTCAATGGTAGTGGAATTTATATAATTGGTGTTGGCGTTAATGATGGTGGTGGCTCTAAAAATGGTGGTGGCAGAAAATTACATCGTTGGTGTGGGCTTAGTGGCCATGGTGGTTTGTGTTGGTCTTAATTATAATATCTTGTCTGAGGACATTGTTGTAGGGTGGGGCCCCACCAACCCTCTATAGCTTCATTAAAAGCATTTAACAATTATATATATATATATATATTTATATATATATATTCTACTCCAATTATAGATACAATGTCTTCCATTGGTCACAATCCATTCTTGGAAATTCCATTCATTGAAGGCACTTGAGAGCTAGAAGAAAAGAGATGATGACTGGTTTGTTGAAGTCCATGGCCTTGACAACTACTACAATGACATGTGGTTGATTTTTTTATAGATGATGGACATGAGGAAGTCGAATGGTTATATCCTCTGCAATCGTTGATTCGAGAACACTACGTGTTCAGGTTGAACATATTGACTATGAAAATAATAAGTGTCTTATTGTGGATATGGAGTTGGATGTTTCTTTATTCAGAAATGGGAAATGCAAGCCTCAGAAGACAAAAAAAATGTTCTTGTTCAACACATGGATGGGATTTTGGGTTGTTAGTAGATAAAGACAAAATTGGTTGTTCAAATGTAGAAGAAATTCACAATGGCATGCTTGCAGTACTTAGAAAATTGTATAGAGGTGATACAACCTTTTTGTTTGTCATTTTTTGAATAGAAAGGTTCTCTTTCACCACCAAAACATGTCAAGTTGTTTACTATGCTTTGAGGAAAATATATTTGGCTAAATTGGAGCTTGATCCATCTAGATCAAAGTTCCATGGGTTGAAAAATAATACTAAATCAGTTGTATTGCTAAGAAAGTAACCACTATATTCATGAAAACAAAACCTTCAACTAAGTAGCAGTTTGATTACTTTTTTTTCAATGGTGAAGTATTTTCAATTGATGTTTCTAGGTGCCATGTAGCACCTCCAGAGTATCAGTATCATCCTATTGATGATGAGAATGTTGACCTTCTTATGCACTCCATGTTGATAAATGTTATTCCTACACAGAGGGATGCAATTCTTCTTCCCTTCTTGGAGTCTACAAATAAGGTTATGGTGCTCAAAGATCTGAAAGACTTGGAAAGGGATGACGTTAAATTTTATATACTTGATGGCAAACATACAATATGTGCACAAAAAAATATTTTGGGCTCGATACTTACAAGTCTTTACATCCAAGGCTATAGTTTCAAGGGCTCACATTCTTTCTATAAATGCAACTAACGAAGCCATTACTAATATTTGCAAACAACAAAATGAAGTGAACAAAACTTGGATAGAAACCAATTTTATTGATTTTATACAAAGCTAGATCGGTTTGGAAATCACTTGGATGTCCTCAACATCCCGGATTGGAAAAACACAAAATAGAGGAATGGAAGGTAATGTATTTTAATTTTATTGCATTTTTATTAACTTTTTTTCTTCCTTATATAAAAATATAAAACATTTAATTGTCCTTTGAATGCATAACTTTGAGATTCAATGCCTTTTGATTTTCAAAATGGACACAACCATCAATCTATACGACAAATGGACTTTTCTATTATTGTCGGATGATATATGGACTAAATGGACTACAAAATTTGAGTTTTTAGATCTGGTGGCCTTGCTTGTTCACCTATTAAAGATAATCAAGATAAATTTCAGCCTAATTCATTGGCAAGATTCATAGCCAATTCATTCAAGGTCGTTAGAGGAATGAATGATGAAAGAACTATCAGATACTAGCAGATAAAGTACAATCAGGGGATGTCTAGTTAATTAGCCCTATTCATGTAGGTGTAATATCAAAGAAATTTTATTCTTACTACCGGAGAATAAAAGGAGACAAAAAATGAGAGCAAAAGGTTCTACAATATTTTAAAGACAAACATCCAGATATTTATCTATTGACATCCTGTAGTGAATCCAATGTAATTTAAAAATTTAAATTACATGAATCAAACTACCACCAGTTATCTGTACTATTGGGTGAAAAGAGGAAAGGAAAGAGAAAATATGATTCCCACATAGGGGAAAAAAAGCTAAACAAAAAAGGACCGTGTAGTAGAAGAAGATCTTCTTGTCGAGGCTCAGACAATATTAGACAACTATGTGGTGTCAATGGAAGACAATATACCAAAAAGGATGGAGGACAAAAAAATTTACTTGTCAATGTGCATATCCATTCCATCTTTCATCAACTCTATCAATTATTCCTACCACCAATCCTTTCAATGCATAATGTGTTATCGCTTGATTTTTGTAATTTGTCTAGCGATATTTCTTATGAAGAAATAATGGAGTTACTAACAGTTATTGAACCAATGCACTGAATGTATTATTATTATTCTCATACCAATTGAATATTCAAAAATGTTGAGAGAAATAGTAAAAAATACATGGAAAAGGTTAAAGACAGTGAAGAATCAATTTTGGATGGATGTTACAGACTCTATGATAGCAGTGGGAAATTTAAAAGTTTGTGTCTTATGTACACAATAACTAGAGTGCACAACTGCAACAAAAACAATGATGAAAGAGAAGAAATCACTAGGGATTGGATGGAAAAACTTCCACAACAATTGATAACTATAAGCAAAATTGGCCTAAAAGGAAACAAACATCCTTTTCCTTGTGAGTGATCATATGAGTTTGGTCTAGATGTGTTCACTCGATGTTGTTCCCAGGATTTATATAGTATTAGTGTTATACAAGGTAGTGTCACACTACGTGCATTAGTTGAATCCAATCAATATGTTGTTTTTATTGTTGAGACACATAGTCAGAAATGTTTTTAAAACATTACTATTCTCATATGAAGAAAGTTTGTACTAGAAATACAACTCAACATGTGATTATGTTAAAATTCTTTCAACCAAAAAAATCTACTTACACATTTCTTATTTATATAAAAACCAAGAAAAATAGGAATCGATGTACAAACCTCTCAACTTGATGCTACACAACCAACTCATCATGGTGATTGACCTTCAATTACTTTATAAATATGTTTAATGAGCTTTGTTTTCAATTTCCATTGTTCTCATTTTTTTGACAATACTCTATGCTCACCATCTCTGACCACAAATGAGGAGAACTCAGCCACATCATCCACAAATATGCAAGAAAATCCTAGTATGTTAGTCATGTGCATTTATAAATAAGAACCGTTACTAAGCCCCATAAATTTATAAAAAAATTAATGGTTTATGTAGACCACCAACACCCGAGAGAAAGTAACAGTGGAGTGTGTGGTGGTAGCCAACATGAATATGTAGACAAAACCAAGTATGTTAGCCATGTGTATTTTTAAACATAACCATTTCTAAGGCTCACATAGTTATAGAAAAATATATCAGCTAATTCTAGAAGTCGAAACCATTTTCAAAGAAGGAATTACCAAATAACCTATTTCAAAAGTTCATGGTGGCATCCAACGCTACATAGTTTGTAGTTTCTAGGTTGTTGGTTGTCTGCATAAACCATTAGTATTGACATAATGATACAAACATTAGAATCTATGCTTATTCTATCCAATGATGGCATATCCTAGCAATCGTTAATCCACATCAATATCTCAAAAGTGTTGTCCGCTAATGGGTGGTTCAAGGATATAAACGAACCCTAGTAGGCACTACAATTCATTCAGAAGACATAGAACATTTTGATTTGTACTTACCATATTACCATGGAGACCATATATGTTTTCAATTATGCTTTCATTTGCGATAGCATGAAATTGATTTTGAATTGATTACTTGTTGTTTGTAATACATATTACATCAAAAAAACTAGTAGCTAGTAAGGTCTATGCAAGCCAAGCCAGAAGCTCAGTCGGTAAGTGGTAGCTACCTAAAGTGCTAATATTGAATTTACCATTTTACCACGTAGTTCAAGTATGTTTTTTTCAAATACGCTTTCATTTTCCATAGCAATAGCTATATTAATAATATTAATATTGTTTGAAATAGATATTTCATCAAAGGATCTAGTTTGGGTAAAGAAGATGCAATCCTACATGCAAGGCCCACCGGTAAGTGGTAGCCACAAGCTAAAATGTTGATTTTTTCCATTGGTTAGAATTGATATGAGACCGATTAAAAAAATTATTTACTTCCTGTAGTTAGCCACAAGAATTACTTTCTTATTTTAGATTTGGAGGGCTTATGTATGAGAAAACAATCACCCTCTGGGGACATCACATTCAAGTTTCGTAGGAGAGAATCAACGTGTGAGGTGGCCTAAAAGAGTTTATAAAGTCATTATCAACAAAATTTGAAATGGGATTCTGGTCAAACAAAATCACTTCAACTGATGTTGAAAATCGATGACAAAGGCCTTCAATAAAAAATTATCGATTGAATTGAATCCATTAATCACCTGGGAAAAGAACATTATAAAATGGTCGATGGAATTGCAATAAAATATCTAGAAAAGGTTTGGAGTAGAAACTGATGTCCCCTACAATTCTAAAGACACAATGTGTATTACATTAGGTGCAAAGGGAAACCCTCCAAAAATTTTATGGTTGGGATGAAAAGCAGAGGAGAAAATTGCTCAAAAGATATGTGGTTGATGACCGATTTGCACAAAGACTTATCACTAATAGTGTCAAAGGGATTGAATGTGGTAGAGGGCATCAAATATTTGGAGCGAGTAAATGCTAAATAAAAATTTAGCATTTCAAAATGTTATTGTGATGATACAACTTAACATTGTAAATAAAATACATTCATATGTTTTAGTGATGGTTATGTGTAACTATTTAAATTATGATTGTATGATTATAAGTTGGGAGAATTTAAATCTTCCTAATTATAAGTTCAGAGTGTGAGTGTATAAGTTGCAAATGTGAATTAACAAAAATATTTAATGTAATGAATCTTTGAGTAGTTTTTATTAATGAAATATGTATTCCTAAATTAATTACGAGCATGCTTAAATACTAGTTTTTGCTTCGATATTAGAAAATGTATACCACTTTCCAATGCAATGAAATAACTACAATACGGTATGTAAAGACTCATTATGCATGCTAAAACATTACATTCTATTCAAATAAATTCTTCACAAAAAAATATTCCTAGTATAACAATAAGAAATGAGGAACGCCCTTAGATTTTACCTTTGTCACCACCTACAACCATTTGATTTTTGATATAACAATATCGAAAGGGACTTGTTTTTATTTTTAATTGATTCACCACCCTCAACCATTTGATTTTGTTTTTTTTTCATTTGTAGATATAACAAACATGTGCAACATGAAACTAATCATATTTGATATAAATGGTGTTTTGGCACACACCCTCCATAAGGCATCTTCGACATTTAAACAATTAAAAAAATTGGTGGCATCGAGCTCAAAATAAAAAATTTTTTTCTCAGACCTAATGTGAAAGATTTCTTACACAATGAAAAAAATTTCAACATAGCAATATGGACATCGGTGAGAAAGTCAAATGTTGATGACATGATGCCTTCATTCCTTCAAAACATTGGCTTGGAGGTTACAAGCTTTGAGTTCATATTTACACAGAAGATTATGTCAGACCAAATGCTTCGATTATGAAGGTTTTAGGAATCCCAAATTATATCTCAAGAATCTTAACTCCATTTGGTCATGGTTTAATGCATCGTACAATTGTAAAAATATAGTGCTTGTAGATGACTCTTTAGAGAAAAACAAGTTCAATGATGTTGTGAACTACATAATTGCTGAAACATTTAACATAGATTCTAAGTCAGAAGACACATACTTGTTAGATGTGTTGTGGCCTTTGTTGCAACCATTGAAGGATGTCAAAGATGTTTGGATTATATTAGATCACAAAAAATAATTATAGGGAGATTTTTTATTGGAGCTTTACTATGATTTGTATTGTTGATTTGGAAGCCCATCTTCAATAGTGTTACATTATAAATTCAAATTATTCATCAAATGTTTTACTATAATTCTACCTACCTTTAGTAAAGGAATTTCAATTTATTTCATAGCTATATTTAAATACTAAAATATATATGGGATAGTTTTACAATTAATTTTAAATAAGTTCATATCCATATTTGAATATGAAAAATTTTTATGCCATGTCTCTTACAGTTGATTTTATATCTAAATTTAAATATGAAAATATATTTGGTATGGTTTTACAATTAATTACATTCTCCTACACTGATCGTCACCCTCTACTAATTTCTTCATAACATCTTCAAAAATTCTCTAGTTACACTTGAGGTTCAATCACACCATAATAAATGAAGTAAATATGAGATCTAACTTTAAATATGAAAATATATCTGGAATGGTTTTACATTTAATTACATTCTCCTAAATTGAATCATCACCCTCTTTAAGTTTCTTCATAACATCTTCGGTAATTCTCTAGTTTCCCCAAGGTTCAATCAAACCATAGTAATTGAATCTGGAAGTGTCTCACATCTCGTGAATGTCATTAGCCTAGCCTAGCGTTCTTTGCTCAATGGCATTTGAAATATTCAAATTTGCATAGTTTAATCTTAAAAACATCTTAAAACGATAAGAGCATTATTCCAAAGAAATCATTAAGCCTAAGCACTAGCTAGCCCTTATAAAACAGAACATGTATCTATTCTATATGGGCTAATGGCCGCTAGAGCATTATTTCTCATATCAATGTTGGATTCCCTAAAATCATTAAACATTTTTCATAGATTCATAAATTTAAATCATGACCAGATATATTGGACTTCGGAAGGAGAATTAATAGATTCCAATATTTTGATTTTTGATTCCAATATATGTGATTTTGGAGTACAGTTAATTCCAATATAGGTGATTTTGGATTCCAATATATTCGGTGATTTATGTGATTCCATTTTGGATATATGTGTGATTTTGGAGTTAAGATAATTCCAATATTTGACATTTTAGAATCCAAAAATAGCAATATTGGGTTTTGATATTGGCTATGTTTTTTTTGGAATCCAATATATGAAATAAGCATTAAAAGAACATTTTGGAATCAATAAAAGATCCGAAAAGGTTTAGAGTGAAATGATTTTCCCTACAGTCTAAAGACAATGTGTATTACATTATATTCCAACATTTTATGAATCACAAAGAGGAGAAAATTGTTCAAAATATATATGGTTGATGACCAATTTGTACAAAGAATTATCACTATAGTTCAAAGGGATTGAATGTGGCGGAGGGAATCAAATATTTAGAGTGAATAAATGCTAAATAAAAAGTTAGCATTTCAAAATAATGTCCCAATTTAGTGCTTTTAACAATGAATTATGTATTCCTAAATTAATTATGAGCATGCTTAAAGATTGCTTTTTTCTTTGATAGTATAAAATGTATACCACTTTTATGAGCAAATGCAATGAAATAACTATAACATGGTATGTAAAGACTCATTGTGCTAAAACATTACAGATCTATTCAAATAAATTATGCACAAACAAATATTCCTAGTATAACAATAAGAAATGAGGAACGCCCTTAGATTTTTTACGTTCATCATTGTTATCCAAATAAATCTTTTAGTTATTTGAATAACTTACATACATATTTTGCTCTGGTATTTTCATTGTAAGTTACGCACACCTCATTTATCTTCTTGGCACATTCACTTGAATGATTTTTCCTCACATGCCCTTGTGCACTTCCCCTTCTCTCCTTTCCATTTTTCTTTTCCTCTTTATTCCACTCTTCACCTATGCACATATTATGTGCATTCACCTTCTTCTAGTAGTTATTCATCTTAAGTACATGCCTTACACTTGCTTCAATCAGCTAAGTCCTTGTCCCTCTCACGCGCCCTACACATTACTTTGTAATAATAGTGCCTTGATCATATGTTTCCCACTCACCGCTTTTCTCCATTTCCCCATGCATGTTTTGGTTGCATGTGCATTCCTTCCGTCTTTCTCTGCGTGTCATTTTTCCATGTGCATACCTTTACACCCTCCTTTGCATCATTTTGTGTCACGTCATTCTCTCGACACACTTGAGTTTTCCACACGCAATGAATCAAAGTGCTCCAAAAGGGAGCCAAATCTTTGTAACAAATAAATGAGCAACACATGGCAGAAAATGAAAAATCATTTTCCTAGTTGGCCATCTTCTCATCCAATTAGCACGTGTCATGTGTCTTTTGTGTGTTTACGGCTCTAAAAATATTCTCGACGATTATAACTTTTGTGCCGGTGTTCGATCCTTACGCACCTAGTCTCAATCGATAGTTATTAAGGTAGGCTATAGTGCTAGATGATCAAATTCAAATTCTTGGTGGATATGGTAGGTAAGAAATGGGAAAACATCAATATGGGCATTAATGAGTAGATTTGATTGCTCCAACCACCTGATTTTATCTGATCCGCCTTCCTTCCTTCTCCAACATACCAAAAAAACTTGGGGAAATACATTTGACATATTTACAAGTGGATTTGCAGGCATTGAATGCTTCTTATTGGTGGTTGTATTTCAAATTCGAGTTTTCCCTCCTTCTCTTCTTCTTCTTCCATCGATTCATCTATAAATGTAAGAGTTGGGCTCATTTTTAATGTTGGAAATTTTGGATCCTTACACATTTGATAAGGACTTCTATTTCTATATTCTAGTCACAGACCTCTAGATCTGTCTCATGCATGTGGATATCAGCCTCTTTCACCATTATAATATTTTGTGCATTTCTAGAAGTAATGGAAGCATTGTTTTGTGACTATTCTCTATCCTAAATGTGTTGATATTCCTTCTTCTTTCCTTCCTTTTACATTGTGTGTTTATTGTGTCTCTTTATGTCCCTTTCAGCTCCATTTCAGTTATGTTTCATGAATCTGATCATGTAAATGTTTTTTGGCTTGTGATACGCATGCCTAGCCTTCCCTCGTTTTTCCTTTATTTTCACTCAAAATGGATAGTGTTCATCCCTCTTTTTCTGGTGATATCACCTTCCTTAGATTATTTTTATGTTATATTATCCTTCTATCCCTAGTTCCTTGGCATCTTTATCTTAGTTTTCCCTTCTAGTATTAGGAGTAGCAGTAGTAGTAGAAATAGATAGAGGAACCGGCCTTCTCTCGAAGATATGTCTCAAGCATGCAAGGTCCCACAACTTGGAAACGGTTCCATTATTTTCTCAAACAACTTGGCTCTTTCAGATCCTAGACGTGGGTGCACGTTTGAATGACCAACAGTTTTGGGTATGGCCGATGGGAAAATTTCATATTATTAAGTTTTGGTGTGTGGACTTAGTATTTCCAAATTTTTAGAGGCTCTATCAACACATCTGGCGACTCCCAACATTTTGCATATCTCTTGTTTTGTAGTCCTTAGAAATTTTATGAGAAGATTTCATACCAAACAGAGTGATTTAGTTGAAGGATCCTTCGATTACCTCTAGCTTTCACCAAGAAGCACATGCAATGATCTTACATGTGCACATCCCCATCTCTAACGCATCGCGTGCACTCTACTCCTCCTCAAAACATACAAGTGTACCTTGTTATGGTGTTACAACATCATTCTCCTCCAAGGGACTTCACCAATTTCATTGGAAAAAAACCACTCAATCTCAATGCCTAGCATGATATGTCGATGGTCGCGCTCAAGATTATTCCATACTTCATATGAGAGAATCAAGTTACCCTGTTGAACACATTTAAGATGTGGCCAATGTATGCTCTGTCTATCTAATCACACATGATGATGTTGTTGTTAGGTTGCTTACAACCTATTTCAAGGGAAAAGCACTCCAATGGTACCATGGCTTGAGACCTCTATCTATTGATACAGGATGAGATTGGAACAACTCTATGTAATTACTTTAAAGATAAATCAGATCATCTATCATTGGTGGAGTAGCTAACTACAACAAAGTGCATGGCCAATGAGTAGATGACTGATTTCAACATTAGATTCTAGAATACTTGGGATAGAATTCCTCAAGTGGTGATGCCCACAACCCAACATGATTTTTGTACTATCTAAGGGCTTTGAATAGTAATAGTTCAGTCATGATTCAATCCACGGGAGGTAGAACCTTATCTACTGCATATAACATTGCAATAAGGGTAGAAAACATTCTTATTCAAGATAATAAGTTGGATCCTATACCTCCCGTACCCTTATTCTAAGAAATTTCTCTAGCGTCCCAGCCTTCTATTTCATCTCTTCTAGTATAGAGTGCGCAACTAGTTACATCGACATGTTACTCCCAGTGTGCCAAAAATAAGTTGATGAACCGAAGGCCCTGATTAGAAACTTGTCTAACAAGGTCATATCATTGGAGAAGCAACAGGTGCAAGCCTACATAGATAGCTCTAATCAGGATCAAATCTAAAGTAATCAACATTGGCATAATCAATATGGAAATCAGATATATAGGTAGAACCAGCAAAATGATAGATGACATGCTAATGTGCACTTGCCTTTGCAAGTTATTCCTCCTACAACACCTCTTCTAGCACCCAAAGCAAAGCCGAGAGACTTGTTCCGATTCGAACAACATGGCACAAGAATCGAGTGGTTCTTTCCTTGCAATATGCCTCATAGTCAATATCATTGTGCTAATGTTGTGCGTGCATAGGCCTACATGATCTAGAATGCTTCTAACTGTGAGCCTTCTATCAGCATAGGTGAGCCTGAGAGCCAAGAAAAGCCAAAGGCTCCTCCTGAAGCCAACTTGATATTCTTTGGCATCGAGAATTTTTATGTAATCAATCAAGTTGTAGATGATGTAAGCAGACTGCATGCCCAAGTTATAGACAACACAAGGTATAAAAGGAGAATGCTCAAATCTAGTGCACAAGTTTTAATTCTAGTAACACAGGATGATCCTCAAAAGCAAAAAAGTAGCTAAAGCATCTAGTAGTAAAAGCAGTAAAGTTCCTACATGTGAGGCTCCACGTAAAACTCCTCCTGAAGTGGTGTGTGCACCTCCTTTGGTAGGTCAAGCCTTTGTGTAAGATAAGGTTCCTACTCATGCACCTGAACAATCAATAAAGGATGTTTTTGTATCCCAAATTTACAAGTAGTGGGTCTTCCATTCAGCATTATTGACCAGATGAATAAAACAAACATAAATGTCACAATGTGGGATGCACTCGTTATTCCATCCCAACGTGACTTGTTACATAAAGCTCTAACTCAACTTCCGTGTGCTGACCCAACTACCCGAAGCCATGCACTTTGGTTAACATATGCCAAGAAGAGGAGAAGAAAGTAAGTAAGGTTGTTAAAACCTCACCCTTTTATATGTTTTTAATCATAGGCAATCATCTTATCCATAACTACATGATTTACTTAGGTGTTCGTACTTCTATCATGCCTAAGAAGATTTTTGATGTCTTAGGTCTTAAGTATAGCCCCTTGCAAAAATATTTCTGAAAATTTATGTTTCAACTTTCACTACCCTTAGAATCATCAAGGATCTTGAGTTAACCCTCCATGCATTTCCAAGCCTCACAATAACTCAAGATGTGTCAATCATTGACCTACCTCCTTTGTTTGCCTTATGTTTGTCAAGATATTTTACTACTAAAGTGGGTGGTTACTTGTCTTCTAATTGGACTCATATGTTACTCAAGACAAGGTATGGTACCCAATTTACCATACAAATTGAACCAATATTTTCCTATCATGTAGAATCATATGTCACATCCCCTCTCCAAGCCAATTGTTTAATTCAAGAAGAACAAGTTTTAGTTTCGAAGAGCAGCCTCTTCCACCTTATATTCTTGATCTAGTACTTAATGAATGGGAAGAGAGACACCATAGATTTGATCCATATGCTAAGTATATGGAAGCTTATGAAACTAGGCTTGGTACCTACTGTATTGTTGAAGAAGAAGTTGTGTTGTCATGTGCGCTCAAGCAAGGTAAAGAGAATCTTGGTCTATGGAAGTTATACTTTGATGGATCTAGATACGAAAATAGCACAAGGGTAGGTTTTGTTCCAATTTCTCCTTAAGGATGAGAAATTATTATTCATGCATAG
Organism: Taxus wallichiana var. yunnanensis; assembly: GCA_018340775.1. Taxonomy (NCBI): domain Eukaryota; kingdom Viridiplantae; phylum Streptophyta; class Pinopsida; order Cupressales; family Taxaceae; genus Taxus; species Taxus wallichiana. The sequence goes on from CM031242.1 coordinate 337,240,962, forward strand.
GTTATAGTTCACATGCTCTAACAATGTGGTATAGTATGAAGTGTTGGTGCATGGTTTGCTTAGTGTTGAAAAGAAGAAGATTAAAGTGTTGAAAATCTTTGGGGATATGTAATTGGTTATCCATCAAATCACCAACAAGTGCATGATAAACAATAATCTTATCAAAGCTTATAAACATAGAGTTTGGGACCTCCTTGAGAGATTTGATGCTTTAAATTTGTAGGTGGTGGCATGCAAAATGAATAAGGAAGATGATCAAATGGTCGCGCTTGGTTTACAGTTCTCTCCTACTGAGGAATTTTTCAAAGGAAACACTCAACACATCAAGATGGTGATTAGACCATCCATTCCAGATAAAAAAACCAATTTAACGGTGACATGCAGATCATCTAGTTCATTAAAAATGAAGTTGAGTTCTTGTCAAGCATGTAGGTTGATTTTCATGACGATTCTGAGTGACCAAGTGATACAGCTGAAGACAAACAAGTTTCCTAAAGGTATGGTCACCTTAGAACAAATGTTTAGCCCTAATGATGAGTTCAAGGGTGAAGAAAATTATATGTTTGTTGTCTAAGAAGACTGCTCCCAAATCAAGTATTACACATGGGAAGGAGTTTCTACTTAGTAAAGTTTGCACGCATAAAGAAAAGTAGGCCTTCATCTCTATCTACCAAAATTACAATGATATCTTCTCATGGGAGTATGAAGACCTCAAAGGTTTTGATCCAAGTGTTTCTTAACACTCCATTGACCTTGATCCTGGTATCAATCTGTCGACAAAAACATAGGCCATTCAATCCAAAGATAGATCCCCTCATGAGGAAGGAGTTATCCAAACTCATTGATGCTAAGATAATATTTCTGATCAAGTATTCCACTTGGGTCGTGAATCTAGTTCCGGTGGGCAAAAAGAATGGTGAAATAAGACTATGTATTGATTTCAGAGACTTAAAAAGGCTTCTCTAAAGGATCATTATCCTTTTCCTTATATGTTGTAGATTACAGAGCGTGGCTAGTGCACAAATATTCTCTATGTTGGATGGATATTCATGCTTTAATTAGATTTTTGTCAAGGAAGAGGATCAATTCAAAACAGATGTTTACAACCAAGTGGGGAACATATTCATATCAGAAGATGTCCTTTGGTCTATCAAACGCAGGTGTAATGTTTCAGTGTACCATGGATATTACATTCAAAGGATATATCAATGAGTTCATCTTAGTCTACCTTGATGACATCACAGTCTTCTCAAAGCAAAGCACGATCACATGGCACATCTAGAAAAATTCTTTGAGAGATGCAGAAATTTTGGGGTGTCTCTTAACCCTAAGAAGTGTAATTTTGCAATGGTGCGGGGAAAGTTTCAGGGCCATATAGTTTCTGACATAGTATAGTAATCAACCTTGAGTGTGTGTCACCATCCTAGCCCTCTTCCAACCTTATGCATGAGAAATATTTACAATCCTTCCTTGGAAAAATCAATTTTGTTAGGCATTTTATTCCTAACTTTGTAGGAATGGTAAGGCCAATCACCCTCATGCTCAAGAAATACATAGCTTTCAGATGGATAGTAGAAGGAAAGGAAAGATTCAACAAGATCAAGCAAGATATTTCTTACGTGCCAACACTCATCAACCTGGATTACTCAAAGGATTTTATTCTTTATGCTTATGGTGTTGATGCAAGTGTTGTTTCGACCTAACACAAGAAAATGAACAAGGGCTAGAACAACCAGTGGCTTTCTTCATCCAAACATTGAAGGACTATGAATTAATATATAATCACACATAGAAATAGGTCTACGCCATCAGTGCGTGCTCAAGAAATTCAAGAGTATGCTTTCTACAAATCATATCAAGGTGTTAGTCTCCCACTCTTTTGTTAGAGACTTCATCATGGGAGAAGAAATCAGCGAAAAGAGAGCATGATGGGTGACAAAAATCATGGAGTATGATGTGACCATCAAATCCACCAAGCTAGTAAGAGGTAGTGTGCTCTACAAGTAGCTTGCTGAGGATGCACAAAATGAACATGAGACTTCATTGTTTCTAGATGAGGACCTCCCGTATCTGAGAACTTGAGCAGTACAAATCCTAGCCCGCATGATTGGATGAAGGACATGATCACATTCCTTTCCAAGGGTGCATACCCTCCTAGTTTTAAAAAATAAAAGAGAAGGCATCTAAGATTGTAATCCATACCTTATGTGTTGATTGATGATCTTGTCTTCAAAAGGAATATTGATGGTTTGTTGTTAAGGTGTATCAATGTCGCACAAGTTGAAAAGGTGTTAGAAAAATTTTCACTATAGATTCTTCAACGGAAACTTCTCTACCAATACTACAGCAATGAATATCATAATGGTAGGTATCTTTTGGCATACTCTACTTGCATATGCACACAAGTGGGTCAAAAAATGCAAATAATGCACTTTCTTTACAGTAATAAAATATTGGAAATGCTTTCCCTCCAACCAATCCAACCAGATCAAGATTTTGCACAATGGGGTCTTGACTCCATAGGCATGATCAATCCACCTTCAAGCATTGAACACAAGTGGGTTCTGGTAGTTATAGACTACTTCACCAAATGGATAGAAGTTGTCACACTCAAGGAATCAACCGAGTCAGTCATCCTTAACTTTCTTGAGGGTATCGTGACAAGGTTTGGCATTCCTCAAACCATTATATTTGATAATGCAAAAGCCTTCCTTGGCACTAAAATCAATGATTGGGATCTAAATTTGGGCATCTATCTGAAGAATTCTTCCAACTATTACCCTCAAGGTAATGGATTTGCTTGTTACTGTCCAAGTTAATGCACCAAACTAAACACAAAAACCCGAAAAACTCCAATGAAATCGATACCGATGAAAGATGTAGACGGATGAGGAAGCCGATGTAGACAAGACAGCGCACGAGCAATTTGCACAATAGATCCGAATAACTCCGCAAAACACCGATGCTTGACGAGAAAAGACCACGTTAAAAGATATTTAAGTGGACTGCCCAAGAAGCGGGTCCGAGAAGCGATAAGCTTCCTCGGCGGATGTCAGTCCACGTTTTCAATTAAGAAAAGAAGCATACATGATAAAAGATGTAAATAAAGACTAGATTTTCTGATTGCAGTAATAAAACAGAAACTGAACAGCAGACAGAAAGTACAGAAAACAGGGAACTGGGAAATAATGCTGGATTTGTGTTACCTGTGACCTTTTACCTGTCTGCAGGGAAATCGGCGTCGACTGGGTAGAATCGGCGGCGACTGATGTGATCGGCGTCGACTGGGTAAGATCGGCGTCGACTGAAGGTAGACTGACCAATCAGGGACTGTGCGATGAGATTCGGGGATTGGAATATGAATGTGGTCTGCTGGATGTGCCGAAGATGGAGAGACACTGGAACAGAGTCACCAGATGATAGACGGTGGTGTGTGATGTTGATATGATACGGCGAGAAAACGGTGCTCCTCTCGGGGATTGATTTGGACAGATCTGCCTAATTTGACAATTGATGCTAAAAGATCTCTCCTTCTTGCAACCTGAATCTTTCTCGCTCTCTGTTCGTGCGTAAGTGCTTTCTTTCGTCTCTTTTTCGGTCTCTTCGCTCTCTTCGGTCCTTAGAACTGAGTTCTGGGCTTGCTTTTATAATCGGCGCCGCTCCTAGAAAATCGGCGCCGACCATATGGGTCGGCGCCGATCGCGGAAAAGACTCCCGAGGTGCCTAAAAATGATCGATTTCGAGAAAGATAAGACTTATCCCGACTATGGGAAAATATCCCGCTTAGGGAAGATTAAAATAGATGTGATACATGGATAGAATAAATTTGGGGTGGATAAGTGATTAAGATGCATGGGAAGAAGCGTAATTAAATATTTAATATTTAATCACTCATGGGTAAGATGTGATGGGATGAATTAAATTTGGAATAAGTGATTAAATCACAAATTGGATAATATCCCAAGGGGATAGTTGGTGACGTAAACGTGCCCCAGGTTACCTAAGCAAGTAAACGGATGAGAGGGACACTAAATTGGGTAACCAATTTTAAGTGTCTACATTTTGCCCCTTTTTGTCAAGTAACTTGCGATAAGCAAGGTTATGAGACAAAAACAAAGGGATGGATGAAGAGAAGAATTTGTGGTGATGTGATCCCCCTCAAACTAGGGATGGGATGGATGATAGAATAGACGATCCCGAGTTTGAAAGAGGTAGATGAAAAAAATGCAGGATGCCCCAGTCGGATGGCTGGAGTAGATCTGATCATTGATGACGCATAAAAATAAACACAAGGGCAGCAACCTAAGGAACTCACATTGGTAGGGAAAACTAGCCGGTCTCCTCATGAGACGACGTTAGTGTCTACAGACCCATGAGTGTAAGGAGAACTGCAAAATAGTCAGCATCGAAAGAGAGACACATTGGTAGGGACAACTAGACGGTCTATAAATCAGACGACGTTAGTGCCTACAGACCCGCGTAACTCTAAGCTGCCAAAAGGTACGAGTGTCCCACGCAAAAGGAACAAACCCAAAATAGACAAGGATATCTAAAAGATGCGCCAAAAGGCAAGATTCAGCACACAACAATGATCAGATAGATAAGTAAGCCAAGCATCAACACTATGGCAAACGAGACATGAAAAATCGGCGGCGATCAAACTAATCGGCGCCGACCAAAACAATCGGCGTCGACCCAAAAAATCGGCGCCGACCAATCCAGACGCATATAAATATGCGAACGGAAAACGTAAACGATTTATTTGCAACGTGACGATTGATTCAGAGAGAGATAGATTTGAGATTTGAACACAATGGAAGCCTCTGGGAGCGGACAGAAGCGCAGGAGGACACGACCTGGGGTAAGTGATCATTTTCGAACCCACCTTTGTTATTATTTATTTTTTTTTTTTTGATGTTTTTTGGTGCATGGGAGGCCAGGGCCTGGTTTACATCCGGCCAGGCAGTCGGCGCCGATTGGTTTAATCGGCGTCGATGTGTTTTTGGATCGGCGTCGATTGGTATTAATCGGCGCCGACTAGGATGAACGACGCCGATTTCCAAATCGACGCCGACTGAAAGATATTTTTTTTATGGTTTTGGAAGATGAGATTTGGGAAATAAGAGACTAATTATGTTTTGATGTTGTGGATGCAGGCACGAGAGGCTCTTCATATGAGGGATGCCATCCCTGAGCTATTGGAGACGATCCTTCCTGATGTGACAGATGCAGACTGGCAGCATTTAGAGCTAGCCGGGCTCGGGGTTTTAGATATTATAGACGAGTGCCACGAGATGTGGAGCTCATGCGGGCATTAGTGCGACGGTGGGACAGCCACACGTGCACATTTTGGTTTAGGACGGGTGAGATGACTATCACCCATGAGGATGTATACAGGATCCTCCGATTACCGATTACGGGGGACCCGATTGAGATCACACCCCGAGAGCAGCAGCAGAGGGCCCTGGTGCGATTGTACAGAGAGAGCAGATGACTCGGAGATAGTATCTGGGGCAGTGAGGATAGCCTCACAGTACAGGCAGGATAGCCCTCGGAGCAGGCGGATAGCCTTGATTCAGATGGCTATATCTTATTTTGCCTTACCAGACTCAGGAGGTGGGAGATTCCCATTGCTACTATTAGACTGCGTGTGCGACATCTTGCAGCACAGACAGGTTTTTGCCTTTGCCGATGCCCTGATAGCTCAGGTATATTATGAGCTATGGATGTACACCACTGGTCGGAGGACAGGGATCGATGTCAGCTTTGTGCTTCATTGCTGGGCATACGAGCACATAGCAGTGATCAGGCCATCCGGGCTTCCTTGGATGCCAGCAGCAGTGGGGGGTGTTGACTATGGATTTCGGAGATGGCGGGCTGACATGGCCGCAGGAGATACAGGTAGATCAGCCGAGTGGTACTCGGAGCGTTTCAGGACGCTTACACCAGATCAGGTTATCTGGAGACCATATCGGGCATTTCCGATATGGGTTGGTCAGGATGCCCACTTGGTAGCATTGAGACGGAGTCGGGTGGTCAGGGGTCGCAGACCGGATATGTGGGAGCGAGTCCCATTCATGCGGATACTGAGGCAGTTTGGCCTAGTACAGACAGTACCGGCCACATACACGCCATATAGGCGGGATAGCAGAGAGACAGATTTGCCGATTTTGATCCCGGCAGACCCATTGAGAGAGGCTCCACCCTCCACGGACAGCGATGATGACGCGGGGGTGGATGAGGGCTACGCAGCATGGTACGATACAGAGTTGCCACGACATCTCCCGCCCTCTATAGATGCTGATGAGGAGGACATAGCTGCTACGCTGGACAGGCTAGAGGGAGAGCATGCCACACTGATACAGACACATCAGGTAGCTCTGGAGGAGATCAGGGCCTTGACAGAGGAGAGAGATTCCCTGATTGTGGAGAGAGACACCGCTCGCCAGGAGCGAGATACAGCGATTCAGCAGAGGGATCGCTATTTCGGCACAGGGAGGCCCTCAGGGCCAAATACGGAGAGACCGGTGCCACATCAGAGTCTGGGACACAGGGCACGGCTCTAGGAGGGGCACCACCAGCAGCGCCAGCAGCACCAGCAGCACCTTTTACGAGCACCGGGTATGGTGAGCCTGAGCACATACCAGTCTCTCCTTGCTGAGGTGAGATATTATGAGGATGCCCTAGCGCAGCATGCCCCAGATGTGCCTCGGTATGGGGCGAGGAGGAGAGCAGGGACGGCTACAGCGAGCGGAGCCTCAGGCGGAGGGAGCACTGGGAGAGATCGAGGTGGGCCGAGACCTCCAGCAGCAGGTGCATCGAGCTCGGTAGGCGGCGGCCAGGAGAGACAGCCGGGTGCAGAGGAGGGTGGAGGAGATAGTGTCCTCCACGCTTCCGATTTTACCATATAGAGATTTGATAGATTTTGTATTTGTATAGTGATGTAGCCTCGATTGGAAGGCATTGTATAGATGGCTTGATTGGAAGCCACCCATTTTTGTAAAAACACACATGTATATATAGATTGATCACGTTATTTGTCGTATAATTGTACTCATGCTTTCAATTTTGATATACATGGGTAGATGGATATAGATAGAGGATAAAATAGATGTGATTGGAGAGATATAGACTGATAGATGATAGAAATAGATGTGATTAGATAGATTGAAATGTGGATAAAATAGATGTGATTGGATAGATATAGACTATAGATGATAGATGTGATGTGGATATAAATGTGATAGATGATGTAACTTGATGTACATGTGAAATATTTTGATGGATAGATATATTGAATATACTTAGATGTGATTGGATAGATATAGACTGATAGATGATAGATGTGATGTGGATATAACTTTGATAGATGATGTAACTTGGATGTACATGTGTTTAAATATTTTGATGGATAGATATACAGATGTACTTGATGTATGGATTAGATATAGATAGATGTAATGTATCTTAGATGTATTTTTCGATATTTTGATGGATAGATAGATAAATGTGTTGGATATATGGATGTAATTGTAATGAGAAATGAATACAGATAGGTGTTTTGATAGATAAGATGAACCTAGATAGAAGATAAACTTTGATTGAATTAACATGTGAAATGCCAATTTAACAGGGTTGCAAGACAAAGAAATGGAGAATACTCCTTGCAAGAGTCAAAGATGAAAGTGGAAACAACCGTGACTTAGAAGAGAAGGTACTCGGAGAAGAAGAAAAATGATAAGTTGGACTTCCAACCGAACATAGATAAAATCCAGAAAGGGAACCAAAAGACCAAGCATACAAGGCCCTATATAAGATTAAAATAAATCTGACACTAACTAGTCGCAAACCAGATCTAGGATAGAAACGGAAAGAAAAGTAAGTAAGTATCTTGTCGGAACTTACAAGGGACAGAATACATGTCCATAGTGGGAAAATAGGATTCTCCATATGATCGACAAAAGGTCCTAAATCTCAGCTTCATGATTTTGACAGAAAAGCAAACTGATCAATGCGGGAAGTTTGCTTGATATGGAAAGACTGATCGATGCGGGAAGTCTTTCAGTGATGCTAAAAAGTGTATAAACTGACTGGAAGGCTGATTGATTACAAGAAGCCTTGAATTTTTCTTTGAGAAACAGCCGTCCTTCAAGGGAGCGGTCTGTATTTTGAATTTTAATGATAGCCATCCTTCGAGGGTATGGTCTATTTTCTTTTTGATTCACTTGATAATGTATGGATAGCTGTCCTTCAAGGGATCAGTCTATCTTTTGGATAGCATCTTTTTTTTTTTTTTTTTTTTTTTTTTTTGAAACTTTTTGGAAGAAGCTGAGTTTAGACCTAGATAGATCAGATGGAGGGGAAGAGAACATAGAAGAACATGCACTCATGACCCGAGTAGATCCGATTAAGATAAGTACTTGGGACAGATGAAGTGGTGATTAAGGTATTCCTACCATGAGGAGGAACATATCCAAAAGAAACGTGCAATGAGTAGAGCCGCGATACTCATATTTAAGGTAAACGAGGCAATAGGCGGAGAACACACATTTCAAATCACCACGAAAGTAGATGACTGGTTATTAGGACGGATGGAAGATCTGAGTTGCGACTAGATTTGTGTAAGATAGATTTTAACAATAGAAGGGCCGTAAATGCAAAGCATTAAGAGGTTCCGCTTCAGGGATACCATCCATGGAAGATAAACGATAAGCCCCAGACCCATATTTATGAGTGATAATGTAGGGGCCCATCCAGTTGGGAGCAAACTTACCACGTTGACTCCTTTCGAGTGTAGTGACATTTTGATTTTCCTTAAGAACAAGATCACCAATTTTGAAGTCACGATGTTGCAAGTGCTTGTTATAAGCACGTTTGACACGCTCGAGATAGACCTGATGATGCTCAAGAGCGTTAAGACGTCGCTCATCTAATAATTCAAGTTGTGCTAGACGATTTTGACGATAATCCTCATCGGAGACAAATTCTCTGAGAGAAACACGGAGAGATGGGATTTGGACCTCCAAAGGAAGGACAGCCTCAGACCCATAGACGAGAGAGAAGGGAGTAGCACCAGTAGGAGTACGAATGCTAGTCCGATAAGCCCAGAGAGCAAAAGGGATATGTAGATGCCAATCCCTACCAGCTCGACTAGTTACCTTTGCGAGGATATTACGCAAAGTTTTATTGGAAGCTTCGGCTTGACCATTAGCTTGAGGATAGTATGGAGAAGAAAAACTGAGCTTGATATTGAAAGCATTGCAGAGATTCTGCAAATCAGCGTTCTTGAAAGACTTACCATTATCTGTGATTAGCTTGTGTGGAACGCCAAAGCGACAAATGATGTGTTGATAGACGAAATCAACTATGGGCTTAGCCTTTGTTGAAGAAAGGGGGATAGCTTCTACCCACTTAGTAAAGTACTCAGTGGCGGTAATGATAGAATGATGACGTTGTGAAGAACGAGGATTGATGAGACCAATAAGATCGAGACCCCACTGCGAAAAAGGCCACAAATCCGCCGCAGGTTGCAAAGCCTGACTAGGGATGTGCGTGAGATTGGAATGTTGCTGACACTTGACGCACTTCTTGGTGTATTCACAACAATCTCGATTAAGAGAAGGCCAATAATATCCCAAACGTAAGATGCGCTTGGCTACAGCTAAGCCACTAAAATGTCCACCACAAATACCGTCATGGACCTCCTGAATAGCTTTAGATGATTCATGGGTTTTGAGGCATCGAAGCAAAATACCATCAAAGCCTCGTTTGTAAAGAAGGCCGCCTAGAATAGTATAGCGGTTGGCGCGTTGGACAAAAGACCTTCTACCATTGGGAGTCAGATCTGGAGGAAGGACCGAATGAGATAGATAATCAACTATCTGTTGATACCACTCATCCTGAGTATGGGTTGTGACAACATTGATTGACGTTAGTTGCCCAAGATGAGATGGTTGATCTAATCGTTGCACAGCCACATAAAGACGCGAGTCTTCGGTAAAAGGCGGGATAAGGGAGGCTAAAGAGGCCATGGTATCTGCGAATCGATTTGCAGTACGAGGAATGGCTTGGATAGTGAAGTTATCGAAAGATTGGAGTTGGGCAAGAACGATGTCGCGATATTTTTGAAGGATATCATTCTTGCATTGATAGACACCCGTGACCTGGTTAACGATGAGTTCAGAATCACCAAAGATGTCAATATGACGAGCGCCGAGATTAATGGCATTTTGAAGACCTAAGACAAGAGCTTCGTACTCAGCCATATTATTGGTGCATTCAAAGTTTAATTTGTGTGCAACTGGGATAGGCGTACCCCAAGGAGGAATCATCACAAAACCCGCACCTCCCCCTTGCTGGCATTTGGATCCGTCAAAGAAGAGCTTTACTTTAAATGGAGATAGACCAAAATCGATTTGTTGGATAAATTCATCGGGGAATTGAGCAAGGGGGTCTTGAGTGTCCGGAAGAGGAGCATCAGCTAATTGATCTGCAATAACCTGACCCTTGATAGCCTTTTGCGGGATAAACTCGAGGTCAAATTCTGTCATGAGCATGAGCCAACGAGTGATACGATCATTGTGATAAGGTTTTGCATGGATTGTCTTAAGTGGATTGACACTTGTGACAATGTAAGTTTTATGATTAAGGAGATAATGACGAAGCTTAGAAGTTGCAAAGAAGAGAGCGCAACATAGTTTTTCAGCTTCGGAGTAACGTGTCTCATACTCATGGAGGGTGCGACTGATGTAATAGACAGCTTGTTCTTTACCACAAGTGTCCCGATGCGAGATCATGGCTCCCAGAGCATGGTCAGTCACAGAGATATAAAGATAGAAAGGCTCCCCCTCGCGTGGAGGTGTAAGCACAGGTGGAGAAAGAAGATAAGCTTTGAGATCATCAAAGGCCTTTTGGCAATGCTCATCCCATTCAAAATGAACATTCTTACGGAGAAGATGGTGAAAAGGTTGACAACGGTCCGACAATTGGGAGATAAAACGACGCACCGATTGAAGACGTCCTTGGAGACTGCGGAGTTGCTTCAAGTTAGAAGGGGGAGGCATCTCAAGGATGGCTTTTATTTTTGCGGGGTCGACTTCAATACCCCTGATGGAAATGATAAAACCTAAAAGTTTACCAGTGAGAACGCCAAACACGCACTTAGCTGGATTTAGACGAAGACAGAAGCGGATAAGCCTCTCAAAGAGAGGTGCAAGGATGAAAAGATGATCCTGACGACGCTTGGACTTGCCGAGGAGGTCGTCAACATAATCCTCTACAGTTTTGTGTAAGAGGTCATGGAAGATGTATGTCATTGCTCGTTGATAGGTTGCTCCTGCGTTCTTAAGGCCAAAAGGCATGACACGATAGCAAAAGGTCCCCCAAGGGGTTATGAAGGAGGTCTTATGTTGGTCTTCTGGTGCGATGAGGATTTGATTATATCCAGAGAAACCATCCATAAGAGAAAGCATCTCATGACCCGCAGTTAAATCTACGAGTTGGTCGATATTAGGAAGAGGAAAATCATCCTTTGGACAGGCAAGATTAAGATCCCGGAAGTCGGTACAAATTCGAATCTTCCCAGTAGCCTTAGTTACTGGTACTACATTAGACACCCATTGCGGATAATCGATGGGTTGGATGAAGCTAGCCGAGAGCAAGCGTTGTAATTCTTCTTTAACAAGAAGGGCTACTCTAGGGTGCATTTTACGCAATTTTTGCTTGACCGGCTTGATGTTGGGAAGGGTAACGATATTGTGGACCACAATATCGGGATCGAGCCCTGGCATATCCTCATATGACCAAGCAAAGGCTTGACGATGTTTGGAAAGAAAAGTGGTAAAGTCCCCTAATTCCTGTGGATTAAGGGATTGGCCGACCTTAATGATGCGAGGGTCTTCAGAAGTCCCTATATTAAGGTCGATAGTGGCTTCGTTGAGAAGGGTAGACGTGTCAGAAGGAATAGTCTTGGGAAGATATGAATCCTCTGCCCCTAGATAGGTGAGGACAGAATCATCATCCGCACAGTGGATAGTATTGATAGTAGGAGAGTCGTCTCCAACTATTTCAGGGAAGATTAATGGTATAGAAGCGGACCGATTGTTAGTCTCATAGACCAACGGCCCTAAGGAAATGGTATTGATCAAAAAAAAAAAAAAAAAATTAGGTGGGATGGAAATGTCATCGTCCACATCAAGTGATGCTTCTGACTTGGTCGGGGAAGATGGTTCTTCAGTAGGAAGAGGTTCATCAAGAATAGTGACGGTGGCCTCTGAAAGGGGTTTAAATCCTAACCCAAATTTTTGATGTGGCATGAGAGTAGGAATGGATTTGAGATCATGTATACCTTGTTCATATTTTCCAAGGCCAAAACCTTTCCACGCGCATCGATATAGATAAGTTTTTGCAAACGTGGGATTCTGTAGATAATCAAACCCTGTTAGGTAAGGTTTGGCTCTAGGAGGAGAATCCGGGTGATAATGAGGTGTATCAAGACCACCGTAGATGAAATTGGTCTGTTGATTGGGCAAACCAATGGTGACGATGCGACCGAGACCTGGTTGATATTCAGGTTGTTTGTCTGGTCTACCATACTCATTAGGTTTGAGATGGGCATCGAAAGAAAAGAGAGGAAGCTCTCCTAGTGAGAAACGCTGCAATGTCTCTTCCAGATTTTGTAAATCCGGTAGTTTGGTTGCAGGTATGGAAGAAGATGAGGCCCCATCCGAGAAGATGTATTTTCTTTTAAAGGGCGAGACCTAGTGGTCATGTCGCATTGTGCGGAAGGAAAAGGATCTCCTGGATGAGTATATATTTTGCCCTCATATTGATATTTTAGGCATCGATGGAGGGTGGATGGGACACAATGCATTGCGCGAATCCGGGAGCGTCCGAGGATCATGTTATAGTGGAATTTTCCTTGACAATATAGAAGAGTTCATGAAGCGACTTCTTACCTACTCGAATGGGTAAGACCACGCTTCCTGAGTGACTGCTAGCTGATCGTTAAATGATCGAAGGGCGAAGGGTGGAGGTGACACCACATTCTTTGTAACTTAAGTTGTTCGAATGTGTGGAGGAGATGACGTTGAGTGCAGCTCCACTATCGATCATAACACGTTTTAAGGTAGTGTTATTGATTTGGACTGTGATGAAGAGGGGAGCCTCCAAATCCTCTGAAGAAAGAGGAGGAATTTCCGAATCCTCGAAAGAAATGGCGGTTGATGGTCCATTCAGTCCAACAACCAACTCGAAGGGCTGGGGCTCATCGGAATTTACTGCGATGCGACGCAGATTATCGATTAGAGCCTGGCGATGTTGTGGGGAGGATTGGATGAGGTCAAAAAGAGACATTTTGACCGGAGCTTGGGTGAGTTGTTTCATAACACTCTCCTCAACGGATACGGGAACTTGAGCCCGAGGTGCAGCACGAATAGAGACCCTGGGTCGTGGTGCTGATGAGGAAGGAGAAACGCCTTTAGGGGCTGCAGAAATGACAACCCGTGGTCGAGATGCTGAAGATGAAGATGGGTTATCATAGTGTTGGGTTCTAGTGGCGATATGGATCGTGTCAATTTGAGAAGGTGGAAGATCAGGCGGCGTGGAACCACTAGAGGTCTGAGTGGATGGTTGAGGTTTGGATGGGGCTAAGGTGACAGGAGGTACTTGTTCCTCCTCCTCCAGCAAAAGGTCACTTTCTTCCAGAAGGTTCTTGATAACGGCTTGAAGAGCTTTACATCCCTCAGTATCATGACCCGGAGTACGGTGGTAAGCACAAATCAGATCAGAGTTAAACCAAGTAGGTTTAACTCCTTTAGGGTTATAAGGTTTAATCGGAGGAAGGGTTATGGATGAAGATTGGATAAGTTGATGAAGGATTTCGGTGTAGAATCCGGTAGACGAAGATGAGGATGGAGATGATGAAGATGGTTCTTTTACATTAACCGACTGCCGAGGTAAAAGAACTTGCATGTTAGGTTTAACAGTTTTATTAGGGATCCTCTTATTTGTTTGGACATTTGGAGGAGCAGTCTTGGGTGCTTGGGATGGGAGTAAATGAGACATGATTGACTTTGGTGGAGGGGGAGCCCCTAAGATAGATTTTGAGGAGGATGGAGATGTGACAGATTTTGCGGTCTTTGGAGACAAAGGGGATTGCTTAGTCGGATTTACGGATGATTTAGATAATGTTGATTTAGATGAGGAAGAAGTCCTCAAGGTAGGTGTAATAGGAGGAATATAGGGTGCTTTGGTTTTTGGTAATGAAGATGAGGATCTTGATAGAAGAGGTGCCGTCTTTTTAGTAGGTAAGTCTACTTTTAGGGGTATTGATGAAGAATGTGTTGTGGAAGAAGATGATGGCTTTGATGGATGTGTAGAAGAAGACGCCTTCTCAGCGGGCAAATCCAATCGTTTATGAGGCGTGGAGAGAGATTTTTGTGGAAGAGCACCAAGAGTTTTGATGGTCCGAAATATGGGCTTTCCTTTTTCAGGGATGGTGACGACTTCAACGGCATAAGGTGATTGTAACCTTTTTGGGGGAAGCAAATGGGGAGATACTGATGGTGTAATGTTAGATTTTGGTTGTCTCGGTTTAGGTTCAGGAACCGAGTGTATAGGTGTTGGTGCTACTTCTTTTGATTTTTCCTGAATAGGTGAAGTAACATTGGTGATGGAAGAAGGGGGTGATGACGAAGCAGTTCCTAGCGAAGGGACTACTTCTGATGCAGTAATCATGGGTGAAACTACTGCAGGAAAAGAGATAGGAAGGGTCAAAATTGAAGATGCTTCCGTTGAAGTTGGCACGATGATAGGTACGTTTACCAAGGGCATAGTTGCAGCGGGAATGGGAGCAACAGAAGTGGATGTGTCCGTAGTGGAAACTCGGAGGGATGTGATTGCCTCGAGCATTGAAAGAATGTCTGATGATGAGACAGATGAGGATGACACTGTCTCGGGTATAGATGGAAGGTCAGACAAAGGAGCGGAGAGAGATAACTCCGTGCTTGGTAATGTAGGGATATTCAAAGATGGACTATCTGAAGATATTGGAACTCCCGTGATTGATGAAGAGGAAGGAGGATCTGATTCGATTGATGTGTTCGTAGATGGCTTGGTTTCAGAAGCGGATTCTTCAGTGGAGATGAAATTGATGGTGTGGGTGTTTGGTTTTTGAGATTCTGAAGAATTATGATTTGGGGCATGATTGGGAAAGGGTTGTTTAAAAACATCCGAGTGCTTGATTTGGGGGAGCATTTGGGTTATCCAGAATGAGCTCGCCTTTATCAATGAATTTTTGGACAAGATTTTTGAAAGTCTGACATCGTTCGATGTCATGACCTTTGGTTCTGTGATAATGACAGAAATCGTTTTCCCTATACCAGAATGGGCGTTCTCGGCTTTCATCAATATCCCTAATGGGGGAAGTTCGATCATGCGAACTTCCAACATTTTTTCTAAGATGGAGGCATATGATTCCCCCAATGGAGCGAAGGATCGAGAAGATGAAGGCCCTTTTCGAGAAGATGAGGGATCTCTTCGTGGTGTTTGATTAGGAGTATTGTCAGCTCGTGATGTTCTTAATACGATGGCATTGGTGGATCCTTGATTTTTGTCTTTAGAGGGGGAAGAATTTGGTTTGGTGAATCGAGAAAAATCGGGTTTCGATTTAGAGCGAAGTTTTAACTTCCCTTGTTCAATGGCGCGAGATTCAAGTTTGCGTGCCATCGTAAAGGCCTCTTCAAAGGTATGAAAAGTTTGGATCCTTAGAGTGGAAGAAATGTGATTAGCACAAGATCGGGTGAACAACTCGATTTGTTGGGATTGGGGAAGGGAGAAAGACAATTGGTTGATTATCCCTCTCCAACGAGCGACAAAGTCTGCTATAGACTCATCGTCGAATTGGCGAATGTTATAAAGATCTGTGATTGAGATCTTATGCGCGATATTTATTGAGAAGTTTTCAACAAACATCTGGGCCAATTGAGAGAAAGAAAACAAAGAATGTTGAGGGATGTTATTGTACCAGTCCAAAGCGGGACCCGCTAGAGACATAGGAAAGGTACGGAGCATGAGTTCCTGATCCTGGACGATAAGGTAGCAAGCATGTTTGAATGCTCGCAGATGTTGTTGGGGGTCTTCCCGGCTATGAAATTTTGAGAATTTGGGAAGTTCCCATTGGGGAGGATAAGGCTTAAAAGCCACCGAAGGATGAATGGGTTCATTGCACACTTCTTCAAAGGAGTATGAAGGACGGGTTCCTTTTGTGGAGGCTTCCAAGTCTGCAATTTTCTTGAAGAGAATTTGAACTACGTCGGATTGGGGAGGAGGTACATTGGTATGTCCTACATAAGAAGCAAGTGGTGGATGTTGTTGAGATGTCAATGGGGGATTCATCTGTTGTTGGATAGGATGATAAGAGGAATAACCAGGTGTTCTGGGTGACACCGGGTGGGGTATTTGCTGTGAGGCAGCTTGCGTATAGGCAGGCTGTGAGATAATAAGTGGTTGAGAAAATATAGGTTGGGTGACGGATGGAACCTGTGATTGGTGGACTCCTATGTTTGTTGATTGAATAGGGACAGATTGAGGAACATGGGTGTTGGTTAGATTGGACATGTTGGGGAACAAGACCTGAAAGGGACCTTCTACCGCCGGATTTGGTACCAAGGGTGCCGATACTAGGGGATGGGCGAAGGTCGCAGTTGCTGGAATATTGGAAGAAAGATTCACTGGAGGACGAGAAGTAGGAACCAACTGACTAGCCGGAGGGGGTTGGCTCATGAAGAGGTACTGACCTTGAGACACAATGGAGGGCATAGACGAATTGACGGCAATGTGCGGGTGTGCAGACGCATTCATTATAGCCAGGGCAGAAGACCTCTCAGAGATGGGTTGTGGAATATTCGAGGTAACTGCGGTGTTAGGGATAGGTAAGACTAATTGAGAACTAGTCGACATGGTAGGTGGAAGAGAAAAGGGAGGCATAGGGGCTTCGCCCTTCTCCGTGGCTCGAGGCAAGAGAGATGGTGCAAACTGCTCTACAAGGGCCTGGGATGATCCACGAGGATAATTGTACACTTGTCGGATTGGTGGGTCTTGGTCAGATATTTGGATCGACTTGTGTACTAGGTAGTCCATGAGGGCTATTGGATTGCGATCGAGGAAAGCCTGAAATTCAGGATCCCCGCGAGGGACATACTCCGAGCCAGATGATATCTCGGAGGGACTAGGAGAAGCTGGACGTGATGGAGGTGCTTTGGTTTGATAGAAGGGATTATACGACCATGAGGGGGAACCAACTAACAAATGGTCCCGAGGAAGATGGGAGGGTGCCAAACATCCACGCTGGTGGTGATTTCGGAGGAAGAAGGAACCTGTTGGGCCATTTTCCTAGATTGTGACCGGGTGATAACCGTCATAAGCAAGCAAGAAAGAAGATTGTCCTAGCTAATGCACAAACAATTCAAGCAGCGCAAGTGATTATCTCCTTTAAATTTTGATGCTCTTAAGAAAAGAAAAAAATGTTAGGGAAGGCTTTTTAGAACAGGAACTACTCAGATAGCCAAACTAAGGATGGTTTGGGTAATGTGTGGTGAGGAGTCCCGAAGGCACTTCAGTAAAAGACCGGTACGTGGCTTGATATAGGGGCCTACCCCCGCACTTCACACACCGCTGCGATAAGGGAGTCGGGTGCTTTGCCAATATATACCAAAATCTTCCGTGAATTTATAGCGCGGCCCGAGTACCGCGTAGGCTCTTCCTCTTGGATATCACTTCCAAGTAGGCGAGGCCAGGGAAGGAGTTTTGTTTAGATGCTTTATACCTAGTGATTTTGGCTTTGTGTGCAAGGGTGAAAAATAAAAATCAAATAGTGTCACTACCGATTTTGATCAATTCTCCAACCTAATTAAAACTAGATGAAAAAGCATGCAGCAATGACAAAGAAAAGGTTCTTTTTAAGCACTTAAAACGAAATGTTTGATTTCGATGAAGACAAGTCAAACAAGTTCTTTCCCAAATGCGATTAAGTTCCTTTTAAGCACCAAAATTGAAGTGTTTGGATGTGATAGACAACCAACAAAGAAATCCTAAAAAAGGAGAAAACACCGTAAAAGAGGAATACCTGTAGATTTAGCTCTCCAAGGTGTGTGGACTTCAAAAAGCGCGTTGTTGAGCTCTTCCCCTCGAACAATCCCACGAACAAGCAAAGTGCTCCGCAAGAAAAGATCAAGCAAACAACAAACAAGATCCGGAAAGATATATCCAGATAGTGGTGAAATGAAAAATTTCTATTTTAAGGAAATAGAAAAATTTCAAGATAATGATTTCGCCTAAAAGCAAGATTGAAATGATGAACAGAAATGCTCAAATAGGACTGATAGAAATCAGTGAAGAAAAGGAACAAAGTTCAAAACTAGAAAAGAAATGAACTTACCAATAAGGGACTTTGGTTGTGTCCCACCGGGCGTGCCAGAATGTAGATCAAGAATTTCGTGCTTGTTACCTGTCCAAGTTAATGTACCAAACTAAACACAAAAACCCTGAAAAACTCCAATGAAATCGATACCTGATGAAGATGTAGACGGATGAGGAAGCCGATGTAGACAAGACGGGCGCACACGAGCAATTTGCACAATAGATCCGAATAACCTGCAAAACACCGATGCTTGACAGAAAAAGACCACGTTAAAAGATATTTAAGTGGACTGCCCAAGAAGCGGGTCCGAGAAGCGATAAGCTTCCTCGGCGGATGTCAGTCCACGTTTTCAATTAAGAAAAGAAGCATACATGATAAAAGATGTAAATAAAGACTAGATTTTCTGATTGCAGTAATAAAACAAAACCCAACAATGACAAATAAAGTACGAAAACAGAACCGGGAAATAATGCTTTGATTTGTGTTACTGTGACCTTTTACTGTCTGCAGGGAAATCGGCGTCGGCCCGGGTAGAATCGGCGCGGCCCGTGTGTCGCGTCGATCGGGTAAGATCGGCGTCGACTGAAGGTAGACTGACCAATCAGGGACTGTGCGATGAGATTCGGGGATTGGAATATGAATGTGGTCTGCTGGATGTGCCGAAGATGGAGAGACACTGGAGCAGAGTCACCGATGATGAACGGTGGTGTGTGATGTTGATATGATACGGCAGAGTAACGGTGCTCCTCTCGAGGATTGATTAGGACAGATCTGCCCTAATTTGAGACAATTGATGCTAAAAAGATCTCTCCTTATTCAACCTGAATCTTTCGCTCTCTGTTCGCTGCGTAAGTGCTTTCTTTCGTCTCTTTTTCTTCGTCTCTTCGGTCTCTCTTTCGGTCCCTAGAACTGAGTTCTGGACTTGCTTTTATAATCGGCGCCGCTCCTAGAAAATCGGCGCCGACCATATGGGTCGGCGCCGATCGCGGAAAAGACTCCCGAGGTGCCTAAAAATGATCGATTTCGAGAAAGATAAGACTTATCCCGACTATGGGAAAATATCCCGCTTAGGGAAGATTAAAAATAGATGTGATACATGGATAGAATAAATTTGGGGTGGATAAGTGATTAAGATGCATGGGAAGAAGCGTAATTAAATATTTAATATTTAATCACTCATGGGTAAGATGTGATGGGATGAATTAAATTTGGAATAAGTGATTAAATCACAAATTGGATAATATCCCAAGGGGATAGTTGGTGACGTAAACGTGCCCCAAGTTACCTAGGCAAGTAAACGGATGAGCTCATCTTGATGGAGGTGCGCTACAAATCCTAGTAAATGGGATCTATCTCAAACCCTTCCATTAAGTTTGTTACATTATTTTGTATATATTAGAGTAGTTTCAATTCCTCCAAGTGTGTTACGTACACATTATTTTTTTGTACATAGTTCTTTCTTCTCGCATGCTTCTTCCTCTTGCTCTTCTTTTTCTTCTAGTATTTCGGTTATCTAGCGGGTTTTCAACAATGTTACAAGATTTAGAACATCATTAAAAATGATTCTTCAAGTGACTTTAAGGGGTAGTTCTTCAAATATACAGATCAAAATTTCATGATTACATAGCAGACTCTATGCCCAATGGATGATCCAGGCTACTGATCTCCTTCATCTAGCAAGCATATGGCCCCAAAAGTCACCAAAATTGTTATCCAAATAACTCTTTTAGTTATTATGATAACTTACATATTCTAGCTCTGATATTTTCATTGCAAGTTGTGCACACCTCATTTATTTCCAAGTGGCACATTCACTTTGTCATTTTTTCCTCACGTTCCTTGTGCACTTCCCCTTCTCCCCTTTCCATTTTCCTTTTCCTCTTTATTCCACTCTTCCCCTGCGCACATCTTCTACACATCCGCCTTCCTCCCGTAAATTAATTATCTTACGTTCACATATTGCACTTGCTTCAATCAGCTAAGTCCCTAGCCCTCTTAAGGTGCCCCACACATTACTTTGTAATAATTTTTCCTTGACCATATGTTTCTTGCTCACCATTTTTCCCCATTTCCTACATATGTGTTTTGATTGTGCGCACCTTCCTTTTTTCTTTCTCCCGTGTCTTGTTATTTTTTGTGCATACTTTTGTTCCCTCCTCTACGTTATTTTGTGCTACATCATTCTTTGACATGCTTGAGTGTGCCGACGTAACCAATAAAAGTGTGACAACAAGGTTCCAAATCTTTACAACAAATCAATGAGTGACACATGGCATAAAACGATAAACCATTTACACAATTGGTCATCTTCTCAGCCGATCATCATGTGCCACATGTCTTGCGTGAGTTGCAGACATGACTAACAATATTTTGACAATAATACTTTTGCATCAGTGCTCAAATCCTTGCGTGCTTGGTCTCAATTGATAGCTACTAAAACAGGCTATAGTGTTAGATATTCAAATTCAAATTCTTGGCAGATATGGTAGGTAAGAAATGGGAAAATGTCAATCTGGGCATTAATGAGCAGATCTAATTGCTCCAACCAACCAAATTGATTGTATTTGTCTTATTTCCTTTTTCAACATGCCAAATAGACTTGGAGAAACGCATTTGAATGATTTTCGTGGATTTGTAGCCATTGAATGTTTTTGTTGGTGGTTGTATTTCAAATTCAGGTTTTCCCTCCTTCTCTTCTTCTTCCTCCATCAATTCATCTATAAATGTAAGAGCTGGGATCATTATTAATGTTGGAAATTTTGGATCCTTACGCTTTTCTAAGGACTTCATATTTTTGTATTCTAAGTTACAGACCTCTAGATTTGTCTTGTGCATGTGGATATCAGCCTCTTTCACCATTGTAACAATTCTGTGCATTTCTGGAAGTAATGGAAGCATTGTTTTGTGACTATTCTGTATCCTAAGTGTGTTGATATTCCTTCTTCTTGCCTTCCTTTTGTATTGTGTGTTTTCTGTGTCACCTTACATCCCTTGTAGCTCCATTTTAGTTGTGTTTCATTAATTTGATCATGTAAATGTGTGTTGGCTTGTGTTATGCATGCCTAGCCTTCCCTCATGCTTTTCCTTTCATTTTTCTCAAAATAGATAGTGTTCATTCCCTTTTTATGGTGTTATCGCCTTCCTTAGATTAGTTTTCCATTTTTTATCCTTCTATCCTGTTGCTTTGGCATCTTTAGCTTAGTTTTCCCTTCCAACTTTAGGATTAGTCATAGCAATAGAAATAGATAGAGGAACCGGCCTTCTCATGAGATCTGTCTCAAGTGTGTAAGGTCCCACACTTGGAGAGGGTTCCATTTTTGTCTCAAAAAAATCAAATCTTTTAGATATGAGACACGATTGCACGTTTGAACGTCCAATAGTCACTACCTA
Organism: Taxus wallichiana var. yunnanensis; assembly: GCA_018340775.1. NCBI lineage: Eukaryota > Viridiplantae > Streptophyta > Pinopsida > Cupressales > Taxaceae > Taxus > Taxus wallichiana. Next base: position 337,262,770 of record CM031242.1, read on the forward strand.
CAACCATTTGATTTTTGATATAAAAATATCAAAAGTGACTTGTTTTTTATTTTTTAATTAATTCACCGCCCTCAACCATTTGATTTTTTTTTTTCATTTTTGGATACAAACACATGTAACATAAATTGATCATATTTGATATAAACATTGTTTTGGCACACACCCTCCATAAGATTGATTCAACATTTAAAGAGTTAAAAAAATTGGCGGTGTTGAGCTAAAAAAATTATTTTCTCAGACCTAATGTGAAAGATTTCTTACAATGGTGCAAAAAAATTCAAAATAGCAATATGGACATCGGAAAGAAAGTAAAATGTTGATGACATGATGCCTTCATTCCTTCAAAACATTGGCTTGGAGGTTGCAAGCTTTGAGTTCATATTTACACAGGAAGATTTATTTGAGACAAAATGTTCCAATTATGAAGGTTCTGGGAATCCTAAATTATATCTCAATAATATTAGTTTCATTTGGTCATGATTTAATGCATCATATAATTGTAAAAATACGGTTACTTACTGATGAATCTTTAGAGAAAAACAAGTTCAATGATGTTGCAAAATACATAATTGTTGAAACATTTAACATAGATTCTAATTCGTAAGACAAATAATTGTTAAATGTGTTGTGGAATTTGTTGCAACAATTTGAGGATGTCGAATATGTTCAAGATTATATTAGTGTTGTATCCAAAAATAACACCCTCTTATCTACTTACGCACGTGGATGAGGATATCAATGTTTCGTGTAACATGGGACCATCTCCAAGTTATGGGATCTTACATACGAGAGATGGACCTCCGAAGAAGGTTGATTCCTCTACCTATCTCTAATGCTAACACTACTCCTAATGCGGGAAGAAAATCCTAACCTAAACATGTCAAGGGACCAGGAATAGAATGATATGTAGAAAGGGGAAATCCTAAGCTAAGGAAGGCAATAGCACCAAAAGAGGGTTGATCACTCTCCATGAGGGTGTAGGAGATAGAGAGGTCACGGGAGAAGAGGGGGATGACATGTGCCATAGATCAACACAAAGGCTCGGCCTTCCAACATGTGCAACACATGAACATGGGGATAGCAAGTGGGAATACGCACATCATGCCAGAAAATGTAAACAGAGAGGTGAGATGCAATGAAAATGAGAAAGGGAAGATAACAGTTCTTCAAAACATTATTTTATTGCTTGAGGATGCACAATCGATTACATTCATTGTAGGAGGCAATAATACATTGCGAGACCATGTAAAGGTCTCAAACACGTTGGAATTCAGCCACCATTCTAGCATGGTGCCATTACAACAAAGAGGGATCCTTTTTATGTAGCAGAACTCTGTTATTTATAGAAGAAGGAGAGAAGAGAAGGATAAAGAGAGGGAAACTCACATTCAAATCTGCAACCACCAATAATAAGTGATAAATTCCTGTAAATTTGTCTATAGGCTATCGGATGTGCTTCCCCATGTCTGTTTGGTATGTAGAAGAAGGAAGGAGACCAAATCTATAGAAATTTGGGTGGTTAGATCGATTAGATGTGTGCATTAATGATCAAAATGATGTTTCCTTATTTTCTACCTACCAAATCCCACCTAAATCTAATTTTGAATAGTCCAACATGTATTCCACATCAGCATCTTTCAAATGAGACTAGGCACATGGGAATTTGAGCACCAGAGAAAATTCATGGTCACAAAATATTGTCGAGCCGTTTGGGCATGCAAAACACATGGTGCGCCGATTGATCGAAGGATTCAGCCAACTATTCATTTTTTTGTCATTTCAGCCATATGTCACGTGTTGGTTGGTTGTTAAGATTCAGTGCCCTATTGGCGTGCTTTGATAGGTTATGTGTTGCATACTCAAGTATGATAGTTGATGATATGGGACAATAACAGAGTGCGAAGAAGGGCATAAAGCGTGAAAGGAGGAGGTACAAGAATGTAGAAGGAAGGTGTGTGAAAGTAATGTGCATAGAGAAAATGGATACACACCCGCAGAGACAAGTATGCAAGCGGGGCATAGAAAAGCACAAAGTAGCTCGCGGGGGATAGAATAGAAAGAGTGTGTGAACCATCTAGGTAGAAAGGAAGCGCACGGAGGAATGCCAGAGACAACAAATTTGGAGGAAATTTTACAAGGGTGCGCGCAAAGGGTGCATGACATACTAGGAAGTTAGTGGGTGCACGAAGGAAGGTATATAGAGGAAATGAAATAAGGTAGATGAATGTAGAGGAAAGGGGAAGCATGCGAAGCAAGTGTGAGAGAAAGAAAAAGGAAAGGGGATGCAAAGGGGAAGTGGGAAGGGAGTGCTAGGGCATGTGGAAGGGAACAAATTGAGTGCGTGTAACCTGATATGTGAAACATCACAGTCAGAATAAAATATAAGTTGTCTAAATAACTAGGGAGTTATTTGGGACAACATTTTTAGTGACTTTCGAGAGCCATCTCGCCTACTTAATGAAGAGACTAGTAGCCTTAAAATTCTAGTGGGCATGAATTCATGCGTTAATCTTGAAGATCTGATATGTAACTTGGAGAACACCTTGGAGTCACTTGAAGCGTTGTTTGAACTCTAAATCGAACTGTTGTTCTCACATGAACATGCTTTGATTTGAATTGTGAGAGTGGAAAGCTGAGTATGTACTATTAGAACTGAACGCCTCTTTAAAAAAAAAATAAACCGCCATCCTAGGAAGCAACAAAAATGGCGTGCGAAGGCATGGAAGGAAAGAGCATAGGTTCCAGGAAGAGCACGTTAGAACAAAAACACAACACTATGTACAAAACTGAAAATCATACGTGTTTCAAGAGAAAACATGTAGAGTGTGTGCGGGCACTTATTTTACTAAAATCAAACCTACTCTAACCTATACTAACCAGAAGGAAAGGGTACTCAAGTAAAACCCGAAAGAGGAAGGAAGAAGTAGTTGCCTTTCCTCAGAAATTGTGACCATGTAACTGATTTGGCATTAGACATGGTCTAAAACAAGAGTGTCTTACTCGATGGTATTTTACCCTCCTCAAAGTATCATCAAAAAAGATATATACCTTCGAAGGTGATCTACACTTGGATTCGGGAGGTGTGTCTATTGACCTTTGGTGCTCTAAATTTCATCATCATGCTCTTAAGTGAGCATGACCGGTGGAAATTCCATCTTTGGCTCTAGGGTAGCCAAATATCTGATTGGGAATGATTTGAACCTTGTGCTCTTCCCATTGTTTTGAAGTGTAATCCCACATATGGTATTATCTTACGAGACTCTCCTCCCGTATGGGAGCTCTTGTAGGGCCGGGTCGTGACAAAGATGGGGCGTATGGTTCTACCTCTACAAGTAACTCGGTCTCCTCCAAAATATTGCCCTTTAGAACTAATCGAATTTCTTCCTAAATAGGTTCCTTGATGATCTCATCATCCCAATCAAATTTTCACCATTCTTCAACCATTCTAAAATTGTCAAACATGATGGCATATGCTAGGGATGGTGCTTAGGTAGGAAGCTATTCATTTTTTCACATGATTAGGCAGAGACTTGGGAGAAGATGGAAGGATGGACATAGAAGTGATGGAGGGCATGAGTGTGGGAAGAGTGGGGGCACATGCAAAAGGAATGGGATCACACACGAAGTAGTGAAGGGAGAAAAATGTAGGTGAGAGAATGGAGGAGGGAATTCTCAACATGGGTAACACGTAGAAAGCTAAGAACATAGGAAGTAGGCTGAGATGATGTAGGTTGGATTAGAGGAACATGAGGGCTATAATATGGTAGAGCATGGTTCCCCCATTGACAAGGTTGCCACGCGCTAGACTTATAAGCCTCCATTCACTCTGTACACGTTGTTATATAGGGCAGCATCTTAGTGATAAAATATAGCTTCTGTTGGGTGCTAAACCAACTTGGTACAAGGCCAACCCATGGACAAGGGACCTTGAAACCAACTCTATTTGCCTTTATAGAGAACTTGACTCTAAGTTACATCATGTCCATCTCCATATTTTTCACATTCCTCTCAAAATCAACATTTGTTATAGAGTCTCCACCATCATCTGCATAAACATGTTCTTCATAAACATTTTGTTTAGAAAAATAACGATATAGGTCAGTGGAGGGTGGTTTATATGCATGTTGTTGATGGGGCTCAAAAGGCTGACTTGGAGGAATATTTTGAAACTATGGTTATGGAGGTAAATAGATTTTCTACTGCAAATGTAGGAAGGGAAAGACGTCATGATTGCACAACTTGAAAAGAAGAAGGTGGAATAATGGCAAGAAGGAGAAATAGATGAAAGGAAAGAAGGGAAAATTGTTCTGTGAATGAGATAATGAGTGTGTTTGAATCAGTGGAGTCTCCAAATGTATTGAAAAATGCCTCCAAAGGTTGAAGATTAATAATAATACACCAAAATTACTAATATGAAGATGTATAGCTCTTCAAATTTGTCCCATCGGGCGTGCCAAAACTATTATATCCAAAAACATCACCCTCTAATCTACTTTCAAGCATGGATGAGGTAATCAATGTTTCTGGGTAACATGGGACCGTCTCCAGTTTTTGGGAGCATGCGCATGGAGATAGACCTTTGAAGAAGGTCGGTTCCCTAACTATCTCTAATGCTAACACTACTCCTAATACGAGAAGAAAATCCTAACCTAAACATGCCAAGGGACCAAGGATAGAAGGATACGCATAAAGGGGAAATCCTAAGCTAAGGAAGGTGATATCCCTAGAAAGAGGGTCTATCACTCTCCACGAGGGCACAGAAGATAGAGAGGGCACGGGAGAAGAGGGAGGATGACCTGTGCCATAGATCAACATACATGCTCGGCCTTATAGCACACGCAACACATGAACACGGGGATTGCAAGTGGGAATACACATAAAATGCCATAAAATGCAAACAGAGAGGAGAGATGCAATGAAAATGAGAAAGGGAAGACAAGAGTTCCTCAAAACGTGATTTTATTTCTTGAGGGATGCACATTCAATTTCATTCATGGCAGGAGGCAAGAATACATTGTTGAGACCATGTCAAGGTCTGAAACCCATGGGAAGTCAGCCACCATTTTGGCATGGTTTTGTTACAACAAAGAGGATCCTTTTTATAAAGCAAAACTTTGTTATTTATAGAAAAAGAAAGAGAGAAGAGAAGGAGAAAGAGAGGTAAACTTGGAATCAAATTTGTAACCACCAACAACAAGTTATAAATGGTCGTAAATCCACCTAAAAGGCTATTAAATGCACTTCCCCATGTCTTTTTGGAATGTAGAAGAAGGAAGGAGACAAAATCCATAGAAATCTAGGTGATTGGATCGATTAGATGTGTGCATTAATGATCAGAATGAAGTTTCCCTATTTTCCACCTATCAAATCCCACCTAAATCTGATTTTGAATAGTCCAATGTGTAGTTCATGTTAGCATCTTTCCAATGAGACTGGGCATGTGGGAATCTGAGCACTACAGCAGAAGTCATGGTTGTTAGAAGATTGTTAGAGCCATCTAGGCATGCAAAACACATGGTGTGCGCTGATTGATTGAAGGATTCAAACAACTATTCATTTGTTTTATCATTTTTGCCATGTGTCACGCATTAGGCATTATCAAGATTCAACACCATGTTGGCATGATTTGATAGGTTTCATGTTGCACACTCGGCTTTTATAGTTGATGAAATGGGACAATAAAAGGCACGAAAGAAGGTGCAAAGCAAAAAAGGAAGAGGTGCAAGAATGCGAAAGGAAGGTACGTAAAAGCAACACGTGTGGAGGAAATGGATACACACTTGTAGGATATAAGTATGCAAGTGTGGTGTAGGAAAATATTGAAAGTAGCGGGTGGGGACATAAGAGAAAGGGTGCATGAACCAGCTAGGTAGGAAGGGAGCATGCGGGAGGAATTCCGAGACAACTAATTTTGACGGAAAGTCTGCGAGGGGTGCATGACAAACCTGGGAAGAAAGTGGGTGTGTAGAAAGGTGCAAAGGGAAATGAAATAAGGTGAATGTAAAAGGAAAGAAAAGGAATTCCCATTTTAAGGCTTTTTAAACAAGTAAAGAAATATAGGAAAGATCTATTTAAAGAACATATCTGAATATTTGTTACCAATATTCATCTGATATCACGTTGTTTTAAACTTGGTGACATAGGACAACGTAACCAGCAGCTTGCGATACTTTGGCCAAAGTTTTACAACATATTGTGTATGTCTCTATTCCTAGATGGCATACTCATCATTTTGGAATACGTCCTTCACCTCACTCCTCTATTATCATGATTGGTCTTTATTGACTACCATCAGTCCACTTGTCCCAGGTTTAACCCTAGCCCTAGTTAGAAACATAAATTATTATAGGAAGATGCTCACAATGACTTAGGGTAAATGGGCATACTCGGTTGACCTTAAGTCAACCGGGTGTGCCAAGGTACCCTGAGCCATTGGAAGCTACTTCCTATCCTAAATATGCCACTAACCTGACCTAGAGAGAAACTAAGTTCAAGTTCTTATTGTGTGTAGATCTGGATGATCAATGCGGAAGGGTGATGCCACATGTCAACTACAACATGTTGTATTCTCGAGAAGACCCAAGTCTTCTTGAAAGTACAACCCTGTAGTTGGCATGTGCCAACATCCTACATAAAAACTACCTCATCGAGATGTACATACCCCAAGGAGATTATTAATACATTGTTAATTTGGATTAATACACTGGTTTTAGTAACCCTGCTAAACCCTAATCCAACTCTCCTTAAGTTCTTATTGTATACTTGTATCAATCGAGTATTAAAGAACTTCGTTAAACTCATGGTTGCTTTTAATGTTCATTTTCATGGTGTAACCAACAGTTAACCAAAACAGGACAGCGATATCATAAGTTTCATTTAAATGTACTTTAACTTTCAGGAAGGTTTAACAACCGCATATATCCAACTAAAGTAGACTTCATACAAAATGAAGTCTAATAATTAGTAATCATATCTCCAAACCTTTTAGGTTTATATTCAATTGAGAGAGAGAAAGAGTCTTCCTCTAAATGATTAAGTATTAGGGTATATCATTCCCAATATCCATAGTTCTTACTTCATGTTTATTACACAACACATTACTATGTTAAATTGTTTAGATAAAACACATCATATTATGCAACTCAACAAGTTGCTTCATTATAAGGGAAATTGAACTAATTCCCATTATCCATCTTATCAAAGATAACAAGATAAGCATAACATAATATAAAGAATATAAACAAGATAGAACTTTCATCTTCTTATAAAAGTATGAGATAATTTACACAACCAATGCAAATAAATCACAACTCACAATTCATCATTACAACTTATAAAATTTACAAGACTATGCACTTTAGGAAAATTGCATAACAACAACCTTCAATCTATAAAGTATACAACTTTTCTTTTACAATACAACAAAAGAATGAATCATAATTCTTTACTAAGAATTAGACATATATCAGCCAATGCATCATATAATATTTTTCCTTCTTTTACCACTTACGTCATCCATCTGCAAAAATAGCTAGCACGGGTCAATTCAATGAATTGAGCATGATAAGCACTAAGCATTAAAATGAAGTGCATTCCACTAATTGTTTCATTAAAGCAACACTTACTTTAATGAGATAATTAAAACATCATACAATAAACATAAGTGATACCAAACAGAAAAGAAGTACATTAATAAATCTAGATCAACTTTTAAGAGAAGAGTAGAATATAATAAACAATATCTACCTAAGAACTTAAAGTTCTATTGATCCTATCAATGGCTTGTAAACAAACAATAGATCCTGCCATCCCATTATTTCATAATTCTATCCTAATAGAATACCACATTTATCTTCTCTATGAGACAAAAGAAGTGTAAACAACATGGTTCATTCTAGGATTATTCATCTATATCCTAAGCAAGAATAAGAAGAACCATTATGTACCATGCCCAAACCTATAACATCTAAAAAATAGACTAGATTCATAACATGAATTACCTGTTCCTTTCTCGGGTAACAATCTTGCACATTCAACATTAGAATATACATCAAAACAAAATTCCATAATAATACAAGAAGGTATAGAAAATCATAATAGACCAACTAATTCCAATTCCAACTCTTCATGTTAGAAGCTATCAATCAAAGATCAAAAATCAATGTTCACAAACAAAGTAGCCCCAAAGAGGAGTTAATCTCTACTCAAGTTCTTCACAAAAGATAAAGAGTACAAGAGACAAACCTACTCCTATCCATATAAACTAGGCAAGACTAGTCAACAACAATTCAAACCCATAAGTATCAATTTACTTATCAATAAAACCTCTTGGCTACTACTATCTCTCTACATTATTTCAACAATGATTCAACAAGGTAGACCAACAGTCATAAGAAATCACCATCTCGAAAGAGAATCGAGTACAAAGAAGTTCAAACAATGAGCTTATCCAAAGACAGAGGAATGGTAACTCAAATAAGGAAAGAACCAATGATAAATCATTTTGTTCAACTAAACAAGAAGTTCCAGATTCAAACCAATTCAGGATGAAAGCATACTACAGACCCGAACCATATACTGATCTCAAAAGAATACGTATATATATATATATATATTTCTTTCTCAAAAAGAAGTCAAAGACTCAATCATTGTATCAGTCGAGAATAACATCCCAAAATAGTAAATTATAAAGTTTAGAATTACCTACAAACCCAAGACTGGAGACTTACAATTGCCTCACCACTAAATACAAAAAGGTAAGTAGTTCGTAATTCAAAAGAATCAAACTCAATACAACTAAATGGAGAAGGTATCCTTCCTGATTATTTCAGTGTCCAAGGTAATAACCCAAATCTTCCACTAAGACCCAAATTTATTTAAAGAGACAAAAGAGAGAGAGCAAGAACCCAAAATGCCTAATACAAAAGATGTCTCAATCTTAACTCCAAAGCAATAGAAATGAATGGAATATCAAAACAAAACTTCACAACCACAAAATTGTGACAGTGGTGACTTAGTACAAAACAATACAATCAACCCAAATGTGGGTTCCTCAAAATAGAGGGGAAAGAACACTTCCTTCTATTCCACACCAATAATACCATCTCAAGAAGTCGATATATAATAAAAAAGTTCCACATTCCTTAAGCATGATGTTTATAGTTCCAAATCTCAAAGAGATTTTAAATGACTCAAACAAACTTTCACCCAGTTCCTGGTGAGTAGTCACTCAAATAAAGAGTTATAAGCTTAGTCATTTAATAAAAGAATAACCCAATACAAAATACCATAAATAAAATCAAATGAATCGACCCAAATACAAGCTCATAACACTCAAGTGTTAAATAGGAGTACAGTGACAAACCCAAGCTTCACACACAAACGTTTAGAACTTCACTAGCAAAATAATGCAAGTACAGTGCCCAAATATGAACTCCAAGCAACAGTTCAAAATGCATAAGTTTTCCAAACACTGGTTCCGATCAAAATGAAGCTCCAACACAAATTTAATCAAAACACAAAGTACCAACACAAGTCTACATCCAAAAACACAACCCAAAAGCAAAATCAAATAGAACTCAAGTTTCCCTAAGCTCAGATCCATATATTTTCACAAAGATCAGTTCAAAGCTCCATAACTTTGAATACAAGATCTAGAGTGCAAAAATAGAGATACAAAACAAGTTTCACATACCATTTTCACTTGCATGCTTGGTCATAAAACTTGCACAGAAAGATAGTTTTCCAAAACAACACTATTTTAGCCATGGTTTCATATCAAACACCACAAGGATTCATAAACCCATAAAGAAAAATAACTAGACAGACATGAAAACATGAATCTCATGAGAGTAGAGTTGTTCTAATGAATCATTTAGAAGAACACAAAGAATTTTAATAGTTAGAGCCTATCATGCCTGATAGTGCTTCCACCAAATCGAAGGAGACTTCCAACCGAGCTTCCAACTCTTTTTCTCCTCCACGAAAGATCAACAATCAAACATCTTTTCCTCCTACGCCTCATATACTTTCCTTCAATCAAAAATAGGCCAAGAAACCAAAAATAGCTTTGAAGTGAAGGTCAAACTATTGGTTCAAGAACCAGTTAGCTCCATGCAGAGAAAAAATCCACCATGCATGCAAAACCAAATGACCTCCTACAAACCCACCTTCTAAGTTTCCAAGATGGTTTGCACACAAAGACCGAGGCTCATTAATGCCATAAATTCCATTCAATCCAAAATTCCCACTTATCTTTCCTTTCCACCACCTCCTAAATCTAGTGAATGCCAATTCCACACAAAAATACAATTCCATCTTTTAGTGGAGCTTCCACGTAAGCCTCCACCAAGTCTACTAGCCCCTACCAAATCTGGTAGTACTTCCATCATTTAAACCCTTTCAACTCATTTAAATGCCATTGGAACCATCACCCTTGTGACATGTGACCCCTTAGGTTCCCTTTAATAGTTTAGGATGGATTCAAATAGAACTTAGGTTAGTTTAACAATTACCAACATAGGTCTTAAAACATTTTCCATTAGAATTCCCACCTTAGGTTAGGTTCAATTCATAACCCTTTAGTATTAGGTATTAGTTAAAATAGCCTAGTATTACTTTAGTAACCCCTTCCCTTATTCATTTAGCACAATGCTTAGGTTAGGATGCCAACCCAAAATTAGAATAAGAGGCTTAGGTTAGAACAAAATTCAAATAAGTAAACATAGCTAGAACATAGGTGTTCTTACCTAGCTTAGGATACTGTTAGGATAATTCTTAGGTTTTAGGACTCCGTATTCATCCTCTATGAATTGAATTTTTCTTAAGTCCTTATAGTCCTACCAAGATCAATCACCAAAGACCCGAGCACAAACATACAACTTGAATGAAAACACGTTCAAATAAGACCAAGAATTAGTATCATACAAAGTTCAGTCTTCTATGTCCCTTAAACTACTTGAATGTCAATTTATCATTCAATCTATGAAGAAGATTTGAAACATTCCTTGATCACTGAAATTGATCCAAGGATGAGTCAGAAGAAGAAATAAGTCTGACAACTCTTAAAGCCATATTGCAGCTCATCTTTCCAAAGTGAAAATGAATTCTTGATAACCATATAATTTTAGTCTAATGATTTTTAAGAATAGAAAATATTTATCCTTATCAAGCATGATCTTCAATAGTCAAAAGAACACATCTTTATCCAAAAATCACATGTCAACACTTGAATGCAAAAGAGGAATATATCAGTTGTCGAGGGTGTTACATGCTTCCCTCCTAAAAAGAATCATCATCCCGATGATTATCTCATCTTTTTTTTTAAACATTTGCATCAAGGAAAATCAACTTATTCACTTTTCTTACCATATGTCAAAAACATATCAACATTATTAAGTTCCAGAAATCAGCATTACATAGTTGTTTATTCAAAATAAATAAATATCTACCCAAAACTGGCATACTTATTGTATTATAAAGATAAAATCACAATTTTTTATCAGTCAACAGAATCAATCTTTTCAAATAGATATGGAAAAGTAGTTTTCATATCCTCAAGGTTTTCCCAAGTTGCACTCTCTTCATTAAACTGGTCCCATTGGACCTTGCATTGACTTATCTCATGATTTCTCAAATGCAACTAGTGAGTTTCAAGCACTCGTATGGGTTTAACCATGATTATTCCTGGGTCCTGGACCTGTAAGGAATTCCAATTTAACACATGTGATAAATCTGAAACATATTTCTTAAGCAAAGAAATATGGAAAACATCATGCATTCATGACAAAAGCAGAGGTAATGCTAAATGATAAGCTATAGGGTTGATTACTTCAACTATCTCAAAAGGTCCCACATAATGAGGTGATAACTTGGCAGCCTTGCCAAAAGTTATAGAACTCTTTTTCGGTTTAACCCAAAGAAAGACTTTCTCACCAAGTTCAAATTTCCTATCAACCCTCTTTAAGTCAACATAACTCTTTTTCCTATCTATTTCTTCTTTCAAGTGTTCACGAATCAATTTAACTTGTTGTTCCATTTCAGTAAGAATTTCAGGTCCAATTACCTCTCTATCCTCCATGTTGTCCCAACTAACAGGGTTCTACATTTTCTTCCGTATAATGCCTCGAAAGGTGCCATCTTAAGAGAAGCATGATATGTATTATTGTATGTGAATTCAACTAATGGAAGATACTCTTCCCACTTATATTGTTGATCCATGCAATACATCCATAACATATCTTCTAAAACTTGATTTACTCTTTCAGTCTATCCATCCATTTCCGGATGATACGCAAAACTGAAATTCAGCTTAGTTCCTAAAGCTACATTAAGCATTTGCCAAAATCTTGACGTCATCATTCTAGGATCTCTATCCAAAATGATTAATTCAGGTACTCCATGTAATCTAAAAATTTCATGTACAAATATTTTAGCCAAAATAGGAGAATCATCCTTCAGATTCCCAACAATAAAATGTGCTACCTTTGTTAGTTTATCCACAACTACTAAAATAACATCATGTTTATTTCTTGACATAGGTAACCCTTGTACAAAATCCATGCTTATTACTTGCCACTTGTACTTGTGGTATGCTATGAGGATACAACAAACCGGCTGGGTGCATATGTTCCACTTTAACACGTTGACATTCAAGGCAATGTGTCACAAAGTCTATAACATCCTTTTTCATCCCTTTCCAGAAATATTGTTGTTTTATATCAACAAGCATTTTTGTAATGCCAGGGTGTCCAGAAAAAGGTGAATTGTGAAATTCTACTAACAATTTCTTTCTCAAATCATTTAGCGAAGGTACATAGACTTTGTTTTCAAATCATAAGATTCCTTCATTATCAAAGTGAAAACCTTTATACCTCAAATCATTCAATCTACAGCAAGTGCTGCTTTTTTTACTTGCTGAAAGTAAGAGTCAGATTCCATAACACTTTTTACTTCATCCTTAAACTGAGTTCTTAACGTTATAAGAGCAGAAATGTGCTTCCTACGACTTAGAGCATCAACCACTCTATTTTCTTTACCCTTTATATAATTGATGTCAAAATCATATTGAGACAAAAACTCTAACCACCTTCGTTGTCTTGCATTAAGATTTGGCTGAGTGAAGATATACTTCAGTCCAAGGTGATCAATTTTCAATTCAAAAGGTTTACCAAGTAGGTAATGTCTCCAAACTTGTAGTGCATGAACAATGGCAACAAGCTCTAAATCATGTGGAGCATAATTCAACTCATGTAACTTTAGTTTTCTACTTTCATAAGCTATGACATGACCATTTTGTAACAAAATACCTCCTAGACCTTCACCAGATGCATCAGTTACCACCATAAAATCTCCATTAGGGTCTTGGTACTAAGAATAGGTGCTGAAGTTAACTGTTCCTTCAAGGTTTTGAATGCAATTTCACATTTCTCACTCCAAACAAACTTTTTATCTTTCTTCTGTAAGGAAGTTATTGGTGCAACTATCTTAGAAAAATCTTTTACAAATTTCCTATAAGTAGCTAGCAAGTCCCATGAAGCTTCTAACTTCATGTACATTCTTAGGTGTAGGCCACTCTATTATAGCTACAATTTTTGAAGGATCTACAAAAATTCCATTCTTACTTATTACATGTCCCAAATAGTGTACTTTTGTGTCATAGAAAGAACATTTAGACAACTTACCAAATAACCATCTCTTTCTTAATATTCCCAAAACTATCTTCAAATGCTCATGATGTTCCTCAATACTTTTTGAATATATGAGAATGTCATCCAAGAATACGAGCACAAATTTTTCCAAGTATTCTTGAAAGATATTATTCATTAAATTCATAAATGTTGCAGGTGCATTAGTTAATCCAAAAGGTAAAACCGTGAACTCATAATGTCCATACCTTGTTCTAAAAGTTGTTTTATGAATATCCTCATCCTTAATTCATAATTGATGATATCCAGATCAAAGATCTATCTTAGAATATACCGATGCTCCACGCATCTGATCAAATAAATCATCAATCCTAGGGAGTGGGTATCTATTCTTGATTGTTGCTTTGTTTAACATTCTGTAATCAATGCACAATCTAAGGGTTCCATCCTTCTTTTTCACAAAAATTACAGGTGCTCCCCAAGGTGAAACACTTGGTCTAATCAAACCTTTAGAAAAAATTTCATGCAACTGAGCCTTAAGCTCTACTAATTCTATAGTAGTCATTCGATACGGTGCTTTAGAAATAGGTTCAGTTCTAGGCTTGATCTCAATCATGAAATCAAACTCCCTTTTGGGTGGAAGACCTAGGCAATTCTTCCAAAATACATCATTAAAGTCTCGTAACAATGGATATCATTCCATAACATCGTTGCTCTCTCTCTTTTGTTGATTCAGTAATTTTTACTACATATAAGGTACAACCTTTATTTTTGGCCTTTTTAAGTTGCATAGCTGACAGTTTTCTAACAGAAATCTCACGTTTCACACCCTGAATCTCTGTTTTTTTTAAGTCATCTAAACAACTAATGTGTTTTTCAAAATAGTCCACTTTAGCCTTATGTTCTATGCTAACCAATTAACACCTATGATTACATCATAAGACCCCAAAGGTGCAACATAAAGATCAACCTCAATGGAAAAGTTAGGTAAATCAAGGACTGCTCCAAAAAGACACATACTAACCATATGAACAACATTGTTCCCATACTATACAGTCCATGTTTTATCCATGTTTCCATCTTTTCTTTTTAGTTTTGATGCTAATTTACTAGAAATAAAACATTCAGTAGCTCCGATATCAAAAATAATAGTTATAGGTAAGCCAAATAACTTACCCAAACTTCTATGGGCATGGCCTATTTCTCATCTTGCTTGTTAGCTACTGCAGCATGTATCTTGTGTTGTTGATTACGATCATCCTTCTTCAAAGGACATTGATTCATGTAATGATCTTTTCCATAGTATAATAACAGCCTCCTACAGTCCCTTCCTAGGCTCGGGTTTATTTCCAGCCTTAGAGTTATCATTCTAACCCCCATAGGACTTTTGTCCATTATTATTGTTCTTAGCAAAGTTGTTCCATGCATTACCAACAAACTTGTTTGTTGCTGCTTTCTTATTAGTATCAGATGAAAACTTACTTTTCATTCCAAATTTCTTCCATGGTCCTTTCTTAGGTGCAAGAGATGATGAAGAGGAGTTGGGATTTTTCTTCCTTACTTCCTCCTTGTGAGTAGAAATTGCCTTTAATTTTTGTTCCTACCTTATGGATTTTTCAACAACCCCTTCCATCATGGTTGGGATGTGAACATCCACCTCTCCCCCTATAATGGGATTCAATCCCATGATGAATTTTTGTATCCTAAACTTCTCATCATTTTGTACTTGAGGTACATACTTAAGGAGTTTTGTAAATCATTCCCAGTACTCAGTTACAATTAGCTTTCCTTGAGCTAAGTTCTAGAATTCAGTCATTTTCTTATCATAGTAAAGTTGTGGCAGCCATCGTTTCCTAAAGTAACCTTTAAATTGATCCCATGTGATATTAGCTTCATCAATATTCAACTCAGCCTTACGGTTGTCCCACCATGAAGATGCTTTGTGAGAAAGCTGATATGCTCCCCATATCACCTTTGTTTCTTCTAAGAAATTCCTTATTGCAAAGTATTTCTCCATTTCACTGAGCCAATTCTCAGCCCCATCTCCTAATGTGGTGCCATCAAACTTAGGTGGACTTATCCTTTTTATATCATTAGTGAGTTCAGCTACTAGCCTAGCCTTTTTGTTCTCAGGTTGAACATGTATGTTAACATTGTTATTATCAACACCCACATTGGCGTTGTCCCCTGGAGGTGGCTGATTATTGTTATCATCTTCTTCTTCCTCCTCATTACCCATTACTTGTTGTTCAAGTACAACCAAATGATCTCTTGTGTCCAACAGGGCAAGCAAGGATCTCATCGAGTTTCGGGTTGCTACTCCTTCCTCAGGTGGAGGGTTATTTGCAACATTTCCTCTTGTTCTAACCATTTTCTATTACAAGAAAAAATTAAGTTTCATCAGATTATGGACACAATAGGTCCAAGAGCTACAACCTTCAGCTCTGATACCAAGATGTAACATTCCCATTTTAAGACTTTAGAAACAAGGGAAAAAAATTTTATTTATATATATAATATATGTTCTCTGTTCTAAATAAAGCATTATTTAGAACAAACATTCCATGCCAATCAATTCAAATAGATAACCATATGCAGTGTAAATGACTCGGTGATCCACCGATCTATTCATTTCATAACTCGGTAATCTACCGATCTATTTATGTTATCTTAAGTATTGAATACATATTGTATACTTCATATACTTGGTTTTCCTACCCTACACCAGGTACTGAGTGATCTATTTAAAGAACATATCTAATATTTGTTACCAATATTCATCTGATATCACGTTGTTTTAAACTTGGTGACATAGGACAACGTAACCAACAACCAGTAGCTTGCGATACTTTGGCCAAAGTTTTACAACATACTGTGTATGTCTCTATTCCTAGATGACATACTCATCATTTTGGAATACATCCTTCACCTCACTCCTCTATTATCATGATTGGTCTTTACTTGACTACCGTCAGTCCACTTGTCCTAGGTTTAACCCTAGCCCTAGTTAGAAACATAAATTATTATAGGAAGATGCTCACAATGACTTAGGGTAAATGGGCATACTCGGTTGACCTTAAGTCAACCGGGTGTGCCAAGGTACCCTGAGCCATTGGAAGCTACTTCCTATCCTAAATATGCCACTAACCTGACCTAGAGAGAAACTAAGTTCAAGTTCTTATTGTGTGTAGATCTGGATGATCAATGTGGAAGGGTGATGCCACATGTCAACTACAACGTTGTATTCTCGAGAAGACCCAAGTCTTCTCAAAATACAACCCCAGTTTGGCATGTGCCAACATCCTACATAAAACTACCTCCTCATCGAGATGTACATACCCCCCAAGGAGATTGTTAATACATTGTTAATTTGGATTAATACTTGATTTTAGTAACCCTGCTAAACCCTAATCCAACACTCCTTAAGTTCTTATTAAATACTTTATCATTTATTATGAAGAAACTTCCTTAAACTTATGGTTTGCTTTTAATGTTCATTTTCATGGTGTAACCAACAGTTAACCAAAACAGGACAGTGATATCATAAGTTTCATTTAAAATGTACTTTAACTTTCAGAAGGTTTAACAACCACATATATCCAACTAAAGTAGACTTCATACAAAATGAAGTCTAATAATTAGTAATCATATCTCCAAACCTTTTAGGTTTATATTCAATTGAGAGAGAGAAAGAGTCTTCCTCTAAATGATTAAGTATTAGGGTATATCATTCCCAATATCCATAGTTCTTACTTCATGTTTATTACGCAACACATTACTATGTTAAATTGTTTAGATAAAACACATCATATTATGCAACTCAACAAGTTGCTTCATTATAAGGGAAATTGAACTAATTCCCATTATCCATCTTATCAAAGATAACAAGATAAGCATAACATAATATAAAGAATATAAACAAGATAGAACTTTCATCTTCTTTATAAAAGTATGAGATAATTTACACAACCAATGCAAATAAATCACAACTCACAATTCATCATTACAACTTATAAAATTTACAAGACTATGCACTTTAGGCATACTACATAACAACAACCTTCATCTATAAAGTATACAACTTTTCTTTTACAATACAACAAAAGAATGAATCAAAATTCTTTACTAAGAATTAGACATATATCAGCCAATGCATCATATAAGTTTTTTCCTTCTTTTACCACTTACGTCATCCATCTACAAAAATAGCTAGCACGGGTCAGTTCAATGAACTGAGCATGATAAGCACTAAGCATTAAAATGAAGTGCATTCCACTAATTGTTTCATTAAACACACTTTAAATGAGATAATTAAAACATCATACAATAAGCATAAGTGATAACAAATAGAAAGGAAGTACATTAATAAATCTAGATCAACTTTTAAGAGAGAGAAAATATAATAAAATATCTACCTAAGAACTTAAAGTTCTATTAATCTATCAATGGCTTGTAAACAAACAATAGATCTTGCCATCCCATTATCTCATAATTCTATCCTAATAGAATACCACATTTATCTTTTCTATGAGACAAAATAAATGTATACAACATGGTTCATTCTAGGATTATTCATCTATAACCTAAGTAAGAATAAGAAGAACCATTATGTACCATGCCCAAACCTATAACATCTAAAAAAAGACCAGGTTCATAACATGAATTACCTATTCCTTTCCGGGTAACAATCTTGCACATTCAACATTAGAATATATATCAAAACAAATTCCATAATAATACAAGAAGGTATAGAAAATCAGAAACAGTACCAACTACAATTCCAATTCCAACTCTTCATGCTAGAAGCTATCAATCAAAGATCAGAAATCAATGTTCACAAACAAAGTAGCCCCAAAGAGGAGTTAATCTCTACTCAAGTTCTTCACAAAAGATAAAGAGTACAAGAGACAAACCTACTCCTATCCATATAAACTAGGCAAGACTAGTCAACAATAATCGAACCCATAAGTATCAATTTACTTATCAACAGAACCCTCTTGGCTACTAGCTCTCTACATTATTTCAACAATGATTCAAACAAGGTAGACCAACAGGTCATAAGAAATCACCATCTCGAAAGAGAATCGAGTACAGAGAAGTTCAAACAATGAGCTTATCCAAAGACAGAGGAATGGTAACTCAAATAAGGAAAGAACCAATGATAAATCATTTTCATTCAACTGAACAAAGAAGTTCCAGTTTCAAACCAATTCAGGATGAAAGCATATTGCAGACTAACATATATAACCCAAACTAATATATAATCATAATCAACAAATATATATATATATATATATATATATATATATATATTTTTTCTCAAAAAAGAAGTCAAAGACTCAATCATTGTATCAGTCAAGAATAACATCCCAAAATAGTAAATTATAAAGTTCAGAATTACCTACGAACCCAAGACTGAGACTTACAATTTCTCACCACTAAATACAAAAAGGTAAGTAGTTCATAATTCAAAAGAATCAAACTCAATACAACTAAATGGAGAAGGTATCCTTCCTGATTATTTCAGTGTCCAAGGTAATAACCCAAATCTTCCACTAAGACCCAAATTTATTTAAAGAGATAGAAGAGAGGGAGAGAAGAACCCAAAAAATGCCTAATACAAAAGATGTCTCAGTCTTAACTCCAAAGCAACATGAGAATGGAATATCAAAACAAAACTTCACAACCACAAAATTGTGATAGTGGTGACTTAGTACAAAACAATACAGTCAACCCAAAATGTGGGTTCCCTCAAAACAAGGGGGGAAAGAACACTTCCTTCTATTCCCACACCAATACCATCTCAAGAAGTCGATACAGTAATAAAAATAAGTTCCACATTCCTTTAAGCAAGATGTTACTAGTTCCAAATCTCAAAGAGATTTTAAATGACTCAAACAAACTTTCACCCAGTTCCCTGGTGAGTAGTCACTCAAATAAAGAGTTATAAGCTTAGTCATTTAATAAAAGAATAACCCAATACAAAATACCAGAACAAAATCAATGAATCGACCCAAATACAAGCTCATAACACTCAAGTGTTAAATAGAGTACAGTGACAAACCCGAGCTTCACACACAAATTTCAAAACTTCACTAGCAAAATAATGCAAGTAGTACGTTGCCCAAATACGAACTCCAAAAAAAATAATTCAGCAAATGCATAAGTTTTCCAAACATGGTTCCATCAAAAAACATGAAGCTCCAACACAAATTTTAATCAAAACACAAAGTACCAACACAAGTCTACATCCAAAAATGCAACCCAAAAATCAAAATAGAACTCAAGTTTCCCTAAGCTCATCCATATATTTTCACAAAGATCAGTTCAAAGCTCAATAACTTTGAATACAAGATCTAGAGTGCAAAAACAGATATACAAAACAAGTTTCACATACCATTTTCACTTGCATGCTAGTCATAAAACTTGCACATAGAAAGACAGTTTCCAAAACATCACTATTTTTTTAGCCATGGTTTCAAATCAAACACACAAGGATTCATAAACCCAAAAGAAAAAATAACTAGAATAGACATGAAAATAAGAATCTCATGAGAGTAGAGTTGTTCTAATGAATCATTTAGAAGAAAAAAGAATTTTAATAGTTAGAGCCTATCATGCCTGATAGTGCTTCCACCAAATCAAGGAGACTTCCAGCCAAGCTTCCAACTCTTTTTCTCCTCCACGAAAGATCAACAATCAAACATATTTTCCTCCTACACCTCATATACTTTCCTCGATCAAAAATAGGCCAAAGAAACCAAAAATAGCTTTGAAGTGAAGGTCAACTGGTGGTTCAAGAACCAGCTTAGCTCCATCATGAGAAAAAATCCACCATGCATGAAAACCAAATAACCTCCTACAAACCCACCTTCTAAGTTTCCAAGATGGTTTGCACACAAAAGACCGAGGCTCATTAATGCCATAAATTCCATTCAATCCAAAATTCCCACTTATCTTTCCTTTCCACCACCTCCTAAATCTAGTGAATGCCAATTCCACACAAAAATACAATTCCATCTTTTAGTGGAGCTTCCACGTAAGCCTCCACCAAGTCTACTAGCCCCTACCAAATCTGGTAGTACTTCCATCATTTAAACCCTTTCAACTCATTTAAATTCCATTGGAACCATTGCCCTTGTGACATGTGACCCCTTAGGTTCCCTTTAATAGTTTAGGATGGATTCAAATAGAACTTAGGTTAGTTTAACAATTACCAACATAGGTCTTAAAAAAATTTTCCATTAGAATTCCCACCTTAGGTTAGGTTCAATTCATAACCCTTTAGTATTAGGTATTAGTTAAAATAGCCTAGTATTACTTTAGTAACCCTTCCCTTATTCATTTAGCACAATGCTTAGGTTAGGATGCCAACCCAACAAATTAGAATAAGAGGCTTAGGTTAGAATAAATTCAAATAAGTAAACGTAGCTAGAACATAGGTGTTCTTACCTAGCTTAGGATATTGTTAGGATAATCCTTAGGTTTTAGGACTCTGTATTCATCCTCTATGAATTGAATTTTTCTTAAGTCCTTATAGTCCTACCAAGATCAATCACCAAAGACCCAAGCACAAACATACAACTGAATGAAAACATGTTCAAATAAGACCAAGAATTAGTATCATACAAAGTTCAGTCTTCTATGTCCCTTAAACTACTGAATGTCAATTTACATTCAGTCTATGAAGAAGATTTGAAACATTCCTTGATCACTGAAATTGATCCAAGGATGAGTCAGAAGAAGAAATAAGTCTGCAACTCTTAAATCTATTAAATCAGCTCATCTTTCCAAAGTGAAAATGAATTCTTGATAACCATATAATTTTAGTCTAATGATTTTTTTAAGAACTCAAAAAAATTTATCCTTATCAAGCATGATCTTCAATAGTCAAAACACATCTTTATTTATGAGATCATATCATTACACGGGATCATAATTCTGACATTATTGGATAGCTCATCATTTCAAATATTCAACTCACGCGGCTACGAATTCATCCTTGCAGGAGCTTCTCGGTGTTTGCAGATCCACCACATCTGTTGTTGAGAATCTTGATAGCTCAACATTGATCCTCCAGTTTTTTCGATCAAGTGGTGAGTTTCCTTGCAAGACATCAACGTGTCAATGTGATTGGTGATCTCGTGTTCAGACCCTCCATATACCTGTCAAATGTATTCATCGACCATCAGATCTACGTTATATACCTATTCAATTTCTTGAGCATGCTCAACTAAGTGACGTGGAATGTTGTGACATGTCTAATCTATCTCTACATTTTTGAGCCTCTCATGTTGGCACACTTGGATTCATACAATTATGTGACAAAGATCATGTAATTCTCTAGCCATTGCAAGTATGTGATCTTCTTCTTTTCATTGTGTTTTGCATTAATGAAAGTGCAAGACTCCAAGGCAATCTAAACGGATTGGCATGGCCCGATCCCATTTGAAGCAGACATCTGCAAAATTAATACAGAACCCACATTTCTAAGTTGGTTGCACACTCCACTATTTCACCTTTCTGCAATCAGAATACATGGCTTCAATGTAAAGTGGAGATATACTTAGTTCGTGCCAAGACCTGATCCTTCCATGGCTCGTGGAAACATTGTGAGTTGTATTGTTATCAAGTCATTTAGATTAGGGATTAGTAATTTAGAGTCACTTAAATTTATGTTCGTGAGTCTATGTGGTCATC
Source organism: Taxus wallichiana var. yunnanensis (assembly GCA_018340775.1). Taxonomy (NCBI): domain Eukaryota; kingdom Viridiplantae; phylum Streptophyta; class Pinopsida; order Cupressales; family Taxaceae; genus Taxus; species Taxus wallichiana. The sequence goes on from CM031242.1 coordinate 337,285,116, forward strand.
ATTTATTTTAATGACATTTCTATATGTCATTCTCTAAGTCTTAAAAAAGAGAGTAAGAGTCATATTTTAAGTCATGGTCATTAGTCCAGTGTTATTGTTCATCCAAATGAAATCATTCGTAGTCAAATGTGTTATGACTATTCAAATTATTTGAGTCAAGAAATTTTATATAGTTTATACATGTTCTATGGTCAATGTATTTTTTTTAAAGGGTAATTAGTTATTGTCGATAGAGTTGGTATATCATGGCGTTATTATCAAAATTTGTGTGTCTATTTTTATAGTGAGTAATCAAAAGTGTTATCAAAAGAGTAAAAAAATATATAGAAAAATTAAGTCATTGTAAAATTCAAAGAGTCAAATATTGTAAAAAAATTTCCTTTACAGAGACGCATTTTTGGTGTTACCTAACGTCCAGAAAAATAAAAAATTTCACAAGATGCGGGGGAAGAAAATAATAATGTCAATGTGGAAATAAATGTGCTTCATGTTTGCATTCCATTGAGGTAGTAGAAAATATACATGGAGGACGGAGGAAACGGAGGTGGAGATCAATTAGCAACCTCTCATCAATCACCAATGACGGGACCACACGAAGCTATGGTGGCAAAGTGTGTGTATGTGTGTTTTCTTTTATTTTAGATTTACAGTATGATTTCAGAGTTCATGTTTGAATAAGTGAAGTGTTCACATTAAGGGGGGGAACTGGAACATGGTCTCAATGTTCAATTTTCCCTCTATTCATTTTGTATTCAATGAGCAATGTTTCTACATGATTCCCTAAAGGAAAGACATAGTGGACAGACAAAAAGCACAAAGGAAAATTTAGCAAGATGATATTTGGGTTGTTGGCTTTCTTATAAAACCATCCTTTGTTTCAAGTTGTTGATTGGCCTATAAAACCATTCGAGATCATGAGTACGCATGGGCGACAAGCTGTAGAAGGAAGTGTGATTTTTGTTTCTATAATGTCAACATTAGGGGAGTGTATATTGGGAATTAATAATGTTAACAATAGGGGAGTGAATGTTACCAAAATATTGTGTAACATTATTAAATAAAATGTAATATTATTAATAATGAGTTTATAGAACTCATATTAATAATATAGTTGTAATAGTTTTATTATTGGTGAGTTGTGAGAACAACTCACGTAACTATTTTAGTGTGAGAGATATCTTAGGGATAAGTTTGAGAGATTGTAGGGATTGGAGAGAGATATGTGGGTTGTTGAGGATTGATGTTGACTCCTTGTATTAAGGAGAACATCCTCCTATATAATGTAAACTCCATCTATGAAAATATCATCCCGAATAATTTAGTTTCTAAATTATAATTATATTCGGTGTTTTTATAATTGTGTAGTATTTAACATGCGTGTGGATGGGAACAAACCGAGTGCACACAACCCGAAATGTGAAACATCGAGTTATAATAAAATATAAGTTGTCTAAATAACTAGGGGAGTTATTTGGCAAAACAATTAGATCATAAAAGCAATTATAGGGAGATTTTTTATTTGATCTTTACTATGTTTTGTATTATCGATTTAGAAGCCCATCTCGGGAATAATGTTACATTAAAAATTCAAATTATTTTTCAAATGTTTTACTATAATTCTACCTTCAATAAAGGAATTTCAATTTATTTCATAATTATATTTAAATACTAAAATATATCTAGGATAGTATTACAACTAATTTTAAATAAGTTCAAATCCATATTTGAATATGGAAAATTTTATGCCATGTCTCTTACAGTTGATTTTATATCTAAATTTAAATATGAAAATATATTTGGAATGGTTTTACAATTAATTACATTCTCCTACACTGGATCGTCACCCTCTGCTAATTTCTTCATAACATCTTCAGAAATTCTCTGGTTGCATGCTAAGGTTCAATCACACCATAATAAATGAAGTTAATTTGATATCTAAATTTAAATATGAAAATATATCTAGAATGGTTTTACAGTTAATTACATTCTCCTAAATTGAATTGTCTCCCTCTTTAAGTTTCTTCATAACATCTTCGGTAATTCTATGGTTGCTCCTAGATTCAATCGCACCATAGTAATTGAATCTGGAAGTGTCTCACATCTAGTGAGTGTCATAGCCTAGCCTGGGTAAGCTTTGTATAAAACACATACATGTCATGTGTTATTTCTCATATCAATATTAGATTCCCTGAAATCATTAAAAAAAAATCGAGATTCATTAATTTAATTCATGGTCGAGATATTTTGGACTTCGGAAGGAGAATTAACAGATTCCAATATTTTTCTTTTCGATTCTAATATATGTTATTTTGGATTCCAATATATGTGATTTTAGATTCCAATATATGTGATTTTGGATTCCAATATATGCGATATTGGAATCCAATATGTGTGATTTTGGAGTGCAGATAATTCCAATATTTAACATTTTGGAATCCAAAACTAGTAATATTGGATTCCAATATTGGCTATATTTTTAGCTTCTCAGACTAGAATAAGTCTATATTTAGTGAAATAAGTATTTTCATATTATATTATATACTAATTATGATTATGATATTAAACATAAAATTCCACTTGCAATTACTATACCTAGATGTTATCATACTATAGTATGTATGTGTTGTCAACCAAGAACATACATCATGCTTCTCGCCGTGAATTGAAAACATCTACCAACCGACAAATAAGCTACTATCCATCGATAGCATTTTCAAATAATTTTCCACTGTTCAAAACTCATTTCCTTTTGATTCACCGTGATTTTGAAATTCATTTTCACACATTCACCAAGTAATATCTATAGGTATTTTTAGGGGGTCCTAAAAAATTTCTGTCATTTATAGAATTTGAACTCAACTCGGTTAACTTGTAGATGCAAATTATTATTTACATTTAACCCCAAATTGATTTATGGATAATTTATTTTTATCAAATTCAAATAAGAATTAATTTTTTGTATGAAACTTACCCTATTATCCTCGAATAATTTAATATGTAAATGTATTTTTATGTCGGCATGAAATAAACATTAATTCAATATAGATAAAGTAAGATATGAGTTCTTATTTTTTCAATTGAGGTCAAATAAATATCAATTCCATGTATGAAATTTATGAGTTCTTATTTTTTCAATCAAGGTCAAATAAATATCAATTCCATGTATGAAATTAATCCTTTAGCCTCGAATTAATTAACTTGTAAATAAATATTAAGGTCAACATAAAATAAGTGGTAAACATGAATTCAATGTATATCATTTTTAAAGTAAAAAATAAAATAAGTGATAAGCATGGTTTTTCAATCTTATTTTTACAAGCACTCCAAAAAAAATCTTTTTCTATGGTGTGTATGGAATGGAACATTTTGATTCTTATCATAGGTCCTTAAAACACAAAATCTTGTGCCCATACAATCTTGCATATACACTACATAAACTTATTTACATACAAGCTTATAGAAATTCTTGATTAATTCATAAAATCATGAAAGCTCTAGAAGAAAATATTTGGAATTTCTTGTTAACCATCTCATCAAAACTTCGATCCCTAAAGAGGAATATATTTTTTCTTGTAACAAAAAATGAATATTATGAGTCATGCCTTAAGTGATGTAACATGTGATGGCCCCAAATATAAATTACATCCATGACATTTGTTTCCAATCATAGGTTGACATATTGATAGTTTGTGTGTGTGTGCGATACATGTGCAATACATGTATACACACATATATATATATATATATATATATATATATATATATAATATTATTATTATTGTATAATATATTGTAATTTATATAATATATGTAATTAAATTATTATTATATACATTATAGATTTACATGTATTTTAAAACATGGGATTGGCGTAAATGTGACACAAAATTTCACAAAATTTGCATCACATTTGCACCATGTTACAACCTAAAAATAAAAATAGAAAACCAACCAGCTAAAAATCGAAACCCGGTTTATTATTCATTCATTTGGAGAGTGAGTGGAGGAAAAATTACTGTAAGTGGAATAAAAATAACTATGATAGGAGAATAAAATGAGAGGATTTGATTAAAAATGAGAGTAAAAAAGAAAATTGGCACAACCAGGTAGATGAGGTGGGAAAGAAAAACCTCCAATCTACTCAGAGACCCAATGAACATAAGGGGAAGAGGAAAAGAAAAATATGTGGCACATCCACACAAAATATCTAGAACGGAGGCATGTTTATATTTCATTTAAATGATACAATTTTTTTTGTAATTGTAGAAATGAAAATCTAAATAAAAAACCCTAGGGTAAATATAAAACACTAGGGTAAATTTCTTACCATAAAATAATAAACCATATGGTAATTTATGTAAAACATAGAATACCTTTTGTAAAACCTATAAGAATTTTTGTTACAATCCCCAACCCTTCCTTGTATCCATTAACTATGAGTACATTGACTCCTCTTTTTTCTACAACCATGGTCCCGGATAACATTCCTCCTCATCAATATTTGTATTCCTAGGGTATTTCTCCTTATTTTCTTATTTTATTATCTCTCTAGATTGCTTCACATAGCATTACCAAAAAAACCTAAAAGAATATTTTCCTTTTTTGAAGTGATGGAACCACTTTACATGTCACACAACAATTTGATTTGCAACAATCCTAGAGAAAAATTTGGTTGTTGTGTGGAAATTAACACATACATGAAGATTCTTGACAACGCCAATAATTATTTGAGCGTACATATTTACCTATTCAAATTCAAGTGACAACTTCTCAAGACGGTGGAAAAGTAATTATTTTTTTCCTCTTCTTATTCACATCACTGGGTATATTTTTTGAATTTGAGAAATATCCTATTTCCTTGTGTTTATGGTTATGATCATAATTCTACACAAAAACATGCACCATCATAAGGTGTTCAATCCAACTACATCCAAGTATATTTTTAATTCCTCTATCCTTCATCAATCTCCTTACCATTTGAGCCTCACCCCACAATCTATACATATACATTGATGTTTGATATAAGAACATAAATTACAACCTCCAATTGCATTTCCATAAAGCTTTTCAAAACCATTTCAAATAGATTTTTGTACATACCTTGGAGTTGTGGCATTCCACAAGATGAAATTATGTCAAAGTATTTATTTTAAAATACTTAAATCCTTTTCATGAACACCATTATGTTCCTATCATGCATTCATGGAAATATAAGAGAATGTCTTTCTTATAAGTATTTAGTCAAACAGTTCACATACTAGGTGCATGCTCAAACACTTCGTATATATGTCTTGAAACAAGGCAACTACAAAAAAATCAAAGTTCCACTCTTAGGGCATGTTCTATAGTGATTCATTAAGTAAAATATTTTGAATTAATCATTGAAAAATAAATTATATATATCCTAAAATCACTAAAATCCATGAGATCGCATATGTTTACGGTGTTTTGATGAACACTTCACATACCAAGTGCATGCCCCAACACTTTGCATACATATCTTCCAAATAACCTAAAACTACAATATTTTTCAAAAGTATCATCTTAGGGAATTTTCCATAGTGATTCATTATGTCAAAGAGTTTGAAAGCATCCTTAAAAATATGTTGCATATATCCTACAATCTCAACAAAGGCATGAGACCACATCTATTTCAGTCATTTTTTTGAATAGTTCGAATACGAGGTGCGTACTCCCAACACTTTGCATATATCTTCCAAGTCACCTAAAACTAATCCATTTTCCTTTTAATCATTCTTCCTATGTAATTTGAAAGAGTTATAATCACCAAAAATGTCATGTTCTAAATATCCCATTTGGACAAAGGCTTGGAGGATGCTCAAAAAGGTTGTTAACTTTGGCTTTACACCTTCCAATTACATTTTCCTGAAATTTTAAATTAGCACACTCCCAAGAATGGAATTCTTCTAAATGACAAGTAGTTTTATGTTGGTTATTTTATTTGACGTCAAGAAAGAGAGCATTGATGGTACAATTTCGATTAAAAATTTAGAAACACTCAAATAATTAAAAACTAATAATTCATATATAATTATAGAAATTATAGATAATAATTGTTAGAACCATACAAGAGAACAAAAATATCACTTTCTTACACACTAATAATAACATCTAATGAATACCTCCTCTTTAAAAATTATTAATCGACTACTAATTCAATTGAAAAGAATAACAAAACATAGAAGAAGACAAACAAAGAAAACCAAATCCAACCTTGTAAAAACCTGATTTTTTGTAAAACATGAATATGTGTAATACATATGGTTTAACCCTCGTATGTGTAGGGATATATGAGAAGTAATCTACTTAGATATCTGAAAATCTGAAGAAAAAAAAAAGCCTTGACAATGTGAGACGACAATTAAAGTTTGACGATAAATCTAAATATATAAAAAATCGATAAGATTAATTTTAAAATTACAAAATAACAAAAATATAATTATAAGGAGATTAAAAGAGAAAATATATGCTAATTTCTCAGCTTGAAATATGTTATATTAATTCAAACATTGATACAATTAATCAAACTATAGTTTAGTTCCTTGTCAAGCTTCCCAGGTTTGATGTGGACTTCACATCAATTTGGTAATAAACCTGAGGTCAATGACAAGTTAATTAATAGGTGGTCTGATGTGGCTCACCTTGAGGGTTAATATTTTATGTTTAAATGATTATATCAACTCATCTAACTAAAAATTAAGTAATTTTAAAGCATTTCCAATACAAAGTAAATGCTAGCATCAACTATAAGTTAGAATCTATATTCCCCCAAGAAACAAAATGTTATTAAGTACTCTTCCCAAAAGTCTAGAAAACAATTAGTGTTTCAAATTAATCGATAATAATTTTGAAACAATAAAAACCCTTATTTAAGAAAAAATCAATATAGCTTTATTATGCATGCATAAAGAAGAAAAAATGATACTTACATTATGGATGCAATTCTTCAACCCTCCAAATTACATTCATATGATATTTATGTCAAAATTTGTACCCTAGACTATAGCAAGAGAAAATACTAATCATGAAATATTTATTACAAAATATATAGCATGGTTTAAAGTATAGGGTTTTGAATAAATAAGAAGGTACATCCAAAGCTCCACATTATTTATTCAAATAAACTTGTGTAAAAATATAACATGTTGTATTAGAAGTGGTATATAATTTCAAACATTCTATAAAACTTATAATTGTATTATAAGTGTTGACTATTTTTAATATCATTATTCTTATATTGGTTTTTTTGCATTTTTATATTAGAGACGATGTGGAGTTATGGTTTATTTCTTTGACATGGTTATGTGTGGAGGCTCTAGCATTTAGGATTCAGCATGAGAGTTGACATGGAGGAGGAGTTAGATTACCTACCACAACAACCTTCCACATCTACACATTCACCGACCTCCACACACCCACCACATTGAGGTATTAGTTTACATTTTAGTTTGTAATTAAAGAGTATATTTTCATGTTTAAAAATATTAATCATACAACTTGATAATGACATGTCTAATAGTCATCGGGATCATCTTGGTAACGATGGTTGTCCCTCGACATCCAGGGACAAACCATGGAGGTATGAATTTATAGTTTTTTGAAATAATTTTATTTCATTTGATTGATTAAATTTACAATATTTTTTAACTATTTATTGTCATTTAAAAAAATAACACTTCATTATGACATGTTTACTTCATTTATAGACTTGGAGGAGGATGGGGGCGATAAGAGTATACACCTTTTAGCTATAGCCAAAGAGTGACCAACTTGGAGGTATAATTATTTTGTTTTTTAATTAAATTAATTTTAATTAATTAAATTATGACAACTTATAATTTTATTGTAGGTCCTTTTTAGGTGCAAGACCATCTCATTATACTCCAACCAAAACAAGAAAATTTATATGAAAAAATATCCCCCATATATCCTCAATGACATACTCCTCAATTGACTAAGGGGGTATGATAAGGAGGATGTGCCACCCCATCGGCTTCGGATGATGAGAAAAATTTTCACCTTAACCATGATAGGTATTGGCATAGACTGAGAGGGGCCTTACAAATGACCCTCTTTGTAAATAATGTTGGCAATATGTTAAAGGATGTTCATAGAAATTATGTATTTTAATATATATTTTATTTAAGTGGCTTAATTAGTTTTAATCAACTTATCATTTTACTAGTTTCTACAAATTTCAATTTATGTATTTGTTCATTTATAGTGATTGAATAAAATATGATATATTTAACCTTTTTAATTTCCTTAAGTTTCAAGTATTTTAAGAAAATAATTGTTGATCGAGTGTACAACCTATTCAAATCATATTGTCATAGAGAGTGGAATGAAATCCTAGAAGAAAATTGCAAGAGGCTAATTGAATTAACTCGGTGTACTTTTGGGAGTGTGCACTATAATGTTGGAAATAAGGTGTCTCAACCTTGTTTGGTTTATTCATTTAAGATTTTCCTACAACCGTTTCACATTGTCTATGCTCTAAAAATAGAAATAGGAGTTGTCAAAAGATTCCCATATGATAGTATATCATGGAAGGACTATTTTTAGAGATATTATGACAGATTTTATGACATCTTTAAGGGTCAAAAATAGGGGAGAATATTGTGGACGTGAGAGCCTAATTTTAGACCGAAATCTTTCTCTTTAATGCTATCCACCTCATGAGAGGTTTGGCACATGGTTTTGTAAACCATAGATGGTTTCTTGTATAACCGAAGGTCTATAAATTGAAGGCTTGGAGAAGCAATTGATGTGGTGAGCTTTGCAAGTACTGTAAAGTTGGAATCCTCCTAGAATTGTTTCTGGTGATACTCTTGTAAGAAACTTGCTCTGCAAGTGTATGTAATCTTGTTATTAGATTTGAAATACATTGAGTGGGATTTTGGAGTGTGGGGTTTTTATCCAAAAGGATTTTCCCCACGTATATCTGGTGTTTGTGTTCTTGTTATGAATATGTTGCTGATATTTCTATAACTATTTTACTATGTTGAAAGTTTTGCATAATATCTCTCCTCAAGATTAGCGTAGGAAGTTGTTTTGTTACTCTTAATTTCCTATCAAGTGGTATCAGAGCTTGATCACCTTTGGTTTTAGTTGTGGGTTGTTGGGTTTTTTGTGCTAATCCGGGTTTGAGTGGGAGCTTGTGCAGAGAATACTTTGTTATCTGTTGCATATATTTTTTCAAATGGCAAGCACATCTGGGAGGATTGACGTAGAGAATTTTTCTGGCACAAACTTTGAAATATGGAAGTTGAAGATGGAAGATCTGTTGGTTGATCAAGATCTATGGGATGCTGTGGATGAGAAGGTCCATAAGCCTACGGATCTAGTTTTCATTTGCACAATATGATGTAATGGATAGAAAAGCTAAAGGTCTTATTAGACTATGTCTTATAGATTCGATCCTGATAAATGTCCATGAAGAATCCACCTTGGAGAAGCTTTGGAAAAAGTTGGGTGAGATATACCAAGCTAAGTCTCTTGTAAATAAGATTTTCTTGAGGAAGAAGTTGTTTTCCTTGAGAATGGAAGAAGGTGGACAAATATCTAAGCATCTAGAAACATTCAATATGTTGGTGACTCAGTTGAGCTCGGTTGGGGTTAAAATGGATGAAGAAGAAAGGTGCCAAATGTTGTTGGTTTTACTACTAGACTCATGGGACAGCCTAGTCATGGCCATTGGGAGCACTTCAGTCACTCTGAAGATGGAGGATGTTGTTGGTTCTCTACTCTGAAGAGATGAGAAGGAAGGTCTCTCTGAATGCCAAAGAGGCTTTGAGTGTTCAAGGAAGAACAAAATAATGAGGCAAAGATGAGAAGAAGCATGGCCATTCCAAGAATAAGGGGAGATCAAAATCCCCTGGTAAGTCCAAGGCGATATCTTTGGAACTGTGGCAAATCTAGACACTTCAAGGGAATGCAAAGAAGAAAAGAAAAAGAAAAAGAAGAAGCATGATTCTAATTCTGAGTCCGAAAAAGAAGATGGAGATGCCTTTATTGCAACTTTGGCCACTCGTGTAAGTGATAATGCATGGTTGATAGACTCAAGTGCATCTTTCCACATGACTCCTAACAAAAATTGGTTTAGTAAGTATGAAAACTATGATGGTGGTAAGGTGTATTTGGGTGATAATTCTTTCCTTGAAATTGTTGGTCGTGGTAGTATTCAGGTGAAATTTTCTGATGGTAGAATTAGAAGATTTGATGGTGTCTTGCATATCCCAGGACTAGTAAGAAATTTATTATCTTTTAGCAAGCTAATAGATGCGGGAGTGCATGTACGGTTTTACGGCGCGTGTGAAAATGGTGAGAGGTGCTATGGTGATAGCAAGAGGAATTAGATTGGGTACATTGTACCAACTTGATGCTTGCACGGTTGAGTGTAATAGCACTTCGGATAAAACTAAGCAAATAACTATTTCATTTGAATCCTCCTCTACGGATGGTCGTGGCTTCTAGGTACCCAAGGGTGCTCTATCTAGCGAATCAAAATTACCTACACAGAAGACCATGTTATGGCACCAAAGGCTTTGCCACATTGGAGAGAAGGGTTTAAAAGCCCGAAAAATAAGAACCTCATTGAGGGGTTGAATGATTGCAACTGGAGTTTGATTTACTCGTGAACATTGTATTTATGGCAAACGAGATCCGCGTTCAGTTTTACTTGTCTACTCATAAGTCTTCATGTATCTTGGATCTAATCCATTCGGATGTTTTTGGTCCTATTAAGGTTGCTTCTATTGCTAAATCAGTTTATTATGTTACTTTCATTTATGATTTTAGTAGTAGAACATGGGTATATTTTTTAAAGAGTAAATCTGAAGTTTTTATTCGTTTCAAGGAATTTAAGGCTATGGTTAAAACTCAAACTGGGAAGAAAATTAAGTGTTTGAGATCTGATAATGGTGGTGAGTACTGTTCTATAGAATTTGACAGATTTTGTATAGATTACAGGATTAAAAGACAAAAGACAACTTCGTATTCTCCAGAGAAGAATGGAGTTGTAGAAAGAATGAATAGAACATTGATGGAGAAGGCTAGGAGCATGCTTATTGGAGCTGGTCTAGAAAAGAGGTTTTGGGCTGAAGCTGTTACCACTGCTTGCTATTTGATAAATAGATCTCCTACATCAGCACTTGTTGATAAAACGCCAATGGAGGTGTGGTCGGGAAAAAGCCTTCAATTAGACATCTGAGAGTTTTTGGCTGTGAGGCATATGCACATGTGCCTAAGGAGAAGAGAACAAAGTTGGATTCTAAGGCATCAAATGTATCTTCATCGGATATGGCTATGGTGTGAAAGGATACAAGATTTGGGATCCTATTGCACAAAAGGTAATATACTCTAGAAGTGTTATTTTTAGAGAGATTAAATCTTTCCCTGTTAATTTTCATCCAGAACAACATAAAGAAAATGAATAAAAAAGGATGTGGTTCAACTTCCTTCTACACCTGAGAAAGTTGAATCGAGACCCCAAAATAGACAAGAAGTTGAGGAGATCTCACCAAGCTCTGAATCTTCAGAAGAGGAAGAAGAAGAGGAAGAAGTGGAAGAATCTCCACCTCAGCTTGTTTGAAATTCTACAAGGCAAAGGCAACCACCTGAAAGGTATGGGTATTCTCCTGATGATTGGAAGTGTATATTTGCTTTGAGTACTAACATTGATGAACCGAGATCTGTACAAGAGGCTTTGGGTATGAATGATGCAAAGTCCTGGAAAATAGCCATGGATGAAGAAATGGCAGCCCTTAAAAAGAATGATACATGGGACCTTGTACCATTGCCTGAAGGTTGGAAACCTGTTGGATGTAAATGGGTGTTTAAGAAAAAGATTGGTTCAGATGGAAATGTTGAAAAGTATAAGGCACGGTTGGTTGCGAAGGGTTACTCTCAAGTTGAGGGTATTGATTATGGTGAGATATTCTCTCCTGTTGCTAAAATGACATCCATTCGGTTTTTATTATCTATTACAGCAGCTTATGACCTAGAGGTTGAACAAATGGATGTGAAAACTACTTTCCTTCATGGTGATTTGGAGGAAGAAATCTATATGACACAGCCAGAGCACTACATGGTGAAAGGAAAAGGTTTGATTACGAGAATTGAAATCTCAGCTCTCTACGAAATTTGAAATGAAATATCTTGGTGCAGCAAAACACATACTTGGGATGGAGATTAGAAGAGATCGTGAGAACAAAAAGCTATGGCTTGGCGGAGTAAGTATGTTTGTTCTATTTTGCAAAGGTTCAACATGCAGGATTGTAAACCACTTTGTGTTCTGTTACTTTGGGAATGAAGCTCTCCATTTCACAATGTCCATCATCCCCATCGGAGATGGAAGAAATGAGCAAAGTGCCTTACCAGAGTGTAGTTGGAAGCTTAATGTATGCTATGATCTGTACAAGACCAGACATTTCCCAAGTAGTGGGAGTTCTTTCTCGTTTTATGTCTAATCTTGGAACAATGCATTGGGATGTAGTTAAGAGGGTCTTCAGATATTTTGGGGTACATCAAAGTACTCTATATGTTTTCATGGAAGAGGAGATCAACATTCCCTACGTATTCATGGTTTTGTGGATTCAGATTGGGCCGGTGATGTCGATAGCAGAAGATCCACCAATGCATATGTGTTTACTCTTAATGGTGGTGCAATTAGTTGGATGAGCAAGCGACAAGTTGTGGTCGCTTTGTCCACTACTGAGGCAGAGTACATGGCAACTACTCATGCCTGTAAAGAAGCCATTTGGCTGAAGCGTTTGTGTTCAAATATTGGATTAAAATAGGGTGCAGTTATAATATACTATGACAGTGATCACAATCTGCCTTGTGAAGAACCCAACTTTTCATGCTAGGACCAAACACATTGATGTTCAGTATCACTTCATGAGAGATATGGTCGAGGATGGAAGGGTGAAACTAGAAAAGATAGAGACAGTTGCGAATGTTGCAAGATGCATTAACTAAGCCCATGAGCACAGCGAAATTTAGGTGGTGTTCCGAGTCTATGGGCCTCTCGGCCCCTAGAAGTTGATCCATGATGGTATCTTTCCCTTGGCCCTTGCAAGGTATTCAATAAGTGGGAGATTGTTGGAAATAAGGTGTCTCAACCTTGTTTGGTTTATTCATTTAAGATTTTCCTACAACCGTTTCACATTGTCTATGCTCTAAAAATAGAAATAGGAGTTGTCAAAGATTCCCATATGATAGTATATCATGGAAGAACTATTTTAGAGATATTATGACATATTTTATGACATCTTTAAGGGTCAAAAATCAGGGAGAATATTGTGGACGTGAGAGCTAATAATTTTAGACCAAAATCTTTCTCTTTAATGCAATCCACCTCATGAGAGATTTGGCACATGGTTTTGTAAACCATAGATGGTTTCTTGTATAACCGGAGGTCTATAAATTGAAGGCTTGGAGAAGCAATTGATATGGTGAGCTTTGCAAGTACTTAAAGATGGAATCCTCCTAGAATTTTTTCTGGTGATACTCCTGTAAGAAACTTTCTCTGCAAGTGTATGTAATCTTGTTATTAGATTTGAAATACATTGAGTGGGATTTTGGAGAGTGGGGTTTTTCATCCGAAAGGATTTTCCCCACGTATATTTGGTGTTTGTGTTCTTGTTATGAATATGTTGCTGATATTTTTGTAACTATTTTACTATGTTGAAATTTTTGTATAATATCTCTCCTTAAGATTAGCGTAGGAAGTTGTTGTTCGTACTCTTAATTTCCTATCATATAAATCGTGATTAATTAAGATGTGTATCAAGGTAATTTTATTGCAGAAATAAAATGTTTTGAAAAATTCATTATCTTTTAATAATTTTAATATCTATATTATCCAAAGCAAAAATTATGAAGGAAACATTGATGCAAAGAGGAGACTTCTTTGACCTCCAAATGTACTTGAAGAAGCTTGGAATGGCCTCTATGAAAAATGACTTCGAGAAGAGAATAATAAGGTTGTAGGTTAGTTAACTCAATTTATGATATCTAAAATTTAGTTTTTATTAATTAAATATTTTATAAATATATAATTAACGTATGGAGGAAAAGTAACTAGTCATTAGGTTACAAAGCACTCATGAGAAAAGAAGGACAAGTGACCCACCAAATGGGACAACATAACTTAACGAGTTAATAAACAAATTTGTAAGTTCAATATAAGTTATTGTACAATTATATTTTTATTATATAAATTGTCTTACATAAATTATTAATACTCATATTTTTTCATTTCAAGTGTTTTTTGCAGAGAGACCCACTTTAATACACATGCAACAAAGGACATGCAATAAGTATTAAAATCAATGGGATGGGACTCAACCGTATTCATCCACCGGGCTAATGAGAATGGATTTGTGTTGGCAAGACATGTTGTTTAATTAGTTGTGAATTACATAAATATTAAATTCAAACAATTTTAAATGTGTATCATTATGTATTTTTGCAAGTTGATATAAAATGGGAGTTTTAAGAGGAAGAAGGAAGCGATATAAGTGGGATGAGGATGAGGAAAAGGAAAATGAAGGTGATCACATGGATGAGGAGGATGATGAAGAGGAGGATTAGAAGGACTAGTTCCTAGACATATATGTAATTGTTTTGTAATTGGAAACGGAATTTGTCCCTTTTGTCATTTGCGATTGTAATATATTATACAAGATTGTATAAAACAAATCACAATATAAATATTGTGTATTTTGATTATTTGTAGCATGTTTTAATTTTACTTTTCATATCCAAACAATATTATGATGTTTTTCTAAGTTTTGAATAAATTCATTTCATTTTATATTAATAATAATTAATATAGTATATACAATAATTTAATTTAATATGTATAGTTGTAATTATATATAAATAATATAATGAATAATAAATTAAATTAAATTTCAAATAATATATTTACATTAAAACTAATAAAATATAATGTAATATAATCATTAGTAAAAAATAGTATGTTTACAATTGGAATTTATGTCATTTTTACGCCACAATGATGAGTGGAGAAAAATGAAATATTATGTCATCTATATGTGACACAAATCAGACACTATAGTGGCACTACAATGGCACTAAAGTGGGATAAAATTGATGCAATACAAATTATTTAGTTGCATCAAACTTGTGTCACATTTGCAACACCTTTTATGATGTGAATTCTTCACAAAAACATGTCCAAAAACCCCAAAAAGGTCATTTCTAATGAACATTTCACTCAAAAAATGACACAATTATCACTTTATGTTGTAGTGTATCGAAAAATAAGTTCCCCATGGCACATAATTAGAGTAGGGATTTTCATTTAATGTATGGTGTGATTAAATAGATCAAGATGAAATCAAATTGATTTTGCATATTTGATGGGTGTATGTTTGTATTGTGTAGTAGGATAGATTGCAAATGTGACACAAGTTTGATGCAACTAAAAAATGTAAGATAGATTGGATCTATGAGAGATATCTGAGAAAGCTTTTAAAATCAACTAAGTTCAAGAACATTGCATAGTAGAAGGATATTTAGTTCCCATCAAAAATAGATTTCATCCAAAAAGGTTATTTGGCTCACAAATTAAAGATTAGAAGCTCTAAAAAAGTCAACAAGATTATATTTGATGAATTTAACAAGTAGGAAAAGAAAAAAACATGTCCCTAAGAAAAAAATCAAGTGGATATTGTGAGAAAAAAAAATTAAGGAGGTAGATCCAATCTCAAAGAGATAAATTAAATGAAAAGGTAGGAAACCAAGTTGAGGAAAGATTCTATAAAAAAGTTGTAGGGGAGTTAAGAAAACAACATTTATTTAACCTTTCAAGCATAAGAGTGAAATCGAATGAGAGAAAAAAATGAGAAGGAATGGGGAACAAAAGAAAAGTATAACTAGTATGATATCTTAATCAATCCACTCTAAGAGATCATGAAAAATACATTCACTCAACCTCTTGAAGCTAAGATTCAAACTATGATGGAATAAATTGGGATTATATTTCTCAAACTCTCCACAAATAAAAGGAATATATGTATATCGATGTAATGTTAAGGTATACCAAATGGAGTGATCCCTTACACTTGAAATTTATAAAAATAATAGAGAAGATATGGAAGAAAGGAAGGTTGATCTAGTCACATAGGCCAATGGTGATGAATTTTTTTGATAAATATTCACTAAGTGCCATGGATATGGAGCCATTATCCCAAATCCCGATTTTGGGTTCACACTAAGTTAATGCATAATTTTATGAGCTAGTATTGTTACGATTCCATATGGATAAATGCATATTATGCTCTCCATATCAATACAACCATAATTTCCAAAGCCACGAGCCTACCAACTAAGGGAAATTCAATGCTAGTATACAAGTTTAAAAACCCACCTGTATACCCGAAACAAAAGTTGCATATGTCACGCAAAGGAAGGAGGGTATTCTTATTGAAGAAATCAAAGATAGTTTTATGCATGTTTTGGCATAGCTAATCTCCTAACACAGCTATAACTTTTCCCATGGAAGTAAGCAAATTACATTAGGTTTAGTATATATTACTTTTCTCATATGGAACAAAGGAAAGGAATTCAATTGGCATGAATTCATCATGAACAAGCTTAATACTAATGTATAAAGTGTGGTTAAGACTATAAGAAAAACCTTCCAATTTTAGTGGCTAGTAATCTTGATGTGTTTTACACACTAGTGGGCACCAAAGGGAATGATTGAAGTAGAATATGGATACTACCTATATGAAATATTTACAAACCTTATCCCAACAACACCAAACACAAATTTTGATTATTAGTAGAAGTTAGTATAATGGTTTTGGAAGATTAATGAAAATTTGATCACAAACCCTAGGGTACCAAAGGAGGTGTATAAATATGTCGCATGACATGGGGTAAGATAACTCTAGTACACAATAGCATAATCATATGATCAAGGGGACAACATCAAACATCCAAGGAAAAATCCATTCTTTATCATGATGGAAATAGTACAAGATGAACTAGATAATTCACATGGCATGATCCCCAAAAATTCCCCCACTTTATGGTTCCAATAAACAGGGATACCAAAAACATCTCTAATATAGAAAAAGGAATTTTTGGAAGTGAGTGCCAATTCCACCTTAAAAAACCTAAGCAACATAATAATAAAAAATAGAATTATGTTGTGTAAGTAAGACAAGAATAAATCTAGACACAAGAAACCCCATCTACTTAATTAGTTTAATCACCTATATAATTTTTGTAGATGAATAATAAACAAGATAGAGTGAGGAAAATAGGTTTAAAAGAAATGGGATCCCATGCATACACTATAGAGAAAATTGCATGGTTGACATGGAATGTCATTCGTGTAGTGTATATGTAGGATAAGGTATAACCTAGCAAACTAATAAAATTAGCCATATTATCTCATTCATTATTAGCATATGTAGAAATAGATAACATGACTCAATATAAGCTTGTTGATTATGATATGGGGGTTGTGATCTCCCTCGTTTTCCTCTGATTCGTGAACCAAGATGAAAATTGTTAATGTTTCATATTTTCCTTCAATGACCTTAATGGCATCTACATGAATTTTATCTCTGTGAGCTTATAATCATTAAATGGATCTTCTGGTGTACTCTTGAAAGATCTATCCTAGACTAGACTGGCACTCATAAGAACATTCAAGAACCTCAACTCTTGGTTATTTTATATTACAAATACTTAACCTCTCTTATTTGGTTGTTGCACCTTCACGTGCACATTCCACAAACTCTTTCTAGTCTCTTTTTAGTCGACTTCAACAACCCCACACTCATAACAACACCCCCAAAACCCTCAAATGGTGGAATCTTCCTCCTTAAATAGTCATGTGTTCCTGATCCTTTTTCACTTCTCTCTCCTTTTTTGAATTTTTCTTTGGGCATGATGGTTAATTTTAGGTACTTTCAAATTCTCCCATTCAAATTCAAATTTGGATTCAAACTCCATTTATTGTTCTAATTTTATTGTGCCATGTTGATCTGGTTAGGGGCTCTTCTAACCTTTTTATCCTAATCAGCATCCCCTATCAAATTCCTTCTGATATATTTTTCACTTTTTCAAACTCCATGATCTACAGCCCACTCTTTTCTAAAATTCATTTTTCATGCCTTTATATTCTTCTTTTGCACACTCAAATTCGTGATTCTCACCTTGAACCTTTGACATGCATTGTTCATATGTTTATGGGCCTTCTCCAAAACCTTTTTGCACATTTTCATTCATTACACAATCCTCCTTGTATTCTCTTGCATCTTGTTTGCACTCTTTATCCTTGTGCATAACTCCTTGTAGTCTCTATATGCCTCCATCTACCAAGTTGAGCCAAGAATCCTTTTTGCCCTACCAAAATCATATACACACCACTAAATATTATTTCTTTGCACTAGCCCTCTCTTATAATCCTTCCATGCATTGAACTCCTTCCTGATAGATATTTTGTAAAGTACTTGTACACTTTTGTATAATCATCCTTTCATCCTTCTACACCTTCTCCTTCCTTATTACATGTACTCCGGTTTTACACACAACCATTTTTACCAAAATTATGTTGGATTTCCATGGACCTTGTATGTTCATGCATCAAACACCCAATGTACTTAAACTTGAGGTCCTCCATAAGTATATTGAGTGAGTGGTAGAACCACCCTTTAAACTATTGAGGTAAACATTTCTAGTTCCTTTGTCCTCTAAAACTTATTCCTTTTCTTGGCACTTCTTTCGATGTCTCTTCCAATCCTTTGTCACCTTCTTGTGAATTTTCCATGCTATCTTATGCATGCTTGTGAGATTATACCCACCATATCCCATCCTCTTCCTCAAATTGGATATTTCTCCTTGATCCTTTATGAGTTTCCTCTTTCTTCCATCCTTTGCAATTTTTTTCTTGCCTTGAATTGTCCTCCTCCTAAGGATTCTCTATTAATCCTTTTGGTTTGTGAATCTATATACAGCTTTAACTATTTTTTGTGTAAGTTTTATCTCACCCTTTTCCATCCACCTCTTCCTAAATCCTTCAATTATTTTCTTTTCTCTTTCCACTTCATCTCTCCATGGTATTCTACTACACACTCTATTCTTATGCACTTCCATCTTTGTTCTCTGGTCATCTTCATGTTGTGACCATTTCTCCCTATGTGTTCTTACTTTTCTCACCTCCCTTTTGAATTATCCTTTGTGAAACTCCTCCTAATATTTTCTATTATCACACACTTGCAGGTCATTCTACTTATTACACACCACCTCTCTTTTATGTGTTCTTTGAAACTTCCTCCCCACACTCTCCTTTATTTTGCACATCTACATCCTTACACACTTTTGGGTTTGGATGCACCTCTTACCATCCTTCTATCAATCCTCTCCTCAATCTTCACCCTTTTTGGCCTAGAGTTTCTCTCCATTCCTCATCTTCTTCCTTGTGTACACTACCTTTTGTAATTTCTCTGTGCAACCTTCTTCTCCCTACTCAATTTCTCCTCTTAAGATTATCCTATCCTTCTCCTCTTGTCATTTGTTAGGCCACACTCTAGATATCGTTGAATTTTTAGGTTGTGATTTTCTTGCTCGCATTCACTTATATTCCTTCTCCTCATGGTTACTCTACCATTTTTTCCTCTTCTTGGGTGCTTTAGAAACTCACCTTTATTTAATCTATATCGGTGGTGTTCTGCTTCCGCGCCACACTATTTTATTTAGTGGCTTTAGTCCATGCCTCTTTTTCCTCTTGTTGTGTAAATTTCTCCCCACCACTTTTCTTCTCCTTCTTCTCTTCCCTTGCACCTTCATTTTGAAAAACTTATTGATCATATTCATAGTACTCCCCTCCTTTCTTTTATTTCATGTAGAGAAACTTTTTATTCTCTTGTACTATCTCCACACTACCACTACATCTTTCCTTATTTGTGCATTCCTTCTCATATGTACCTCTTCACGCTATGCACTCTTGTAGTCTACTTTTGCTTAGACTATTCCTCCTAAATTCATCTCAAGAAAATTTCCCATTCTTCATGTAATTATTTCTTTCAATTGTATTTCTTTTCTCCTACACGTTTCTCTGCAAGATCTTCCTTGATATATTTTTCAATTTCCCTCTTCCTCTATTTCCTCTTTTCACACTGTACTCTAACAACCTCTTTTATGGGTTGTTTTAATTCTCTTGTCCTTGAGGAAACTTCTTCTCTCTTATCACTTGCCTCCTTTGCAATGGTGATCCCATTTTTGCACGTCCTTTTCTTCATGCCCCTCAACTTTTCTAATCAGATTTCTTCTCCTCGCACAATATCTTGTGCTTTGTTTCCATTCTAATGGGATCCCCTCTTTGTTGCACTTAAATGTGTACCTCATATATCCTTCCTCTAGGACATCTTCATCCACACAATCGTTTGCAAAAAAATTTCTTTCTATCAAGACTATTCCTATTGTGTGTTCCTCTATTTTAATTTGTGAATATCCTTTCTCCTTTTTATCACTTCCTCTTGCATATCCTTGTAATCCATTGTGCTCGTATAGTCTGCAATGACCATATTATTCTCTTTAACAACCTCCTTTACTAGTGTGATATTCTCATGAACTTTCATCTACTTTTGTATGACTTTTATTTTCACCCTCTACTCATCTCATGAACTATCTCCATGTTTTATATCTCATACATTATTTGGAAGTACTCTTATGCATGTTTTATCTCTTCTCTTACACTTTGTCCATGTAATATTTGGTCATTCCTTTGTGCCACCTCATCTTCTCTTTAGGACTCACCTTACACTCTCTTTGCACAATATTCTCTAAAATTTCGACTCTTGAATGATTTTTATGCCTCTTTCTTCTATATTCTTCTCACCATAATACCCCATCTCTTCTCGATGGTCTTCTTATGCATCCACTAGTCTGGTATTTACACCATTAATCTCCTCTATCACATTCTCCAACATTTCTACAACTTTTTCATTGAATATTTCCTCCTTGGATAAATATTCCCTTCTCATGTAATATCATCATCTCCTCTAGACACTACACTTTCAGATCTCTTCTTTTGTTCTTTACCCACCTTTATTCATGATGAAGAACATAAAATTCCATGTTATTTACATCACATTCATTATTATACTAGCTTCACTTATAGGAAAATATCCTTCATTATTATACCATTTGATAGTGGGACAAGGGGGTTGTAAGTTCCAGCGTTCACCTATAGATTCATGCAATGGGATGAAAAATTTTAATGTTTCATATTTTATTTCAATTCCCTCAACAATATCTACATGAAAATTCTCTATATGAGCTTATAATCATTACATGGAGATTTACAGGATTCTAGTGTACTCCTATAGACCTATCCTAGACCAGATCGGTGCTTATTGATTTAACCTAAAAAAATAAGTATCTTAGGGGTAGTATTGATGGTAGATGATCTTAATCAATTAGTTTCCAAGTTTAATTACAACAATATCAATAATAAACATATAAAAAAATCTAAATAATGAAACTGATTTAACAAATATGGATTTTATGCTAAACAAGAATATTACGAGTCACATATTATAAATAAACACTAAAGCAAAAATTTCACACAACAAAATAAGCTAGATAAAAATTAAACCCTAGGTGAAAGAGAGAGGATAAAATACTTAGCTGATATTTTCTTAATCTGATGTATGTTGGACTAGAAAAATGGTAAACAAGATGAGAAAATTGTCACAATCAAACATAGAAAATCTTGGAATTTTCAAATGATCCGAGGACTAGGGCTTTTGGAATAGGACTAGGGTGCCTAGGCATTAGGGACCTCTGTTAGGTGCATGTGATTTTGTAATATCTCATAAACGGGTTCTTGTGTCACACGGTGGTTTCTAACCTTCATTATTGGTTGCATGTATGTCATTGGATGATTTATGTATTCACATATATCCTACAAAACAAATAATATCTTGCAAAACCACAAACTACATCAAATCATAAAAATAAATATGTAAATGGGGATTCAAACATACCCCGGTGGTCACCGATAGAATGAACTTACGACCAGAAGTGTTGCACTACATTCCGGACTCCATGTAGTTCTTGTGTGTGTAGAAATCATGCCCTAGGAATCTCTTGTGCAAGATGCACTTGATAGCAATCGACAGCTAGATGTAGCAATGTATATACATGTGTGGATGGAAAAATGAAATTCCCCTCCAATGCATATATGCATAAAATTTATTCCCTTATCCCTTGAATGAGTGCTAGATGGATTTCGTTGATACTCTTATAGTGCCTTTGGATGCAACCTTATGTGATGATAATAGATGTTTAGAGTTTGGTCCTTTATTATAGTCACATAAATTTATATTTATATCATTCCCTTGTTTTAATTTTGTAATTTATAACTAAATTTCCAACTCATAAGAAAACAAGATGCTCACAAGATAAAATAAACCCAAAATAGGTGAGTAAGATACAAAGAGGTCGAGGTGCACGGAGGGGATAAGGGCACTTGGGTCTTGGCATCCTAGCTTGGCGTTGATGTCCGAATCATGAAAGACAAAGAAATGAAGAGTTAATTTGGATGTAGGGTGTGAAAGACCATAAATAAAACCATAAACAAATAAAATAGGCCAAATATAGTTGTCAATTACTAGTTTTCTCGCTTAGGAATCATATGAATACAACTATGTGTTTATGGACCTTGAAATGTACCCAACTACGTGATTTTTGTGTCTATAGCAACCAAGTATTAAAATGAGAGGGAGAAGAAGACTTGGATGATATTATAATTCTTTTTCTAATTTGGGCTGATCTAATGACTAGAAATGGCTAGAAATGATCGACAAATCCTTGATATTGAAATTATGTTACGAGCATATGTCCGAACTAGGGTGTATGGTACATGACCCAAATTGTACCCTATTATGGCCCTTTGTGTTGGTCCTTTTAGGTCATTCAAAATGGGTTCCTATGTAGTATAATTCTTCTCCTTGATTCATACATTTTTGCTCTAACTTTACTGAAAACCATGATCTTCACAAATGTTCTGCAAAACAAACCACAGGCTACTCTATAAAACACTCAAGTAAACATGAGTCTAGAAAATAAATGCACATGTTTGAGTCATAATGATCTCAATGGTCACCCTACTATGATTACACTTTGAGTGTTGCACTACATTTCAGACTCTATGTAGTTTTTGTGTGTGTGTGTGTGTGTGTGTGATTGTAATTGTGTCCCGTTGAAGCTAGGTTTTCCCTTGTGCACATCACACCAAATAGTGGGCTACACTACTTTGTCCCCAATGTAATATGTGGTATGGAATTTATAATAATTCCCTTCCTATGCTATGATAATGTAGTCCAAATGTAATCTTTATATTGATTTGTTTCTCAAAGGATGATAGTAGATAGTAATAATAGCCTCTTTAATTCTCTTAGCAAGCTAAGTATATATATGAGTTTCTTTTCTCAAATTTCGACACTAGTGACACAAAAGGTCGACCCCAAATATAAAATTCAAATAAGAAAAGAGTGATGAAGAATCCTAATGTAAAATACTTAGAGGAAAGTAAAGTGGGACCAAATCATATGGAAAGGCCATGTTGTTGCAAATCAACAACACCCCTTGGATGATGATCAGGCTTCTAGGTTGATCATCCTAAGCATCCAGTGTGATTGCACAACATTGAATCCTCTCCCCAAGTGTGGGACTTGTAAAATGGAAGAGGAATCTCCAGTTTAGAGGCTAGTTCCTCAACTCCTCTGATCAGATATATCACTTACACAATTGCAGAGGTTTAAATTCTGATTTCTACTCTAAATTCCAAAGGGACAAAGATAGAGAATGCAAAAAAGCTAAAACTAATGCTAATAGGTGATGCACCAAAGGAGTGGTGAGCATTTCTCACTACTGCAGATTGACACAGTTCACAAAATGCAACAAAACCTCATGCACAAACTGATAACTGTAATGAAGAATCAAAAATTAGTCAAACAACACCAGCAGAGGATGGAATATTAATCACAGGGCCTGTATTGTTATTTTAACATCAAAATCACTTGCATTACAACACCTGAGAGGAAAAATAAAGTTGCAGTTCCTAGAAAAGGTCTGTTATTCCACCAAAATCACCTTCAAGGAGAGAAAGGGGACCTGTAATACAAAAAAAATGTTCAACCCCTTGAAAATGAGCTAAATCTGGCTTTTATAGTGCAAGGGACGAGCCCAGGAGAGAGAAATGTGGAAAACATGGAAGGGGTCCAACCATTGACCAAAACACATTCAAAACAGCATGGGCATCCTTATAGACCCATTCCCTGACATTTTTAGCCATGCTGGGAGAGAATGCGAGCCATTCTTCATTAAAAACGGTGGTTGAAACGTCATTTCTGTCCATGACCACGTGCTAGAGGTGTTTTTCAATTTTATCTCTCTAAAATCCATCAAAATGAAAAAATGACCTTGGAATCTTATAGATAATTTCACCAGCTTTCCATTGATATAAAGAATGTGAAAAATTGAGCTCTGGATCGAAAGTTATGGCGATTTGAAATTTTACGTCAAAACAGGGCCAAATCGGATTGGCGGTGAAAATTTGAATTTTTCACCTTTTTGAATTTAGGAAAATTTCCCAAAAAATCCCGAGCCCCGCCATTCCAGGTGCCACGTGGCATGTTTTCATTGGCCGCGGGCTCATCCTGCTTCATTTTCCTTTGATTTCTCCTTTGGAAAATTTCCCCAAAATTCCCCGTCGGGCCGGCGAGTTTGGGACACGTGGCAAGCGCTGATTGGACGTGGGCTGTCCTTCCAAATTTTTCCACGGGCTGTTTGATTCATTTCCGTCCTAGACACGTGGCATAACCCCATTGGGTGTGGGTTTTCCCTCTTAAAATTTCACTCACGTTCTTTCCTTAAGTTTCGGCGCCACTGGACACGTGGCGAGATTCTATTGGCTCACAATAAGGGGAGCAGGATTTCCTCTCTGAATTTTCCTTTATTTTTCCTTGGGAAAATTTCCCAAACTCTCCCCTTGCTCCGCCACTCTAGGACACGTGGTGAGATATAATTGGTTGTGGGGGCAGTGGGCCGAACTTTCCTTTTGAATTTTGGCGAAGCACTTTGCCAAAAATCCAACTTCTCCTCCACCCTCTGCCCGGTCGCTCCATAGGACACGTGGCGTTGTTTTATTGGGCACAGGATTTCCTTCCAAAACTTTCCATGCACAACACTTAGCCAATTTTTTCAAATTTCTCTCCAGTGACACGTGGCAGCATTTGATTCGTCAACGGGCCTACGGGAAAAAATCTTCCTTGAAAACCTTGCTAAAACACTTGGTAAAAAACCAAGTTCTCCTCCGACCCCCACCACTTCCTGGACACGTGGTAGCATCTCATTGGTTGTGGACCTTGAAGGGGAAAATTTCCCACAAAAACTCCACCAAGCCATAACTTCAAAAATACATGGAATTAGGATTAAAATTTTACCTTTCTGGAAAGCTGAGAGAAAGCTCTATCCAATGGTTTCATTTCCAGAAGGTTTTGAGTGCCTAAAAAGCAAAATATTATGTCTGAGGCACAAGAGAAGGAAGGATGAAAGGAGTTAGCCACAAAATGAGTAGGGGCACATTTTGGATAACAATTTTGGTGACTCAGAGGGGTCATCTGCCTGTTGGATGAAGTTACCAGTTGCCTGAAGTAATCCATTGGGCATGGAGTCATCTAATTTTCTGTCTGATACCCCAACTGACTAGAATGCTGCAAGGAGGAAGATGGAATATCACCTGATGCAGCAAGGCCTACAAACACATCTCCAGGAATAGTAAGCTTGTGCTAAAGCACTTAGGGAAGAAAAACTAACCTACAAAGAAAACAATGTGCACAAGCACTTGGAGGAATGAAAACCTAAGCTAATATTTACAAGGTGGAGAATTTCCCTTTAATAGCAATGCTTTAGATGGATTCCATTGACTGGAATCTACAGTTCCTCGCCATCCAATGAAGACAATTGGAAGGAATTGTTGTCCTTACACTTTGTGACCACGTATGGGCCACTCCAAATGGCATCAAATTTTGAATGCCTTCCCATTTTCTCTATCTGCATCCCATTTTAACACTAGATCTCTAACTTGGAAGGATCTATTCTTGGCCTTTCTATCAAAGGTCTTCTTTATCAAAGCCTGATCCTTCTCCATTGCTTGGGATGCCTGATTTTTGATTTCTTGGAGCTCCATCAATTCTGCATATCTGACCTCCATGGGCTCAAATTCCAACAACTCCAACTATTTCATGAGTTCCAATGTTGGCAACTCAAGTGACATGGGCAAAATTGCCTCTCTCCCATAAACAAGCTTGAATGGAGAGTTACCTGTAGATCTCTTGGGAGTTATCCTATCAGCCCATAAGGCTGATTTCAATTTAGTATGCCAAGACCTCTGATTTTCATCAAGAGTCCTTCTAATGATTCTCAACAAGTTCTTGTTTGTAGACTCAGCCTGGCCATTACCCTGGGGGTAATAGTTTGATGAAGTACTTAGATAGACCCCATTCTTGACAGCCCATTCAGTCACCTTGGATCCAATGAATGCCAATGCATTATCTGATATTATTGTAGCTGGTATGCCAAATCTGGTTGTTATTCCCTCATAGAAATCTAGGATGCTAGATTCATTTGCTTCCTTGAGTGTTGCTGCTTCAGTCCACTTAGTGAAGTAATCTGTGGCTATTAAAATCCACTTGTGCCCTTGGCTTGAATTGGGATTAATGACTCCAATGAAGTCTAAACCCCATTGCATGAATGGCTGGTCAACTGAAATTGGATGCAATGGAAGGGCAGCTAGCCTCTCTTTACCTGTGAAGAATGCACAATTCTTGCACCTCTTGATCCATGCATAACAATCATTGAAAATCTTGGGCCAATAATAACCAGCCCTCATGATCTTTAGAGCTATCACTCTTGGTGCAAAATGACCACTAGCTGGTCCACCATGGAACTCTTCCAACACCCTATGAATCTGATTTGTGCCAATGCATCTCAACAGTACTCCATTCACATCTCTTTTGAACAGAACACCATCAACAAGGGCATATGGGACAGCCTGTAATCTGAAGTGTCTTCTTTTGGTCTTGTTCATCTCTGGAGGGCATAGGCCTGTGCTTAGGAAGTGCATTATACCTTGGGTCCAGCAAGGAGTGGGGACACCATTATTTTCTTCTTGAGTGCTTCCTTTCTCATAGCTGTCTTGCAATGCCAAAACAGCCTCCTTCTCATTGCATGCTTCCTTTTGTTTGCCCAAAATCAGCTGCTCACACAATCCTTTTCCTCTTACCAACTTGGTAACTTTGATCTCAATGTCATACTCCATGACACGAGTAATCCAACCTGCTCTCTTTTCATTCAAGTCTTTGTTGAGGAGGAAGTCTTTAACTCCCACATGAGAAACCAACAATTGAACCTTGTTGTTTGAGACTAAATGCTTGAATTTCTTCAAGCTTTTAATTACTGCAAGAACATGCTTCTCAATGAAAGAATATCTCACCTCATAGTCCTCCAGGCTTTGGCTGAAGAAAGAAATTGGCTGCTCATCATTGTCCTTGTTCTGCTGTACCAAAATTGCAGAAATAGTATCATCACCCCCAAATGCATAGAGGATGAAATTGTAGACACCAAATTCGTGTCTTACGACCCCTTGTGACCCGCATCCCATTTCGCAACCTAACCTCATTACCTAAACTTTACACAATTATTTATTAATTACCTTGTAATTGATAAATCCCCATCACCTCACCTGCCACCTCATTTTTCCACCTCATCATGACCTAGCCCTAATCCTAAACTAACCTAATTAAAACCTAAAACTTGGTCTACACCTACACCCATAACTAATGACCCCTTTCTCGCACCCAAAACCGACCTTCTAGTCACTTGACCAAGCCCGCAGCTGATCTCTCGGGAGAAAAGCAGGGAAGGTGGGTGATTTTACTAAAAATAGCCTACTTTTTCCTTACCGATGCCGGTTCCTACTCGACCGCCGTCGGTTACGCAACCGCCATCGGTTCCCTGTAAATGGGCTCCCCAAACCAAAACAACGGATCGGAATTTCATTTTGGAGATCAGTCGAAGGATTTCTGGATCAACAGAGATTATTGGGAGCGAGGAACAGAGTCCAGATCTTCACTTGACCAAGCAGAGACGAGTGGAAATACCAGAAGTGTTTACAGCAAAGGAGATCAGCTTGCATCTTGGTCAAAACCAGTAGTCCTTCCAAGACAAAAAGGAGTTCTTCGCAGTCAGTCTGATCTTTCTCTATGGTACGCGCACACCATCTCGACATTCTACAGGTATTCCTCCTAACCCTAACCTTATCTATTTCTAAAAGGAACGAAACATTTCCGAGGGAAACAAAAATCCTTGGAGAAATCCAGGGTTGATGAGAGTTGGGGCTTAAGAGATGGCTTCTTTGATTGCTTCAAAACTTTCCTTGCCCTCAGTTGTCCATTTGAAATCCATGTTTTTCTTTAACATCTTGGTGATAGGCTTGACAAGGGCTACAAAATTTGGGACAAACCTCCGGAAAAATTTATTCTTCCCAAGAAACTCAAGGGCCTTCTTGTGGCTTAGCAAAAGGCGAGCTCTTATGGCCTTAACTCTCTCTAAATCAATTGCTAATCCTTCTTTGGAGACAATGTGGCCAAGGAGTCTTCCTTCATGGGCTAGAAAAGAACACTTTTTAGGATTCAAGGATACTCCAAATCTTCTACACCTTTGGAACACTTGCCTCAAATGGAAGAGGTGGTCTGCTGCATTTTTGAAAAACAAAGTGATATCATCAAGATATATCGATACTTATGTTGTTAATCAAACCCTTGAACGCCATGTCCATTGCCCTTTAGAAGGTAGCTCCAGGTGTTGGACAGCCCGAATGGAATTTTCCTATATGCATAAGTTCTCCATTTAGTTGTAAAGGCTGTCTTGAACTGATCTTCTTCCTTCACCATAATCTGATTATACCCTGAATAGCCATCAAGTAATGAAAACCTTTCGGAGCCAGCAACAACTTGTAAAATCTTCTCCATGGAAGGAAGTGGATAATGATCCTTGAGAGATGCTCTATTCAAATCTCTGAAGTCAACACACAATCTGATTTCCCCACTCTTCTTCCTTACTAGAACCAAATTGGCTACCCAGCTGGAATGCTTGATTAGGAATATGATTCTTGATTCTATCAACTTATCCAATTCTTTTCTCATGAGAGGCTCCATGTGGGGGTTGACTGGCCTTTTCTTTTTCCTGATGGGTTTAGTACTTGGATCCAATTCAATGGTATGTTGAGCTAACTCGGGATTGAAACCTTTCAAATCTTCATAGCTCCAAGCAAACACATCAGGGAATTCTTGACAAAGCTGTATGAACTCATACCTTTCTTGTTTGGTTGTCATCTTGCCAACTTGGAGTGATTTGCCTTCTTCCACCGAGATGGACACTGAATCTTCTCCCTTGACTTGGATGTTTGCTTTCTCCTTCCTAAACTGATCATTAGGATTAAAAATGGACTCCAAAGTAATAAGTCCCTTTGGTAGTTTGTTGGTTCTCAGCTGTACCACTTGGTCACCATACTTTGCTCCAACTTTTCCTGATTTTTAGCTAAAAACTCAGCCTCCTCTTGCAAGAAATGGATGATTTGCTGATCATTTTCAAACACTTGCCAACTTACATTGTTTTCTGGTACTGAAGGCCTCACAATCACATGGATGTTTGGTTGTACCTTGTCTTTTTGAATGCTTTCAACAACATCAAAGGCTGCCCCAACTCTTTGTAAGCTCCGCCCGTGAGCTTGGTTCTCTTTTCTAGGAATGGATTTTATGCTAAAGCCCTCAAAATCTTCAATGAGGTCCCACACCCTATTCTTGTAGCACTTGAGTAGATCATTATTGACAGCATGCTACCCCTTAACTTGGTTGACAATCAACTCACTATCACCAAAGACTTGCAAGTTCTTTATCCCCCTTTTGATTGACCAATGCAATCCTTGTATCAAAGCTTCATATTCAGCAGTGTTATTAGATCATGCAAACTGAAATTAAAAAGCTGAATAATACTTAACTCCTTATGGTGAAACAAGCATAGCTCCCCCTCCTGCACCTTGTCTACTCCTCGACCCATCAAAAAAAAATTGCCATACCTCATTGTCATCCTTGTGGTCTAGCTTGGTGATGCTAGGAACAGGCTGATTTTCTTCATGCATGCAATAGACTCCTAACTCAGATTCTTCTATTTCTTGATAATGATCAAAAGCATGCACCTTGTTTGCCCACTCATCAAGAGTTAGATCTGGGATGCTCCCTACCTTGGTGTCAGCTTCATCAGTGCTTGGATAATCCTCTTGATCAAGCTACCAACAATTGGCACCGATCCGACTTGGAGTGTAAGGCTCAATGTGAAAGTTTTGCAATGGGTTCAGACCTGATTGTGGCCTTGGTTCCATATCTTGTTTTGAACAGCATGTGTGACCAATCAGCAGACAAGTAACCTCCAATCTTAGCTGTGAAATCCCTTGACAAACATAGGGCAAAGAGTGGTGGAAGGTCTATTACTGATACATCTTGCAAAACAACCATGTTGGGACATGCATGCAAGGTAAGACTCAAGTTTTTTATCACTCCAACTGTTGTCACTGTTGTCCCATCCAATTGCACTACCCCTTTGGATATGGTTTCATACTGAATTCCCAACTGATCAGCTATTTTCTTGGGCATTACTGAACTACTTGCTCCGGAATCAATCATGCAATTGTGTACTAATTGATTTCCAATGATCAATGAAACATAGAATGGAGGGGCTTCAACATTTTACCTTGCTATCCTCCATGATTCCCCTTAGGCTGGGCAGCATTTGTGAGCACCTTCTCTTGCATTTGGACTTGCTGATTTGAAGTTGACCAGTCCTTCATGGCAGCTTGTAGCAAATCTCTTTGTCCTGGGATAGAGAGTGATTCCCACATTGATATGTTTACATTTGTCTTCTTCATCTGATCAATGATATTGAATGGAGATGAAGTATCCCTTTGTTATCCCTTGGCCTGCACATTCATTCCTTGTGTATGGGTAGTAACAAACCGGCATTTAGTCGGCTTAGGATATTTTTGGGTAGTCCTTGCATGTTTGGGATTGGATTTTGTTTGCCAATAGTTTGTGGAGTGATAGAAGATTGAGGATTGCTTGGGGCTAATGGCTGTTCTTCACCCAAATTTCTTCTCTTTGACCTTTTGTTGGCTGTAACACTTTGGGAAACCATTTGATTCATGCCATAGAAATCTTCTGCCTGCCAGTTTACAAGCGTGGTATCATTTGGAGCTGATTGTTGTTGGAATGTTTCTTGTTGTTGGTTGTTTCCTTGGCTACCTCCACCCTCCACACCAGTTGAAGTCACCATTAATGCTTGGTTCAAGGCACTGTTGAAGCACATGGACTGTTATGAGGTTCATTGCATGGGAAACACCAATCATACTCTTAAGCCATATTGTTTTGTGCTGGCACTAATGCTTTAGATGTAGATGTAGCATTGGGATTATAAGGCTGAAATGGTCTATTGGAAGGAGGCCTCACTTGATTTAGATTTGTAGCTGGATTGGGTGGTCTTTGGGGTTGATATGGCTGCCTGTTAGGCTGAAATTGGGGCTGGAAAGAAGGTCTAAAACCTTGGGCTTTCTACCTCTTGAGTGTAACCAGCTCATTGCCTAAATTTTACAATTGCTTCATGACTTCTTGAAGTTCATTTGAGGCACTAGAAGATGAAGTAGAAGCTTCACTTGAATTCTGATTTCTAGGAGTGGGAATAGGAGCTAAATTAGGCATTTGATTAGTATTTGGGCTCTCTAAACTTGGAAACAATGGCATTGGAGGTCTAGGAGCCAGCTTGCCAGCTTGAATCAAACAATTTTCAGCTCTAATGGCAATGCTATAAGCAATGGGAATAGTTGTGCCTCCCATGGATTGAATTAACATAGAAATATCAAAATTTAAAGCTTTAAGGTAATAAAGGAAAGCACCTTCTGTTGCTGTTGGCCTGACTGCCACTGGAATTCTCTCCCAAGTCCTTTGAAATCTGAAATTAAAATCAGTCAGCTGCTCATTTGGAGCTCTCTTGATGGTTGTCAGCTGCTCCAAAAGGGACAAGTTGTCTCCCTTTTCTCCAAACTACTCATGGAGGGCTATACATAGCTGGTTCCAATTTTGAATAGAACCTGAGGCAAGACTCCTGAACCATTGCAAAGCTTTCCCTTTGAATGAAGATGCCAGTAGTTTGACAGCAACTTGCATCTCATTGATCTCATGGATTGCACAAATGTTAGCAATGTCCTTGACATGATCACTAGGAGTAGTCTGATTCTCTCCAGTGAAGTATGGAATGTTCTTCAATGCTGCAACTGGAATTGGATTTTGTGCATTGAGAGCAAGTGGGCTGCTATCCAGTGAAATTGACATAGGGGTTGTTTTGTGCCATTCTGATTGGCCTTAAAACCCTGGTTGATTGAATGAAAGGCCTACCAGGTGGAGGAGTGGAAAGAGTTCTGTTTGGTGGAGATGGAGACCTTTGAATCCTCCTCCCTCTTTTCCTTCTTCTTGGAGATAATCTTGTAGATATTCAAACAGAACCTCTTCTTCTCCGACTCTTGACCTTGTGTTGATTCTTCTCATGAGTTTTCGGGCATGACTTGCTAAAACCAACTGATTCTTCTTCCCTGGAGTCGCGGATGTGCGGTTTATAGCTATTTAAAGCAAGGAACTTGCAACAAATACACATCAATTTTGTTGCAATGAAGATGAAGACTTTTAGGTCCCACCGGTGTGCCAAAACTGTTGTTGCAAATCAGCGGCACCCCGGATGATGATCAGGCTTCTAGGTTGATCATCCTAAGCATCCAGTGTGATTACACAACATTGAATCCTCTCCCCAAGTGTGGGACTTGTAAAATGGAAGAGGAATCTCTAGTTTAGAGGCTGGTTCCTCAACTCCTCTGATCAGATATATCACTTGCACAATTGCAGAGGTTTAAATTCCTAATTTCTACTCTAAATTCCAAAGGGACAAAGATAGAGAATGCAAAAAAGCTAAAACTAATGCTAATAGGTGATGCACCAAAGGAGTGGTGAGCATTTCTCACTACTACAGATTGACATAGTTCATAAAATGCAACAAAACCTCATGCACAAACTGATAAATGTAATGAAGAATCAGAAATTAGTCAAACAACACCAGCAGAGGATGGAATATTAATCATAGGGCCTGTATTGTTATTTTAACATCAAAATCACTTGCATTACAACACCTGAGAGGAAAAATAAAGTTACAGTTCCTAGAAAAGGTCTGTTATTCCACCAAAATCACCTTCAAGGAGAGAAAGGGGACCTGCAATACACAAAAAATGTTCAACCCTTTGAAAATGAGCCAAATCTGGCTTTTACAGTGCAAGGGATGAGCCCAGGAGAGAGAAACACGGGAAAACATGGAAGGGGTCCAACCATTGACCAAAACACATTCAAAACAACATGGGCATCCTTACAGACCCATTCCCTAACATTTTTAGCCATGTTGGGAGAGAATGCAAGCCATTCTTCATTAAAAACGGTGGTTGAAACATCATTTCTGTCCATGACCATGTGCTAGAGGAATTTTTCAATTTTCTCTCTCCAAAATCCATCAAAATACAAAAATTACCCTAGAATCTTGTAGATAATTTCACCAGCTTTCCATTGATATAAAGAACGTGAAAAACTAAGCTCTGGATCGAAAGTTATGGCGATTTGAAATTTTAGGGCAAAATAGGGCCAAATCGGATTGGCGGGTAAAAATTTGAATTTTTCACCTTTTTTGCATTTGGGAAAATTTCCCAAAAATCCCCATGCCCGTCATTCCAGGTGCCACATGGCACATTTTCATTGGTGCGGGCTCATCCTACTTCATTTTCCTTTGTTTTCGCCTTTGGAAAATTTTCCCAAAATTCCCCGTCGGGCCGGCGAGTTTGGGACACGTGGCAAGCGCTGATTGGACGTGGGCCTGTCCTTCCAAATTTTTCCGTGGGCTGTTTGATTCATTTCTGTCCTAGACACATGGCATAACCCCATTGGGTGTGGGTTTTCCCTCTTAAAATTTCACTCGCGTTCTTTCCTTAAGTTTCGCGCCACCCTGGACACGTGGCAAGATTCTATTGGCTCGCAATAAGGGGAGCGGGCTTTCCTCTCTGAATTTTCCTTTATTTTTTCCTTGGGAAAATTTCCCAAATTCTCCCCTTGCTCCGCCACTCCAGGACACGTGGCGAGATATAATTGGCTGCGGGGCAGCGGGCCGAACCTTCCTTTTGAATTTTGGCGAAGCACTTTGCCAAAAATCCAACTTCTCCTCCGCCTCCGCCGGTCCGGCTCCATAGGACACGTGGCGTTGTTTTATTGGGCACGGGCTTTCCTTCCAAAACTTTCCATGCACAACACTTAGCCAATTTTTTCAAATTTCTCTCCAGTGACATGTGGCAGCATTTGATTCATCGACGGGCCTGCTGGGGAAAAATCTTCCTTGAAAACCTTGCTAAAACACTTGGTAAAAAACCAAGTTCTCCTCCGACCCCCATTGCTTCCCTAGACACGTGGCAGCATCTCATTGGCTGCATGGACCTTGAAGGGGAAAATTTCCCACAAAAACTCCACCAAGCCATAACTTCAAAAATACATGGAGTTAGGAGGAAAACTTTACCTTTCTGGAAAGATGAAAGGAGTTAGCCACAAAATGAGTAGGGGGCACATTTTGGATAACAGCCCATAAAGCATGTAGTCTTTATGGACCATTCTATACAATTTGCTATGAAAAGCTTGAAAAAAAAAACAATTAAAATATGATGACAGGATCACTATGACATGACCAAAATTAGAGGAATAAATATAGAAAACCATTAGGAGTCACAATCAAATAAATAAAAAATAATAAACAAGGACTTGTGTCACCAATGTTTAATCTTGTTGCTTTGAAATCATGTATATAATAGCATGTTAAAAGTGTAATGTAATATTAATACATATTTTAGTGTCTACACTTTCCCCCTTATGATAGTGAATGAAATTTTCTAGTATAAAGGAGATAAGAAGAGTGTAAATATGGAAATTCAAATAATATGTACTCGTAAGCATGCTAAAAGAGAAACTATGACGTGGTGCAATGTGGATAATTGTTTTGGTCCTAACAAAGTTATAGGAGGACACAATATGTTGTTATAGATATGTAACCAGAGGAGAGATGTTCTATAGATACTTAAGAGATTTAGAGCCTTGGAGTTTTTCGGTGGATTGGGAGTGATCATTTCTAAGCCAATATGTGTTTATTAAGGGATTTGGGTGTCCCGACACCAAAGGAAGGGTGTTGAGAGAGAGAGAGCTATTTTTCACCCACTATAATGCTTCCCAACTTAAGGCCTCATTGTTGCGAGATGGAGTTAGGCTAGATGTTTATTGAAAAACCCACGAAAAGTTGAAAAAGCAACATCTCATTATCCCCACCATGCATTGTATGGGTATAGATTATAGGTTGAAATTTTTGAAGAAAAATATTTTTGTATCAATTTTCCCCCATTTTAGGTCATTTGTTGGTGAACTTTATAATATTGATTAGAATTTAGAATTTAAGCCATGATTGAATTGTGTTGAGTTTTAATATTTGGTTGAATTGGTGATATCGAAATTGAAATTTTTTTACTTGCTTAATTGAATTGGTGGGGTATTCATGTGTGTGTATTAGGATATTTTCCCCCCATTCGGTGAGAGGATGAGATGTGAAGGATCAAATGACTTAGTCAAAAGGATAGTTAGAGTAATTGAATGGTGTAAAATCCGTAGTAAGATAATAGAGAGTATATATAGTATTGGGTAACTATTCGGTGTTCGGATGAAATGATTGGAAGATTAGATTTAGGTGTAGAATGGATGTCTCAATGTGGTAGATGTTGATAACATGATCATAATGTTGTAGATGGCATCGTAAGTGACGAATCGGGCTTAAGATATGGGTCGTAAGGAGAGAGTGTATTAGTTAGACAAGTGGTGACTATAAATAGTATATAAGTATAATGATATTGGATTTGATATACATAGTAAATAGTAATTTTATTTTTTATTACCAACGATTGTGTTAGAGAGATCTAAGTTGTAAAAATGTCACATGCGATAAATGTGATCTTGACCGAGGTTTGAGAGAGTTGTAGAGGTTGTTCGGACTCATAAATTTATGAGTTGGTCTATAGCGTGTTTTGATACTAAGATATGTACAAAAAGTAGGCTTTATGTTAAATATTATGAATTTTGTGTTTTTTTAATTTATGTATATTTTGGGCCAAGACAAAGCCATAGGATCCGGTTTGGCCCTAGGGATGTGTTGTCCACTCAAAATTCCCAGCCCTGATAATAGTAAAAATTTCAAAATTTTGAGTTTAAGTGTCTTTTCTGTCGAGCTGGTGGTGTGAAAAGGCCGTGAAATTGAGAAAATCTATGTTTTGGGTCATTTTGTAAGTATTTCGGGCCTGTCGGAACTTTTTGTCCCAACTGTCCCAAGTCCAAACGGGTCTTCTGTTCTCCGACCGGCCGAAATCCCCGAAGTTGTCCCATTTTCGGGCCCGTCGGAAGTTTTTGTCCCAAGTGTCCCAAAACTCAAAGTGCACTCTGTTCCCCGATCGGCCGAATCACCCGAACCGCGTACTTCGGAAGTTTTCGTCCCAACTGTCCCAGAGTCAATTGTGCGAGTTGTTCCATTTTCGGCCGAAACACCCGAACCGCGTACTTCGCTCTTGCATGTCCCAAATAGCCCAAGTCAAAAAGTGCGAGTCGTTCCATTTTCGCCCGAACCGGCCGAACCGCGTACTCCGGAACTTTTTGTCCCAAATGTCCCAAGTTCAAACGGGCCTTTTGTTCCACTTTCGGCCGATCCGCCCGAACCGCGTACTTCGCGCTTTCCTGTCCCATCTGTCCCGAAGCCAAAAGTGCAAGTTGTTCCAATTATCGGCCGAAGCACCCGAATCGCGTCCTTCGCATATTTTCGTCCCGAATGTCCCAAAGTCAAATCGGGCAAGCTGTCCCATTTTCGGCCGAAACTCCCGAACCGCGTACTTCGCACATTTCTGTCCCAAATGTCCCAAAATACATTTGTGCATCTTCTCCTTATTTCGTCCGAACCGGCCGAGCCGCGTGTTTCGCGCATTCGCGTCTCACATGTCCCTAGTGAACCAAAAGCCATTCATACTTGGTTTTTCCCGCTCTACCCGAATATGCTGTTTTTTCAAACTGGTATGAAGATCAAGTTTCAGGAACAGGAACAAATTTCGCCGCTCGAGTCTGCCATTGAAGAAGCCAATAATGATTATCATACTCACGTCGAGTTTGATAAAGAGATAGAGGAACGTCTTGGATTTTGGACGCAAACCTTCGGCCAAAGACGCTGACCTCGTGGCAGGGACATAGCTGAGGCGTTAGAGAGATTCTGACAGCGGTTTCTGAAGTCAGTGGGTCCCTCTCAGCGACTGGCCACCTGTCTTCTTCTCCTTGTTCTTTTCTCCTCTTCCCTTTCTTTTCCGTTTTCTTTGTAATAGGTTGAGGTATTGCGGTTGGCAGTCCTTAACGGTTCTTGATTAAAGAAACGGTTACGAAGGGTAACTGATTTGTAATCTATATAACGGCATTTCTACGCCACAGGTAAAGGAGGAAGAACTTGGCATATTTTCTGAAAGTGTAAATAGATCTTAAAGAAATCAATACAAAAGGGCTTTCTATTCATTGTCTATCTGATCTCTGTTATTTCTGTGTTTTCCATTTAATATTGTGAAGATCATTTTGTCTCTAATTTGTTAGTCTCTCTGATTGCATACTGTCCGGTTTTGCAAATACAGTGATCTTGTATAACCAAGAAGGAACTTTGTGTCCTTGATTAATGAATCTGAAGAAGGTTATTTACAGAACTTTGTGTCTTTAAATTTAATCCTATTCAGCCAATGCAAATGATCTTGTCTTAAATTCCTTGAAACTTCACATACATAAAGAATTATTCTGCTATCTATAATTCTGAATGTTGCTATTCTGCTCATCCTCTTATTCCCTTTCCTCAGTCCTTTTGTAACTGATGATCCTTGTGGAAAACACTTTCGTAATATCCAAGTTCAACCATAAAATAATATTTTGTACATTTGTAAATACGTTCGTTTCTGAATAAGGGAACCTCTCCCATTAAAGAGGAGGGACTTCTTGTCCCCTGACTGTTGCTCTTCTAAAAAGTCCTATTTGAAAACCAACAGTTTTTGGCGACTCCGCTGGGGAAAATCGCATTCCAGTTCTACAATTTTTGATCATCCTTTGATCTGGCGACTCCGCGTTTCACTCGAGGGAGAAGGGCCCTTGGTATCGAAGATTCTCAGTTTCAGCTTTTAGAACAACAAGGTTTTCCTTTCCCTTCAAATTCAACAAGAAATAGAAGGACCCGTTCGACAAGCACTCCACCTGTTCAAGATAGAAGTCCTACGGGTGGTATTCCTTCAGAGCCTGCTAGTCCCAATCTACGAGCTTTGATCCTTGCCGGTGTTACGCTTCCTCCCAAGCCATTTTTCCAAGAATGGCGCGCCATTACCATGGGGTCATCGTGTCGGGCCTCGCCCTTGCTCACCTTTTGCATGAGTTACCTAGAGGAAACTGGAAGAACTTCCCCAAATTCAAAGGTGATGGCAAAGTGCACCCTGACGAACACATCGCAGCCTTCGTTGTTGCATGTGGAGTTCTGGGAGTCAAATATGAAGACGTCTCTGTAAGGCTATTTGTTGAGACATTACAAGATAATGCTGCTGATTGGTTCTATCACCTTCCGGCCGGTGCTATAACCGACTGGGACACAATGAGAACTCAGTTCGAGAACCGTTTCAAGCCGGCAGAAGATGTGCATGCCTTGCTTGCCCAGGTCTCTCAGATAAAGAAAGATTCACAAGAGCCCATGAGGGAATTTGTGGCCCGGTTCAACAGGTTGGTAAATAAAATTCCAACACCTACCCGACCTGTCGACCAAATTCAAAAGTGTTTCTTCCTAAATGCTCAATCGCCCAAAGTTAGTTATGCACTAAGAAGGGCTAATCTCGGAACACTAGCTCTGGATCAAGAACTGGCTGTTAGTATCGAAGATGACTTGATCATGTCAGGGAAGTTGAGAAGAGACCCTCCCAAATCTAAGTCTCTGCTTCTTCTTCCTCTTCCACCCTAGACCTAGTACCGATCCATTAGTCCGTAAACTCGTAAAATGATCTTGTCGCTATAAAGAAACAGTTGGCTCAGCATGCCCCGTATGCAGATGTTCCAAGAAGAAATTTTCAGCCCAGAAATCATTTGCCTGCTCCTCACACAAGACTAGCACTTGAAGGACCTCCTGTTAAGGTTCCCGTGAACGCAACTCCGTGAAGTTGAAGAGCCAGATGATGATGAAACTTGCGAGGAGTTTGTGGAGGAATTTGATGATGAAGCAGAGGAACTTGAGGGATCTCGAGTGAATTTCTTTACCACTGAGGGCATTGATGATTATGATGAAGTGGTAGCAGACATGAACAACGAATCTTTTGCTGTCATGACTCGAGAACAGACAAAGCAGAGGGAGAAGGTGACCCAGCCACCTAAGAAATCCAAGGAGCAGTTGGCAACTATCCCTGTAATTGCAAGAAGAGGATCTCCTATCCCTACTTCGTCTACACAGAAGGTGAGTCCTATCAATCCAGTTACCAAAGTTGCTTCTTCTTTTTCTCCTAAAGTTGATAAGCCTAGAATTCCAAATGATGATGGCCCGTCCACTTCTGGATCCTTTGATATTGTTGATCACCTGAAAAAGACCAAGGTACAAATCTCAGAAGTTGAGTACTATCAAACCCATCCCAAAGCCTTTGCCAAAATGATCCACTTTGTTAATTCCAACTCTAAGACCACTTCTAAAGGCCTTTTACCTACTCCTCCTTCTACACCACGCCCAAGTCTCAGTACTGCTGTCACCTCCCCCGTGACAAAATTAAACCATTTTATGTAACACTTCTCATAGCCGGCCATAGGCTCGATGAGAATTGTGTCATAGATTCTGAGCCTCGATAATGTGATGCCTGCTAAAGTAGCTCATGCTTTAGGCTTGACCCTCACTCATACTTATGGATCCTGCTACTCCATGGAGAGTAAGGAAGTGCCTTTGGTTGGAAGGATTAAAGATGCACAAGTGGCTTTGCTTGCTTTTCCTGAAAAGAAAGTCTTGGCTACCATCCTAGTAGCAGACATTCCTCCTTCTTATGGAATGTTGCTAAGTAGAAACTTCTGTAAAGATGTGGGCGGGGAGATTCAAATGGATTGGTCACATGCACTCATACCTGTCAATGGACACATGAAGAAGTTACTACCTGAGAAGCAGTCTGAGTATATTGTGCAGAAAACGGATGATCCTAAGGCACAAATACTCTATGAGGATATGGGGCATGGTAATTACATGATTCTATCCCCTGATGAAATCCAACCCTCCAAAGTAGCACCTAAAGATCCCAATGGTGTTTGGATTTTAGAATTTGATGGAAGTTGTTCCTCAGCTGGTTCTGGAGCTGGTGTCCTGCTAGTGTCACCTGAAGGATGCCTACATCCTTTTTCATTTAAGTTGCAGTTTGAAAACACTAATAATACAGCAGAGTATGAGGCTCTCATTCTTGGACTGCAAGTGGCCAAAGAACGAGGTGTGAAGAACCTTCTGGCTCGTGGTGATGTAGAGTTGATTGTGAAGCAGGTCAGAAACCTCTTTCAGGTAAAAAATGGGAGGCTGAAGCATTACCGGAATCAGGTTTGGGATTCCATTGAATTCCTTGATGCTTTCTCTATTGAAGCAATACCTAGAGAAAAGAACAGCAGGGCTGATTCACTGGCTGTCTCAGGGTCACTACTGATTCCCCATCCTGAATTCTCTCAGGATAAGTTCACTATTGAAATGGTCCACCGGCCTAGTGTACCTGACAATACCAATAACTGGCAAGTTTTCAACGATGACCAGCATTTGCTTTCCTTCCTGGAACTCAAAGGTAATTTTGAACAACTGTATTTTGAGGGAAGTGACAACCTGCCTCGTGAAAGTGTGTCCTTTGACCAAGCTGTCACCCAAGGAGAAGAAATAGATCAGGAAGGGTGCATTAAGCTCAAAGGAAACAAGATTCCTAAAGGGTTGGTGAGTTTGGAGGAACTATTTGATAAGCATGACAGGTATGTGAAATCTAAAGCTTCTACTGGACCTCAGCAATCAGCTGAGTATGATAAGATTGATATTGGGAGTTCTAATGACCCTAAAGCTCGTAAATATTGGAAAATGTTGTGCACAAGAGATGAAAGGAGAAAAGCAATTGATCTTCTAAGAAGGTATAAGGACGTTCTTGCATATTCTTATGAAGATCTGAAAGCCTTCAAGCCAAAAGATATGCAGCACTCGATTCCTCTCAAACCAGGAATTAAGCCTTTCAAGCAGAAACAAAGGCAGTACAACCCCAAAATAGCTGACACCATCTTTCAGGAGATTCAAAAGTTGTTGAAGGCTAAAATTATTTTTCCTATTCACCATTCGACATGGATTGCAAATATTGTGCCTGTCAGGAAGAAAAATGGTGAGATCCGCATCTGTGTTGATTTCAGGAACCTGAATCAGGCTTCTCTGAAAGATAATTACCCTTTGCCTATGATGGATCAAATATTGCAAGCAGTAACAGGATCTGAAATGTTATCTATGCTTGATGGATTCTCTGGATACAATCAGGTAGAGGTTGATATCAGAGATCAACACAAGACAGCCTTCACCACTCCTTGGGGTACCTTTGCCTACAAGAGAATGCCTTTTGGGCTTATTAATGCTGGTGCCACTTTCCAGAGAGCTATGGATCTGGCTTTTGGAAGCTTGAAAGGGAAGTGTATTGTCATATACCTTGATGACCTGACAGTGTTTTCCAAGACAAGAGCGGATCATTTTGATCACCTGAGACAAGCCACGAGATGCAGAGAGCATGAAATCTCTCTGAACCCTAAAAAATCTGTCTTCTGTGTTACAGAGGGAAAACTATTAGGGCACATTGTCTCCAAGGATGGTATTAAGATTGATCCTGAACGAGTTCAAGCCATCCAGCAAATTCCTCTCCCAACCAGTAAAAAGGGCGTGCACTCCTTCTTCGGTAAGATCAATTTTTTAAGAAGATTCATCCCTGATTTTGCTGAATTAACTTTGAATATTTCTCAGATGATGAAAGGGAAGCAAACATTTGGTTGGTCTTCTGAAGGAAAGGAATCCTTTGAGGGTATCAAGAAAGCTATCGCTAAAACTCCGCTTTGCCTCTGTCCCATTTCAAAGAAAGATTTCATCATCTATTGCTATGCTACGAGTATAATACCACAGCTCTGCCTTAACTCAAGAAGACTCCGATAAACATGAGCTACCAATTGCCTTCATGAGCTATATCCTGAAGAATCATGAGCTAAAATACAC
This sequence comes from Taxus wallichiana var. yunnanensis, assembly GCA_018340775.1. NCBI lineage: Eukaryota > Viridiplantae > Streptophyta > Pinopsida > Cupressales > Taxaceae > Taxus > Taxus wallichiana. The sequence continues at coordinate 337,327,692 of CM031242.1, forward strand.
CATGATGGAGAAGCATGCTTTTGCAGTAGTCAAAGCTGTTAAGCAGTTCCGTTTCTATATCCTCAACTCTCACTCCATGGTGTTGGTTCCAGATACAACTGTTAAGTCGATTCTCACACAACAAGAATTTGGATCCAAGAGAGGGAACTGGGTTGCTAAGGTCCAAGAGTATGACATTGATATCAAACCAACCAAGCTGGTTCATGGAAAAGGTCTTTGTGAGCTCATTGCTGAAGGAGCTAAACATGAGTTGCTGGAAAAGAAAGTTGACCTTCCTACTGTTCTGTTCCTTAGTTCAGTTGACGAATGGTATGCTGACATCGCCCATTTTCTCACCTATGGGGAATGCCCCTCTCATTTAACTGCCAAAGAAAAGAGGACTGTTAAATTGAGATCAGTACAATATGTATTATGGGAAAATGCTTTGTTCAAGCGTGGCTTGATGGGAGATTTTTGAAGTGTGTGGACAAGGAACAACAGAGAAAATTGCTCTCAGCTTTTCATGATCAAGCATGTGGAGGGCACTATTCATCAACGGTCACAGCACATAAGATACTCCGTGGAGGGTACTACTGGCCTTCTTTGTTCAGAGATGCATCCAAGTGGGTGGAGAAATGTGAGGCTTGTCAGACTTTTGTGGGAAGACCTAAATTGGCTTCTTTGCCTCTCAAGCCAGTTGTGATTGAGGAACCATTTCAACAAAGGGGGTTTGGACTTCATTGGTGCACTCAATCCTGCTTCTAGTGCTGGTCACACTCATGTGCTAACTGCCACTGACTACTTCACCAAATGGGTGGAAGCTATTCCAGTTAAGAGCACTACTTCCGAAGTGGTTTGCAACTTCATCAAGGAGAATATCTTGGTAAGGTATGGTGTACCTAACAAGATTGTAACAGATAATGCCTCGAATTTCTCTTCAGCTGAGATAATGGACTTCTGCTACGGATATGGCATCTCCCTGGCTCATTCTTCAGATTACTACCCCCAGGGAAATGGGCAGGCAGAGTCCACTAACAAAAATCTGGTGACTATCATAAGGAAGTTGGTCAATGAGTCTCAACGAAACTGGCACAAGAAGCTCTATGATGCCCTTTGGGCAGACAGGATCACACCTAAAAGAGCCATTGGAATGTCCCCCTTTCAAGTGGTGTATGGAGTAGAGGCTCAATTGCCAGTGACAGTGGAACTACCAGCCTTGCACCTAATGAAGGCCATTGAAGATACTAGTTTCAGAGATGCCCTGGACAAGAGAATTATGTACCTGCACAAGCTGAATGAAGACAGATTGGTGGTTGCCGATAGGATATCTGTTCACCAGCAGAAGGTAAAGGTCCTGTTTGACAAGAAAGCTAGGTTCAGAGATTTCCAAGTTGGAGACACTGTATTGCTATGGGATAAAAGGCATGAACCTCGTGGCAGCCATGGAAAGTTCGATTCCCTGTGGCTCGGACCTTTCAAGATCAGGCACTTTGCTGGTGAGAACTCCTTTTATCTTGATTACATGGATGGTTCTTCTCTCCCACTTCCTTATAGTGGGCAGTATCTCAAGTTGTTCAAGTCCTAGGTGATTAGGGAGCCCCTTGTATATTCTGTACAGTGCTTTTGCTTCTGCGTTTTGGCGTGTTTCCCTTCCTCCTTTTGTTTTGGTGTGTTGCCCTCTGTATTGGTCTGTTCTTGACTCCGTTGCCCAATGGATAAGGCACTGGTCTACTTCCACCGAGTTTGTCTAAGTTCTTGCCTTGTCTCATTCCTTGAATTTATGCCAAGTCATCCCCAGAAGGAGCCAGCTGTTGTCCACTCAAAATTCCCCGCCCTGATAATAGTAAAAATTTCAAAATTTTGAGTTTAAGTGTCTTTTCTCGTCCGAAATGTGGTGGTGTGAAAAGTCCGTGAAATTGAGAAAATCTATGTTTTGGGTCATTTTGTAAGTATTTCGGCCTGTCTTGAACTTTTGTCCCAACCGTCCCAAGTCCAAACGGGTCTTGTTCTCAAATCCGACCGGCCGAAATCCCCGAAGTTGTCCCATTTTCGGGCCCGTCGGAAGTTTTTGTCCCAAGTGTCCCAAAACTCAAAGTGCACTTTGTTCCCCGATCGGCCGAATCACCCGAACCATGTACTTGAAGTTTTCGTCCCAAACTGTCCCAGTCAATTGTGTGAGTTGTTCCATTTTCACCGAAACACCCGAATCACGACTTTCGCTCTTGCATGTCCCAAATAGCCCAAGTCAAAAAGTGCGATTCGCTCCATTTTCGCCCGAACTGCCAAACCGCATACTCTGAACTTTTTGTCCCAAATGTCCCAAGTTCAAACGGGCCTTTTGTTCCACTTTCGGCCGATCCGCCCGAACCGCGTACTTCGCGCTTTCCTCTCCCATCTGTCCCGAAGCCAAAAGTGCAAGTTGTTCCAATTATCGGCCGAAGCACCCGAATCGCGTCCTTCGCATATTTTCGTCCCGAATGTCCCAAAGTCAAATCGGGCAAGCTGTCCCATTTTCGGCCGAAACTCCCGAACCGCGTACTTCGCACATTTCTGTCCCAAATGTCCCAAAATACATTTGTGCGTCTTCTCCTTATTTCGTCCGAACCGGCCGAGCCGCGTGTTTCGCGCATTCGCGTCTCACATGTCCCTAGTGAACCAAAAGCCATTCATACTTGGTTTTTCCCGCTCTACCCCAATATGCTGTTTTTTTCAAACTGGTATGAAGATCAAGTTTCAGGAACAGGAACAAATTTCACCGCTCGATTCTGCCATTGAAGAAGCCAATAATGATTATCATACTCACGTCGAGTTTGATAAAGAGATAGAGGAACGTCTTGGATTTTGGACGCAGCCTTCGCCAAAGACATCGACCTCGTGGCAAGGGGACATAGCCGAGGCGTTAGAGAGATTCTCGACGGGGTTTCTCGAAGTGAGTGGGTCCTCTCAAAGACCGCCACCGTCTTCTTCTCCTTGTTCTTTTCTCCTCTTCCCTTTCTTTTCCGTTTTCTTTGTAATAGGTTGAGGTATTGCGGTTGGCAGTCCTTAACGGTTCTTGATTAAAGAAACGGTTACGAAGGGTAACCGATTTGTAATCTATATAACGGCATTTCTACGCCATTCAGCAGAGGAGGAAGAACTTGGCATATTTTCTGAAAGTGTAAATAGATCTTAAAGAAATCAATACAAAAGGGCTTTCTATTCATTGTCTATCTGATCTCTGCTATTTCTGTGTTTTCCATTTAATATTGTGAAGATCATTTTGTCTCTAATTTGTTAGTCTCTCTGATTGCATACTGTCCGGTTTTGCAAATACAGCGATCTTGTATAACCAAGAAGGAACTTTGTGTCCTTGATTAATGAATCTGAAGAAGGTTATTTACAGAACTTTGTGTCTTTAAATTTAATCCTATTCAGCCAATGCAAATGATCTTGTCTTAAATTCCTTGAAACTTCGCATACATAAAGAATTATTCTGCTATCTATAATTCTGAATGTTGCTATTCTGCTCATCCTCTTATTCCCTTTCCTCAGTCCTTTTGTAACTGATGATCCTTGTGGAAAACACTTTCGTAATATCCAAGTTCAACCATAAAATAATATTTTGTACATTTGTAAATACGTTCGTTTCTGAATAAGGGAACCTCTCCCATTAAAGAGGAGGGACTTCTTGTCCCCCATTGCTTGCTCTTCTAAAAAGTCCTATTTGAAAACCAACGGGATGGTACCATATAGTTATGTACGCTATGGACAAAGACCATGTGTTATGGTCATGTGGGTGTATGGTTTGGTCCTGAGACTAGCTTCTTTTGTTTTGAATTTTGCATAGTTTTTTTTTTTATTTAAGGGACTTAAAAATGTTTTATTGGCTTATTGTTTGTGATGTGTAGTGAGATGTGCATACTCATGAGTTATTTTTGGGTCACCACATGACTACCCTAGAGCCACCGATCTTGGATGATGTTATATGGAATATTTTTATAGATTGGACCTACAATATGTGGTTAGACCACGGGATTTCCCTTGATATGCATATGATTACAATGTTGTGTGAGAGATTGTGCATTGATACTTATACATTTTATCTCTTAATAGAAAGATGATAATGAACACGGAGGATGTGTATCACATATTGTGTTTGCCTATAGTGGGAGAGAGCCAAGTGCTACCAATAGTGTGGATGTGTAACATCAAACGATAGAGGCTAGGAGATGTTGGGTGGGTGGTCAAGGTAGGGTAAACTTTATTGTACACTTGGATGATATTGGTATATCTCGTATTTTTGCATCTGTGGAAATTTATAGCATTATTATTGGAGACCTTTGTGACAAAGGATATTGGTGGGGTTGTTATATCCCACCATATGGTACAGATTTATCACCGAGATAGAGGAACATGGTATGAGATATGTTTGGGGGAAATGTATGTGTGTTCACCTATACATGGATTTATATAGGTTTACGTAGGAGGTTCATAGAGGAGGGATAGGAGGAGTTACATTGTTACATATATGGTCCTATGAGCATATAATATTTTTATACCACTTAGTGGGCCTCATATTGATTGGGCATCAACAAATATTTTTTCAGGTGAGTTGTACGGGAGTAGTGTCCTTGGTTATAACACAATGACCTACAAGTCATTTATAGATAGGATGGGTCCTTGGGAAGTTATATGGTAACCATATCAAGACTATGGAGGATGGGTCGAGGATGGGATAAAGCTATGCTTTATGCAGAATTTATATGGTTAGAGGATAGATTCCTGGTAGGTGTATTTGTTTCAATGTGAGAGATTGACCCATCAATTTTGTATCACTCGGGAAGTTCCCCATTAGCCATACATTAGGTGATGATCACTACATGTAACTAGGATGGTAGGAGCTAGGCGGGGCCCATATTGGCAAAGTTACTACCACGACTAGTAGGCGAGGTGGATCCATCTATAGTCCCTAGTCGGGAGAGATGATGTGGGTTATACTCTCGCATACACACAAGTGGTGGTTAGTTATTATAGTTGATGGTACAAGTGGGCCACTAGGTGGGATAGTAGTAGGAAAAGGATTAGGTAGAGAGGGACATGCCTCCAATGACAATGTTGTGGCGGATGTAGTAGTGCGGTGTGTGTATTGGATAATAGTTTTTTGTTGTTTATATATTGATAATGTAAATATAGATAAGGTTGTGATGATGTGCTAATATTGGGTCTATATGATGACTTGCAGGTGATGTTTATTGGACGATGATTGTAGATGTTTTAATGTAAATTTTGACCCATAATGTTCCATCGGACATCATTGTGGGTGATGGAATATTAGAGCATGTGGATGACATTATATACAAGCATGCCCATTTATTTGATCTAGTGGTGACAAAAACAACCACCTGTGTGGTGCTAAAGGCTAAGAGAGATGAGGCAAGTGTTGAGCTAGTGAGCACGGGATATACCGTAGGAGGAGGTGACCTAGCACATTATATTTTTACATAGTATGTGAAGCTATAGACATAGCACACCATGCTCGCAATGGAGGCAACATTGTTACGAGTATTAGTTATAGGATTATCGAGCTCGATTATAGATGTAGAGATCTAGTGGTTAAACCTCGAGTTTGAGATCTACCACAATTATATGTACTAGTAGTAGTGAGGAGGATTGAGGAATTATCCCGAATCATATTAAAATATTATGTTTTATATATATGATCATTTGGATTTATACTTTGTTGTTAGGTGTTTAAATGACTTGTGTAATCGATTCTTGAGGATTGTCTTGATCTATATGATGATATTTTGTGAAGTAGTGTTGAATCATAATGATGATAATGTTTTATGTTTTATGTTTTGTATTAGATTTATGATGTTTAGAATAGACTATGAGTGAGTAATGTAGTAGATTTGATTTGTTTTATATTAGTAATTTTGTGTAGCTAAAAAATGTGATTTCCTTAGAGATTATTGAATTTCTGATCCTATAGTAGGGAAAGTGATGTGTTGTAACCATCTATACGGGAACAAGTAATCACGAAGCAATATTACCTAGAAACCTATGCGTAAAATGCGGGGAGAGTCATCTTCTCATGGCGATGATGAATTGTGAAAATTAATCAACATACAGAGGGCCACAAACTAAGAATTAATGTATAACATATCCAAAGGTAGGGTGTTGACTGATTATGTGCAGCTCAAGTGATGAAAAAGGAGATAAAAATGAAGAAGAGATACCTAATGATGGTGGAATATTAGTTTTAGCAACATTGTTAATTTTGGCATCTTTTAATATAAATCATTATTGTTTAAGTAATCTATTTGATCTTAGCCATAGTAATAGGTTGTGAAATCATCTCTTGTTTTGGGATCGAAACTAGAGGAGTATTTTCTAGAACCAACTTATTAGTAGTACAATGATCATACAAGGTTCTGATTCCATAGAGAAATGTCGCGTATATAGAATGTGATTAATCAAGATGTCGTGCACAAAACGTGATTATACCCTTGTCTTCAAGTAACTTGAGCTTATCATGAAGTGCATAAAATTTATTTTCCCGATGCCCATTAATCCTAAAGAATTTGAAAAAGGTTTATCACAATTTCATTATAAGCTGATGAGGATAATAGTGCTCATTAAAAGGTAATCAAATCAAGTGCTACTCAATTATTATGTGCAAGTTATCATGTGGCCTAACATAATGAGAAAATTATAAGGGTACGCTTTTAGGAGGAGTGAACCATGGTGTGTGTCTAGGTGGAGGTTTAGTAAGGCAAGATGTATCGCCATGATGAAGTAACTTGACCTCATATGTATGGTGTGAGGAAGAACGTGAAACTAGTTCGGCAGGTTTCAGCAGATGGAGTCTAATTGTGTAAAGTGAGAAGAAAAGGAGTGGTAGAGGTGTCATGTGGTGGTATAGTATAATCTAGATTAAGGATTTCATGTTCTAAGTTAATTATGTGGAGACAAATTGTGGTAAAATATTCACATGTGTCATATAATAATTTTTTTCTTAAGAGGAAAAATCAAGCCATGAAAAAGATATATTGCATTTCTAAATCAATAGGTTGATATATTAAATGATACATGAAATATTTGAAACATAAGATATAATCACTAACAGATTTAGTATTTTCTTGATGTAATGATGGAAAACACTCATATGTAACCTTAGGTCCATTATTAAAGATAAAATACCTAAGAAATGCTTCTTCCATGTCAATAAAAGTATGCACATATCCACAAGGTAAATGATGCAACCAATCTAATGTAATAATAGAGAGACTACTAGGGAATACCTGTAGGAGAAACCTATCATTGGGATGTGAAGCCATAGCTATCCAATAAGCCTTAAGATGTATGTAAGGGTTACCCATCCCATCAAAGAGTGTAAAAGTAGGCATGGTAAAACCTTTAGGAAAAGTGGAATTGAATATCTTCTTAGGAATAGGATTTCCATAAATGGAATTATGATCAAGACTAGCATAATAGGCCTTGTTTTTAAGCATAAGTTTATGAACCTATTTTTTTAAGTCACCTCCAATGGCATGAGAGAAATGACTTTCTTTGGAGGAATAGAATAGATTTAGACACTAAATCACGCACTTTGGGTATTATTTAATCCTAGTCTCATACTACTATTCATATGGTTTTTGAGTGAAGAAAGTATTAATTAACACCCGTCTCTTGGCCATTTTAATTTTTTTCTATGATCACTGTTGACCTCTCACACATGCATGCCCGGTGTGTTTTTATCATTTGTGTCATTTTAGCCCTAAGCTGGGCACCCAGGCCAAGATCTTGGGCACCCACAGTGCCCTAGTCCTATTCGGTGTGCCCTGATTCTTTTCCCATTTTATCTCCATCTTTTGGGAAATTTCTAGCCAATTGAGAATTTAATATTTTTGGCACATCGCCTCTTCAGGGTTAATTACGAAATTAGAACAAGAGAACCATATAAATATAAATTTATGAGACCATAATGAGGGACCAAGAACTAGGCACTACTATCATCATCTAAGGTTGCATCCATCTAGAGCTCATTTGCATCCATCTAGCTCCATCACAAGGGACAAGGTTAGTTCATCTACATCACACATCATAAGAGGGAATTTTATTCTATTTCATCCACCATTCTATTACATTTTCTACACATAGTTATTGCTCGCTACTTTCACAAAGTGCGACTGGCACAAGAGCACCTAGGGCATGATTACACACACACATATAGAACTACATCAGGTTTGAGATGTAGCACAAGTGCTCTCAGATTAGTAAGTCCATCATTGTGGAATTTGAGGACATTCGACCCCTTCATATGTATTTTTCTTTTTTAGGGGTTTGATGTTTGTTTTGGGGTTTTGCAGGTCTCATCTTCATTTCTAATTTCCAGCGACATATTGTGCAGTCCAATGACACTAATGTGTCAGGAAGCAGACACCGGAAATCACTTAGCAACACTTTAGATGTGGTTTACAAAAAAATTTCATAGACCAGGGCACCCATATCTCAAACTAGGGCACCCCAAGCACCATTATACCTATCCAGGTGCCCCAGTCCACTCATATTTCCCATATCTACACTTTTATTGACTTTGGCATAGTCATTTCCTCCTTCTATTTCTCTAGCCATCTTTGCAACATAGCCCAGAAAAATCCTCGAATCAGCTGAGTTCTTTATAAATCTCTTTGTACTCTAGGGTTTCACATATCTACTTTATTAATTATTTGGGTCATTTTCTTCATGCTTTTATCTATTATTTACTGATGTAGTTATTAGAGTAACTATCTAAAATTTATGTTTAAAGTTAATCATTTTGGTGAACCCAATCTTCGAATACACTTTATCCTTAGACTTCTTCTTCATATGCTTGTCACTTATAGTTGTTGTTTTGGGACTTTTCAATATTGTGAGCTTCCCTCATTCACCCATAGGGTTTCCAAACCAATGGTTGATATCCCTACTTTTGTAGCTACTACTGAAAATCCTTTGGATAATTCAAACAATGTCCCTCTTCACGAAATAGAGGTATCTGATAGTGAGAAATCATATGATGAAGACACCAATGTTGACCAAGATCAACTCAACACTATTACTGACTTTCAACAAGCTTTGTACGATAATCCTACTCATCTTCCTCATGTCTTGCATGCTCTAATCACTACTAAGAAAAATCATGAAGATTCAACCTCTTTCTCATTCTTCGGCTCTCATGGTCTCCACTCCACCCACTTATGTTTCTACTCCTATTATTACAACTACCACTCCCATCACTCACCCTGGCATGCCTAATATGCAGCTTGGCTCTTCCTTGAACACTCCTAATTTAACATCTCTATATCAAGATTTATAAACCCAAATTCATCAACTTCAAATAGCTACTTCATGTGCATCACCATCTTTAGAATCTACATCATTATTGCATACTCATTTCACAACTAATATATATGTTTATCCATTGCCACCTAATTTCATTTCTCTAAGCTACTTGTTATCCAAATAACTCTCCTAGTTATTTGGATAACTTATATACACATTTTGGCTCGAGCTATTTATAGCAAGGTTGGACATGCTCAAGCTCACTTGGAAAAAATCCTTAGTTGTAGTTTCCCCTTGGCACCCCTTCTTTTCCTCAAGCACCCTTGCGTGCTTCATGTTCTCTCCTTCCACTTTCCTTTCCTCTTTATTCCACTCCTCCCTTACACCCACCTTATGCGCATTCATTTTCTTCCTAAGCATGTTCTTCACCCTACATGTGCGTATCACACTTACTTTAATTAGCTAAGTCCATACCCTCTCACATGCCACGCCCATTTCTTTGTAATGTTTGTGTCTTGACCATGCATTCTATACTCACCAAGTTTTCCTCACTTCCCCATGCACGTCGTGCACTCGTTCCTCTGCACCTTCCTCTTCATTTCTTCCTTGCACCCTCCTTTGTGCCCTTCTATGTCAAGTCATCTTCTAACATGCTTGAGTGTGCCACGTGCAACCAATCAAAGCACACCAATAGGGTGTTGAATCCTTGCAACAAATCAATAAGTGACACATGGTAGAAATGACAAATATTTGCACAGTTGACCATCATTTCATCCAATCTACATGTGCCACATGTTTTACATGTGTTGATGACTCTGACATCTTCTAAAATTTATATATTTTACTACAGCTCATATTGGTGCACGCACCTGACTTTTCAGAGAGAGTTTCTAACATAGCTATAGTGTTAGAAATTTCAAATTCAAATTCTTGATGGATCTAGTAGGTGAGAAATGGGAAAACATCTTTCTAAGCATTAATGAGCAAATCTGATTGCTCCAACCACCCGATTTGATATGATCCATGTCCTCCTTCCTCATCCAACATGCCAAAACAAACCTAGGGAAGTGCATTTGATATATTCTCAGGTGGATTTGTAGGCATTGAATGCTTCTTGTTGGTGGTTGTATTTCAAATTTGATTTTCCCCTCTTTCTTTCTTCTATAGATTCATCTATAAATGTAAGAGTTGGGCTCATTATTAACATTGGATACTCTGATCCTTACGCATTTTGCTAAGGACTTCATATTTTTGTATTTTGAGTTACAGACCTCTAGATTTGGCTCTTGCATGTGGATATCAGCCTCCTTCACCATTGTAACAACTCTGTGCATTTCTGGAAGTAATAGAAGCATCGTTTTTGTGACTATTCTTTGTCCTAACGTGTTTGTATTCCTTTTCTTGCCTTTTATTTTACATTGTGTGTTGGTTGTGCCATTTCATGTCCCTTGTAATTTCTTATTTAGTTGTGTTCCATGAGAACTGATCTGATAAATATGTTTTTAGCTATGTTACTCATGCCTAGCCTCCTTTCACGCATTTCCTTTCATTCCCACTCAAACAAATAGTGTTCATCCCTCTTTTCTAGTGTTATCACCTTTTAGTGTAGTTTCCTTTCATGTTATCCTTTCTATCCCTAGTCCCTTGGCATTTATTAGCTTAGTTTTCCTTTTCAAGCACTAGGAGTAGTAGTAGTAGTAGAAATAGATAGAGGAACTAACCTTCTCCGAGATCCATCCCAAGCGCGCAAGGTCCCACAACTTGGGGATGGTTCCATTGTTGTCTCAAACACCTCGATCCTTCTAGATCCGAGATATGGGTGCATGTTTGAATGACCAACCATTTCTGGCACGCCTAGTGGGACCAGAAATGAAAGCTTAAATTTCATATCTCTAAGTTCTGTGTGGACTTAGTATTTCAGCCTTTGAGGCTCATTTAAACAACACATATAGTGACTCCCAACATTTTCAAATCTTTGTTTTAGCATTCCCAAGTGCCTTTCATGAGAAGAGTGCATATAAGAAGAAGTGCAATAGCTGAATATTATTTTGAGTACCTCTAGCTATCCCGAGAAGAGTTCATTCTAGAAAGCCCACACGCACATCTCCATCTCTAGCGTGTCACACCCATTCAACTCCTCAAAAATAGATAACCTATGTGCCCTGTAATGGTGCATCAACCACCTCCTCCACTTAGGAACTTTACAAACTTTACTGGAGGAATTCCCTTGGTTCTAGCTCATGCAACATGATATGCCAAATGGCACACTCAAGAGTATTCCATACTTTACTGGTGAGAATCAAGTCACCCCTCAGGAACATATCTAGGATATAGCAAATGTGTGTTCACTCTATTTGATCACACATGATGATGTAGTAGTCAGGATACTTATAGCCTCTTTCAAAGGTAAAGCACTTCAATGGTACCGAGGCTTAAGACTTGGATCTATCACCACCTGGGATGAGTTGGGAACAACTCTTTGTAATTACTTTGAAGATAAGTCAGATCACCTATCTCGGTGGAGAAATTGACAACAACAAGGAGGGCGCCCAATGAGTAGATGACTGATTTCAACATCATATTTTAGAAGACTTGGGATAGAATCCCTCTTGTGGTAAGACCTACAGCCCAACATGCTTTCCTATATTATCTAGAAGGTGCTCAATAGTGATATCTCAGTCATGATCCAATCCATGGGAGGTAGGACTTACCAGTTGCTTATAGTATTGCAGTAAGGGAAGAAAATAGTCTTATTCAGGTGGGAAAGATAGCTCCTAGACCACCTATGCCCTTGTTCCCAGAAATTTCACAAGCACCCCAACCTTATGTGGCCCTATTCTTGTTCTGAGAAAAGCATGTAACCAATTGCCTCAACATCCTACTCTCCAACGTACAAGAAAGGAAGATGAAGAGTTGAAGGCCCTGATTAGAAACTTTATCAAATAAGGTCATATCATTAGAAAAACAACAGGCAAGCCCTATAGAGGTAGTTCTAATTAGGCACATGGCCAAAGCAATCATCCTTGGTGGAATCAATATGGAAATCAAAGATACGTGCCCAACCAACAAAATGATAGATGGCATCCCAATGCACATCTACCCTTGCAAGTTGTTCCTCCCATGCCTTCTCTTCCAACACCCAGTGTGAGTCGAGTGCACTTGTTCTAGTTCAAAACAATTTGGTACAAGAGTCAGAATGGTGCTTCCCTTGCAACATGCCTCATAGTCAATATCATTGTGCCAATGTTGTGTGCACCCAAGCTTTCATGATCCATAATGCTTCTTTAGCCTGTGAGCCTTCAACAAGTGCCCCTAAAGCAGATAACCAAGAAAGACCAGAAGCTCCTCTAGAGACAAATTTGATGTTCTTTGGTGCTTGAGGACTTATGTAATCAACCAAGTGAGAAGATACAAACAGACCTTGTGCCCCAAGTTATAGACAACACAAGATATAAGAAGAGAATGTTAGAATCAGCACGTAGGTCACAATCCCAACAACACAAGCACATCCTCAAAAGTAGAAATAAATAGCCAAATCATCCAGTAGTAAATTGCTCAAGTCCCTACACAAGAGGTCCCACGCAAAGCTCCTTCTGAAGCAGCATGTGTACCCCTCCTTTGGTGGGTCAAGCCTTTCTCTACTAAAAAGTCCAAGCTTCCACGCCTAAACAGTCAAAAGGGATGTTGTTCCCCAAATGCACAAGTCAATAGGGGTTTCCATTTAGCATTTTGGACCAGATGAAGAGAAAAACATAAATGTCACAATGTGGGATGCCCTGACCATTCCATCTCAAAATACCTATTGCATGAAGCTCTGGCATAACTCTCGCGTGTTGATCCAGTTGTGTGTGCGAAGCCATGCACTTTTATCAATATCTTCCAAGAAGGATAAGATAAGTAAGTAATCAAAGCAAACACCTAGTATAGATAAAACCCCACACCCTTTTATATGTCCTTGATCATAGGAAAACACCTAGTGCATAATTACATGATTGACTCAGTGCACTAGTACTTATTATGCCTAAGAAAATTACTAATGTCTTAGGTCTAAAATATATCCCTTTGTCTAAAGGAGTCCTACAACTTGATGGCTCAACTATCACCACCTTAGGATTCATCAAGGATCTTGAGTTAACCCTCCATGCATGTCCAAGCCTAACAATAACTCAAGATGTGTCAATCATTGACCTACCTCCTTTGTTTTCCCTATGTTTGTCAAGAGAGATTTACTTTACTAAAGTGGGTGGTTACTTGTCTTCTGATTGGTCTCATATGTTACTCAAGACAAGGTATGGTACCCGATTTACCATACAAGCTGAGCCTATATTTTCTTATCATGTAGAGTCATATGTCCCATCCCCTCTCCAAGCCAACTATTTAATCCAAGAAGAACAAGCTTCAGTTCTTGAAGAGTAGTCTCTTCCACCCTCTGTTCCTAACCTAGTACTTGATGAATGGGTGGAGAGGAACCATAAATTTGATCCATATGTTGAAGAATTGGAAGCTTATGAAATGGGCTTGGTACTTACTACATTCTTGAAGAAAAGCTATGTTGTTGTTGCACTCAAGAAAGACAAAGTTGAACTGGGTCTATGGAAGTTGTACTTTGATGGATCTAGAAGTAGAAATGGCATGGGGGTAGGAGTGGTTCTCATTTCCCCTAAAGATGAGAAATTCTTCTTTATGCATAGGTTGTAGTTTACATGTTCCAACAATGTGGTAGAGTATGAAGCACTGGTGCATGGCTTACTCATTGTTGAGAAGAAGAAAATTAAGATGATTGCAGATATTTGGGGACACAGAATTGGTCATCCACCAGTTACCAAAAATTCCAAACAAATAATAAGCTTCTCAAAGCTTATAAGCATAGATTTTGGGACCTCCTTAAGAGAGCTTTGATGCTCTAAATCTAGTAGGTGGTGCCACATAAAATGAACAAGGAAGCTGACCAAATGGTCACGCTTGGTTCAAAATTCTCTCTGCTACTGAGAGGAATTTTTCAAAGGAAACACTCAACACATTAAGATGGTGATCATACCATCCATTCCCAAAACAACACCAGCTGGAAAAGTGTTTGATAGTGATGCACAGATCATCCAATTTATCTAGAATGAAGCTGAATTTTCATCAAGCATGCAAGTTGACTTACATGACAGCTATGGTGACCAAGTGATACAACTAAAGACAAACAAGTTGCCTAAAGGGTTAGTCACCTTAGAGAAAAATGTTTAGCCCTGATGATGAGTTCAAGGTGAAGAAAAATACATGTGTTAGTGTAAGAAGATGACTTCCTTCTCAATCACTATTGCATGTATGAAAATAGTTATTGCTCAAGAAATTTGCACATGATGAAAAGACATGCCTTCATCTCTCTTTGTCAAAAATACAATGATATCTTCTCATGGGAGTATGAAGACCTCAAAGGTTTTGATCCAAGTGTTTCTCAACACTCCATTGACCTTGATCCTGGTATCAAACCCATGACAGAAAGAAAAGCGTGACCAATCAATCCAAAGATAGAGCCCCTCATGAGAAAGGAATTATCCAAACTCATTGAGGCAAAAATTATTTTCCCATCAAATACTCTACCTGGGTTGCAAAATCTAGTTCCAGTGTGAAAAAGAATGGTGAAATCAGACTCTATGTTGATTTTAGAGATTTGAATAAGGCATCTCTAAAGGATCATTATCCTTTGCCTTCAATGGAGTAGATTCTACAGACTATGGCTGGTGCACAGAGATTCTCCATGCTAGATGGATATTCAGGTTTCAATCAGATCCTGGTCAAGGAAGAGGATCAATTCAAAACAAGCGTTTACAACTAAGTGGGAACATATGCATATCAAAAGATTCCTTTGGTCATCAAACATGAGTGCCACATTTCAATGTGCCATGGATATTGCCTTCAAAGGTTACATCAATGAGTTCATCTTGGTTTACCTTGATGACATAACAGTCTTCTCAAAGCAGAGTACAAATCATATGGCACACCTAGAACAAGTCTTTGAGAGATGTAGAGAGTTTTGGGTGTCTCTTAACCCCAAGAAGTGTAATTTTGTAGTGGCATAGGGAAAGCTTTTGGGCCATGTGGTTTCAAAGGATGGTATCACAATTGATCCTGAGCACGTTTCAGCCATCCTAGCTCTTTCCCTACCAGTGCACAAAAAAAGGCCTTGCAGTCCTTCCTTGGTAAGATCAACTTTGTTAGGTGTTTTATCCCTAACTTTACAGGACTAGTTCGGCCCATCACCTTGATGCTCAAGAAGGACATAACCTTCAGATGGATAAGGAAGAGAAATCTTCAACAAAATCAAGCAAGAAATTACTTGTTGCGCACAACACTCATCAACCTAGACTATTCCAAGGATTTCATCCTTTATGCTTATGGAATGATGCAAGTGTTGTTGTGTCCTAACACAAGAAAATGAACAAGGGTTGGAACAACTAGTGGCTTTCTTCACCAGATGCTGAAGGATTATGAACTAAAGTATAGTCACACGGAGAAACAAGTCTTCTCCATCATGTGTGCGCTCAAGAAATTCAAGAGTATGCTTGCCACCAATCATATCAAGGTGTTAGTCTCCCACTCTTATGTCAAAGACTTCATCATGGGAGCAGAAATTAGTGAAAAGAGAGCACGATGGGTGACCAAAATCATGGAGTATGATGTGACTATCAAAGCCACAAAACTAGTAAGAGGTAGCGCACTCTGTAGAAATTGTTGAGGATGTACACAATGAACTCGAGGCTTCATTATTTCTAGATGAGGACCTCCCATGCATAACTTGAATAGAATATAGATCCTAGCATGTGACTGGCTGATGAAGGACATGATCACATTCCTTTCAGGGTGCATACCCTCCTAGTTTGAAAAAAGAAAAGAGAAGACATCTAAGGTTACAATCTATCCCTTATGTGTTTATTGATGGACTTCTCTTCAAGAATAATCTTGATGGCGTGTTGTTAAGATGTATCATTAGTGGAACAAAAACTAAAAAAGTGTTAGCAAAATTTCATGATGGATTCTCTGGTGGACACTTCTCTTCCAAAACTATAGTAATGAAAATCATAATGGCAGGTATCTTTTGGCCTACTCTATTTTCAGATGTGCACATGTGGGTCACAAAATGCAAGAGTGTGCTTTCTTTGCAAGAAAGAAAAAATTGGCAGCGCTTCCCCTCTAACCAATCCAAATAGATCAACCTTTTTTAATGGGGTCTTGACTTCATAGGTATGATCAATCCACCTTCAAGCGTTGGACACAAGTGGGTGTTGATAGCTATAGATTACTTCACCAGATGGATAGAAGTTTTCATACTCAAGGAATCAACCGAGTCATTCATCCTTGACTTTCTTGAAGGTATAGTCACAAGGTTTGGCGTTCCTCAAACCATTATCTCTGATAATGCAAAATCCTTCCTTGGAACTAAAATCACTGATTGGGCACTAAATCTGAACATCTATCTAAAGACTTCTTCCAACTATTACCCTTAGGAAATGGTTTGGTAGAGTCAACAAACAAGAACTCTGATCAGAATTATGAAGCACACAATGAACATCAGCCAAAGACAATGGCATACAAAGGTCTCGTGCATGCTCTGGGAAGATAGAATCACAGTCAAAAAGGAAATAGGAACTTTTCCTTATAAGCATTGTCTATGGTAAGGAGGTTACCCTTCTTTAACACTAGAGTTGAATTCATTAGTGCTTCCCAACAATTGGAATTTGAAGGCGCGACTAGAGAGAAATCAGAATGGCAGAGCTAGTTGATCTTGAAGAACTAAGGAACTCTACCATGATCAAGCTAGAATAACATCAACAAGAAACAAAGAAATGGTTTGACAGAAAGGCTAGGCCTCAAGCTTTCAAGGTTGGGGACTTGGTTTTAAAATGGGATGTTGACAGAGCTAAACTAGGGCACCATTCAAAGTTTGATGCACTTTGGAGTGGCCATACATCATCAGTTCATGCAAAGGAGGCTAACTCTTTGAGTTAACTCATCTTGATGGAGGCATGCTACAAATCCCAATAAATGGGATCTATCTCAAACCCTTCCATTAAGTTTGCTACATCATTTTGTATATATTAGAGTAGTTTCAATTCCTCCAAGTGCATTGTGTGCACATTGTTTGTTTATACATAGTTCTTTCTTCTCGTGTGCTTCTTGTGCACTCTTCTTTTGCTTTCTTCCAAAATGCAGATCTTCTCTCAGCAGTTGTAAGATTCAAAATAGAGTCAAGAAATGATCTTTCAAGTGACTACAGGGGCAGCTTCATGATTACATAAGTAGACTCCATGCCCAATGGATGCTTCAGCTACTAATCTTCTTCATCTAGTAGGTAGATGGCCCTAAAAGTTGCCAAAATATTATCCAAATAACTCTCCTAGTTATTTGGATAACTTGTATACACATTCTAGCTCTCAGATTTTCATTACAAGGTTATGCGCACTCAAGCTCACTTGGCACATTCCTTGGTTGTAATTTCCCTTGGTGCCCCTTCTTTTCCTCAAGCACCCTTGCATACTTTTTGTTCTCTCCTTCCACTTTCCTTTCCTCTTTGTTCCACTCCTCTCTCATGCCCACCTTCTGCACATTCACTTTCTTCCTAAGCATCTTCTTCACCCACACATACATCTCACACTTGCTTTAATCAGCTAAGTCCCTAGCCCTCTCGTGTGCTACACCCATTTCTTTGTAATGGTTTTGCCTTGACCATGCGTTCTCTTCTCACCAGTTTGCTTCATTTCCCCACGTGTTTCGCACGTGTGTTATTTTACGCCTTCCTCTTGCGATTTATTCCTCGTGACCTCCTTTGCACCCTTCTATGTTAGGTCATCTTTTATCATGCTTGAGTGTGCCATGCGTAACCAATCAAAGTGTGCCAATAGGGTGTCGAATCCTTGCAAAAAATCAATGACTGACACATGGAAAAAATGACAAATATTTGCATAGTTGGCCATCATTTCATCCAATCCACGCATGCCACATGTTTTGCATGCATCGACGACTCTCGAAATATTCTCGAACACATATCTTTTTCTATATAGCTTAGATCGGCATGCGCTTGACTTGTCAAAGAGCTACTAACATCAGATACAATGCTAGAAATTCAAATTCAAATTCTTGGTGGATTTGGTAGGTGAGAAATGGGAAAACATATTTCTAAGCATTGATGAGTAGATATGATTGCTCCAACCACCTAATTTGATATGATCCATCCTCCTTCCTCATTCAACACGCAAAACAAACTTGGGGAAGTGCATTCGATAGATTCTCAGGTGGATTTTCACACATTGAATGCTTCTTGTTGGTGGTTACATTTCAAATTTGAGTTTTCCCTTCTCTTCTCCTTCTACAGATTCATCTATAAATGTAAGAGTTGGGCTCATTATTAACATTGGATACTTTGAATACTTACGTGTTTTTGCTAAGGACTTCATATTTTCTATATTTTGATTTACTGAGACCTCTAGATTTGGCTCTTGCATGTGGATATCATCCTCCTTCACCATTATAACAGATCTGTGCATTTCTGGAAGTAATGGAAGCATTGGTTTTTGACTATTCTCTATCCTAACTTGTTTTCATTCCTTTTCTTTCCTTTTCTTTTGCGTTGTGTGCTGGTTGTGCCATTTTACATCCCTTACAATTCCTCATTTAGTTGTGTTCCATGAGAATGATCTAGTAAATATGTGTTTAGTTGTGTTACTCATGTCTATCCTCCTTTCACGCCTTTCCTCTCATTCCCGCTCAAAACAGATAGTATTCATCCCTCTTTTCTAGTGCTATCACCTTGTAGTGTAGTTTCCTTTCATGTTATCTTCCTATATCTCGGTGGGTAAGTGCAGGAAGTTGATGGACAAATATAGGGTCATCCGTGGACGTCATATTGCAAAAAACAATGAAATCTCAACTTGTAGGGATTATTAGCTATACATGCACTCTAAATTAGAAAAATTTATATAAATATGAATCGTAGAATTTGGAATCTAGTTTCTAAAATACTAATTTTTGTAAAAACGGACAAGTTTAGCTATATTAAACACTTAAAATTATATGACTTTTTTTTTTTTTTTTTTGAAAAACTTATAAGATTGTAGTCCGTTTGCCCGCATTTTGGATGACCAAATCTTGTTTTTTTTTTTTTCCTTTGGTGAAACGTTAGATGTAGTTGTCTATCTTGGGATGGATTTTATTTTGTATTTTTTTTAGCAATATTTTTTTATGATTTTTTCCGTGAAAGTGGTCTCAAAAATATTTAGAAAACGGAGCGCTTTCTGTTTGCCCGCCATAACTATATCAAAAAATATCGAAATCAATTTTTTTTTTTTTTAAGGTGTATAGAATTTGTCCACGCTTGGGATGGTATAATTTTTATCATATTTTGATAAGCGAAACAAAAGTTACAGTCTTAAACGTAGACATGAACATTCACGGGAAAAAATGTCTTAAGGACCTATTGTTAGTAATAAATTATAAAATGATATTTATCTTATTCTATTCACTTTAAAAACAATATTTTTACAAAGCTAAGAGTCTACCCTACGTGATGGCACCATTTTTGTGAAAATTTTTCAGTTTTTTAGCATGGTTCAAGTCTTTGGAAGAGCAGATTTGAGGTTTTTTGACCTTTTGCACTTCATAATGACCTTCTATAGCTTTGGTTGGGGAAAAACAAAGATTTTCCAAGGCTTAGGTTCGGCAAATAGATCCGCGATCGCGGTTTTTGTAAAACTACCGTGAATTCACTTTATAAAGCATGCTCGCGGTTTATAAAGCGTGCTCATGGTTTATAAATCATATTTACACACATCCCAATGTCTGAATTACCATGTCATTTTTACTCTCTGACCTTACCGCATTTAATTATCATGAAATTCTCTCTTTTTCGAGCACGTTTTTATCACCAAAAGCAAAACATCATGGGAGACAAAAAATGAAGTCAAAAAAGGAAGTCATTAAGTAAAAAAACACCAGATGAATTAGAGGCCAACAAAATTAAAAATGTTGAGCGAATGCGGAAACTTCGTGAATCTAGAAGAGGTTCATCTTCAATCCCAACTATTGTAAGCAATGAAGAACTAGGTAATATTTTTACTTTGTCAATGTTGAAGTTGAATTAAATACTCGTGATGAAGAAGTTTTTACTGTCAATGTTGAAGAAGAATTAAATACTCATGATGTAGCAAATGTTGAAATTGAAGGAGACAATGAAAATGTGAATAAGGAAATTCATGTTGAAACTATAGACAAGCAAAATTTGACAAAAACACCTCCTAGGATTTTACATAAGAAACCTAATTTTTTGATTGAAATTGATGAAAACATTTTGAAACCAATGTCTGACAAACTTTCTGAACGACAAATCAGAAGAAAAGCCACTGAAATTTGGGATAATCATTTTGAAATTTTAAATGATTCCCAAAGATGTCAGTTGTTGGTTAGTTTGATGAAATTGATTAAAATGAGACCTACATTAAACACCTTAGGATTGATAACATCTAATATACGTGGTCAAACCTCTACAATTGTTGAAAACCTTCATGATGCATATCACACTGTTGGTGTCAAGAGACGCACTAGGGATAGTAATATTGTGCGTCGTGTACTTGCTACTAGTGTTGTAAGTGAATCAATAAAAAAACAACGTTTGATTATGCAAACAAGTCGAATGTTGCAAGTTAATCGAAAAACTCTAATGAAAGCAATTGAAAGACATAATATCCTTCAATCACTCAATAATGTCGATTTTTGGGCATTTTCTGCTAGAGCACCACGTAAGGACAAAAATAATTCTGATGCTATAAGAGAAGTTGTTATTAAATTTTGGCATGATAACACTAGAGTTTCACCTAATATAAGAGATGTTATAAAACGGAGAGTTGGTTCTACTAATCGTGAACCACATCCAAAGCATTTCTTAGATATGACTCAAACTCAATTTTTCGTAAGTTTGAACAAGAGAATCTAGAAATTAAAATTAGTCAACGTTTTTTTGAAATGTTGAAACCATTCTATGTGAAAATCAACCATGCTCGCACCACTTGTTGTTGTAGGCAACATGTTGAATTTGCGATGCATTATGCTAAATTTTTACGTATTCGTTCTATTTTTCATTCTGAAACTATGTTATCTGAATGTGGTGTTCAAGTTCCACCAATATCTTCTAGGGATTTCATTCCTACTATATTTTGTGAAAAAGAAGTTGGACAATTTTTTTATAGTCAGGATTGTTTAGATGGAAGTTGTAGTACATGTGGCGGATTACCTAAATTGGAAAGTTGCATCCATGAGAAAATTGAAGGTACAATAGGACATAATTTAGTTGAATTTGATAAATATAAATCAGTTGCATACCAGTTGAAAGATGGAAAAGAGTCGAAACGGTGTGAGCTAGTTACAGAACAAATGCCCATTTTTCAATTTATGAGAAAATTTAAGGATGAAATTGTTTATGAGTATGCGAGGCATACACATAGAGCTCGATGGTTGGATGAACAATTCAAGCTATGCAAAGACACATTTCCTATTGGTACTATTGTTTCAGTGGTCGATTTTGCAGAGAATTACACATTGCAACCACAAATGGAGGTTTAATCACAATATTACAACTCAGTACAAGTTGCCATTTTTGTGCATATAGCATTTCTACATTCTCCTGACAAGAACAGAGAATGATCGAAAAATTTTAAGAGAGTACCACTTTTATATCAGTGATGATCGTACTCATTCTACTGAATTTGTGCAAGGGTGTTTCCAGTTATTTTATGGAAACTTGTCTGATAGGGACATCCACTTCAAACAACATTATATGTGGTCAGATAATTACACGTCTCAGTTTAATAATGCACGAATGTTTTATTGGATGAGCAGAATGCATGTCAAGATGGGTGTGCAACATATTTGGAGTTTCACTAAGGTTGGACATGGAAAAGGAGAGCATGACGGTGCAGGGGCATGTGTGAAAAGAGCTCTTGCAAGAGAAGAGTTGAAGTACAAAGATGGTGCTAAATTAAAAGATGCAAAGAGCATAGTGGAATGGTGTACTGACAACATGGCCCGAGGTTCTCAAGAAAATTCCACAGTTTGCAGATATTTTTGGTTGATAGAGGAAAAACATATTGCTAACTACGAGGATTGTATGACACTCACTGGGTCTAGTGATATGCACTCATTTTGTAGCTCAGACGCTACTTCGTGGGCCGTATGGACAAGAAAGTTGACATGTTTTTGTGCATCTTGTATCGAATTTGTCACTGCTGAGTGTGATTCACAAGAATGGGTGGAAGGATGGATTTGTAGGCCTCTAACTCCGCTTCCTAGTTATCAACCTCCACAAGCATTACAACTTGTTTCTGCAGATGAAGTTACAACATCCAAGGACTTTGACGAAATTTCGATTTTGGTGCGACAAGGTATTTATCCAGTTATTTATTTAATTTTTGTATTGAGTTATGTCCATTGAAATTTTAATATGTAATTTAAATTTGAGTTTTTCAACCTTGGTTATTTTTTTGTAGGACATGTGTTTGCAGTAATTACGACAGAAGACAATGAAGAAGGAACAGACTATTTCTTATGTCGTTGCATCGAGGAAAGAAAGAAGTTGACTTCTCCTATTATAGATGGCGAAGAGATTGAGTATCCTACAGGGTCAGTGGTAGTTACTGGAACTTGGCTTCGACGGTATCCATTAAAAAACTCCTCTGTTTGGGTGTTTGAAGACTTTGAGACACACAGGAAAATACTCCTATATTCACATCTAGTTCTAGCGACAAATATTCAGTTGTATAGATATCGAGGAAGACCTAATAACAAGATTCTTTGGAAGGTTCGAGAGTCAGATCATGAAGCAATCTTGTCTGCTATTCAGAGTAGATCTGATCCTGATGGTTCATTGGAATGAATTTACAATGCTCATGTCTGGTATATATTTAATTTCAAGTTTCAATTTATATAGCGTATATATATATATATATATATATATATATATAATTTTTTTAGTTTAAAGATCTAGATTTAAGTTTGAATATATTTTATTTTAAATTTGTGTATTTTGTGTGTCATGTATATAGATCTAGTATATGGTTTTGATTTGAAACTTAAATTTCTTTGACTAACAATTTTATGTTTAGGTTAGTGGTGCCAGAAAAGCTTCCACCTTCACGTGGTTGGTATCGTTAGTAGAGAATTTTAAATTCTCGAAGCTAAGAGAAGCTTGAACATTGTTTGAAAAATTTGTAAATTTTGAAAAAGTCAAGTTTATAAATTTTGAAAATATTGTAAATTTTAAAAATGTTGTAAATTTTGAAAAAGTTGTAAATTTTGAAAAAATCCTCTAGGTGCCACTGAGTCCGAGTAGTCACCCGTCAAATTTGAACGATATTTTGGTCTCAGGGCTCTTAAGGGACTACGCCCGAACAAAGTAGCCCGAAAGCAACGACCCTTCGCGCCGAAACACCGCCTCCTCTAGCGTTCACCGACCACTCGGACGTCTTGGCGGGCGGAGTGCGGTTAATGCCACGCCCACCGTTTGCAAAATACAGCGTTTGACAACCTTACACTGGCTCCAACTGCACTATTTCATGTGTTTGCAAACATTAGGACAGCGAGATCACCGAAATGAGAAGGAAAAAAATGAGAGAGGCTATTGTAGAGGGTCCGTATGCCGAGGTGCCGGATCAGACGAGGCCTCTCTAGGTGCCACGGAGTTTGAGTAGTCACCCGTCGAATTTGAACGATATTTTGGTCTCAGGGCTCTTAAGGGACTACGCCCGAACGAAGTAGCCCTACCAACGACCTTTCGCGCACCAAAACACCGCCTCCTCTAGCGTTCACTGCCACCCGGATGTGCCGGCAAGAGTGGTTCGGTGCCACGGCCCACCGTTTGCAAAATACAGCGTTTCCTTATTTATTTAAATTAAATTATAATGACTTGGTTGTTATGTTATCTCTTGTTGTCATCTTGTCCTTGGTAGGATGATATACATTCGGGGCTCATGAATCTTATTTTCTTCCCATCCTCAATGAGGTCTTCAATAAAGTTTCTCATTTTTAAACATTTATCTGGTTTTTTTCCCTTGACACGATGAAAATCACAGTAGTCATGTGATCTCTATACCATCATGGTTTGGGTGCATCTTGTGCATAAGGAACTTTGGTTGGATATTGAACCATTTTCACCCTCTAATTGTCTCAAAATCATGGATACTTTGTCTTTGACTTGAAAAAGTGTAATTTGGTTTGACTACCTCCTCACACCCCCATTAATTTATGAGTTTTTTTATATATACCACTAAGTTATGGAGGGATAAAATACTTATATTTCTCCAAACATATGTTGGGATATAGAAAAATATATAATAGAAAATTATCTCTTGATTCATCCCTCAACTTGACAAAATGAGCTTTAAACTTTTGTACTTTAAAATTCATAAACTTGTGTACTTTGAAATTCAGCTCTATGAGTGTGATCTAGGATGTGTTAGTTGTATTCAGATGTGTATATGATGTGCTGGACAAGTAAAGTGAAGTATTGTTTACAAGATTCCTAGATGCCCCTAATAGGTTAGTGTGTGTTTATATTTATAGGAGACCTTTGTGAGTTTTCTCTCTCAACTAACCTAAATGTATAATCTAATTCAACTAATCCAAATGAAACTTTTGAAAAATTGGCCATTAAAATGCAATGGCATTGGTTAATATGATGTAGATAGACCTTCATATCCATACATTTCTAGGACCTATTAATGTGTCTAGAGTATGACAAAAATTAGGTATGAGTATTTTAGAGGTCTAGATTGATGTTCAATAACATGTGCAGTGATTTTAGAGGGTTGAGCTAGAGATTGGTTTTTATCTAGTGGATATACGGTGCGAGATAGATCAAGAAGGCGCCTATGGTTGTTAAAACAATGCATAAATGAAGTGTATATCAAAATAAGTACAAAATTCTATATTTCCAAGTTCCCAAACCAAATTTTGGGTACTAAACATTTATATCTTAATGAATTCAACACTACATGACACTTTTACTATTGCATGCACCAATTAAATTACAACCCTTTTGATCAGAATATTTTAGTGAATTTTATATATTAAAGATATCCTAAAAATTGACACAAATACACATTATATCCAGCATGGTGTTCTATATGGCATGGCATGGTGTTATATCCTAAGTAAATTGTTTCTCTCATATTTGTTTATCAGATCAAATTTATAGCCTTACATCAACACCACTTTTTTGTTAACATAGTAATATAATTGGTTCATTGAGCATCCAATATTATAAATAAGGTGTGGAAGTTATGGAATCAATATAATAATTCATATTTTTAGAAGTGACATGTAAACAAAATAAAAAACTAGAGAAAAATAATGAGATGCTTAGAGAGAAAGTAATCAACCTACAAAAAATATCCAACATGTAAAACTACAAATGATTGAAGAGAGGGAGAGAAGCAATATGCTAGCCAATATAATTATTAAGGAAGTCAAAAACTATAAATAAAATGAAGATATACTAATTTAACCTAGTAAGACGATTCCTAGAGGATGAAATTTTATGAAAAGGAAAATTATTCCAAGTTTGCAAGCTCCAAGAAAGGTGAGAAACTATAAATCATCTCATATGGGACTTGGAAATAATACAAGTTATCTTATTATTATCCTATTTACACATTTATTGACTATGCTTAAAGCATCTTTCTCACTCCCAAATTCTAAGTCTACCATTTCATTACTTTTTCTTCATATTGGTACCTCAAGAATCAATGCACGTTATACATAGCACATCTCTAGACTCTCAGCAATCCACTTTCTCAGAGTTAGCAATAATACCAAAATAACCAAAATAAATATGATTTAACCAACACACATGGATATATATATATATATATATATATATATATATATATATATATATATATATAAGAATCAAATAAAGTGTGCTCCAGACGCGCACGTCTCTGAAAATATATATGTACATGTATAAGTTCATAATGTATGTATACATCTCGAACTAAGCACGTGTCATAATGTACATATGGGACCACATGCGGTCAAAAGGCTATATATATATATATATACAATGGACTGTGAATAGATACTCATGACCACATATATGTGGCATCCAAGTGGACTATAAATCTACTCATGAAACATCTTCCCTCTCTTCGCCCTGCTAGAAGTAGCACGTCCACGACCTGGGGATGTAGTGGAGGGAGATGCCACTACGGATTTCATCCGTGTGGTCCTAGGTGTCTCTAAGCATGCCTGCAACCTAACCTGCACATTCATAAACAACAAGTTTTTAACACCCAAAATTTTAAAATACCTTCAAAATTTAGAAACTTGTACAATTTAGTTAAAATGCATGTGCAATCTTACCGCAATGTCATGATCCCTATCGATTTGTTGTTGACGCGTCGCAGGGACAACAATAGACTCACGAGGGGTAAGCTACATACAAATAATTAATTTTCAAATTAAATATTTCACACATATATATACCTACAAAATTTGATATTGTAGATTTAAGTTTAATAAGAAATAATGAACCTCCAAAATTTAACAAATTTAAAAAATTGTGTACCTCGGTTAGTGGATTTGCAGATGCTATGGCAGTATCTACAGCAGCCTCCACAGTCTGCATATGTGGAGGAGTCTCTCTAGCAGTCATAAGCTATACAAAAAACATGTACAAATCAATTTATTAAAATCTACTTAAGAGCTATACAAAAAACATGTACAAATCAATATTTAGTTACTCAAGAAAGAATAAAAATGTTATTAAATTTTATCTTCTATTTAGGCTAAATACATAGGATCTATAAATGTTAGCACGGAGGCCATCTATCTTCATAAGATTTTGACAAACTTTTGTATTTAATCAAGGTAACCCATAGTCATCTTCTATGACAATTAGAGCATCATTCAAATTTGAAGGACTTTTAAATCTAACATCACCAGACCAAACATATAGATCAGACGAAGAGTAGACTAGAGTTGTATATCCTTGGTGGGCAAGTGTGTTGCAAATATATAGATTATAATGCACTATTTATATGTATTTGTGTCCAAAGGTAGCTGAGTTTGAGTTTTGGTGCACGAGCCTAGAGGATCTTACTTGTGACATTATCCCTTTGGAAATAAAGATTTTGATGGTAGAATTGGATTTAGAGAGGCTACCCATGGCTAGCTAAACCCCCACCACACGTAGGGGTAGGAGAAAGTGTGATGAAATATGGTGGAATCTCAGGAAGAAGATATATATATATAGAGAGAGAGAGAGAGGAAATATGGCTTGAGTATATAATTTGAAGTGCGTGAATGGGAAATTACACAAGTGTGGGATGCTGAGGAGTCAATAGAGTTGTGGAGGATGATGGTTTACAAATGTTTTGAAGCTCTTATGGAAGATGAGGAGCCACAACATCAGGATCTCCCAACTTTTAGAAATCATAGTAGATATCACCTTCAGGTTTGGATAAGAGTGCATTAGGTGAAAGAGTGAGGACCAAAGGCACACATCTGATCCCGGGCTAGCCACCTAGCCCTTACACATGGTGTTACATATCTAGAGGTAGTTATTGAGAATCAAGATATAGTCTAGGTAAATAAGTAGATATGGGAAGATATCATTTTACATTGGATTGAGAAGTTCATCATACAAATAATATACCTATGACAGTGCAGTACGTGTCATTATTTTGGATGTTGGGAACATGTAGACCATGTGTATCCAGTTTAGTACTACAAACGAGACATAAGGGAATTTATCAACTGGCCCGAGAGGATCAAGAAGATCAAGAGGATTGGGTCAGTAACCACCTAGAAAAAATACTTATGAGATTTCTATTTCTGGATCTAGAGGATAGGGTCCACATCCATAATAATCACTTAATAATCCTCTTCACCTAAAGTAAGCACCTCAAGTCTATTATATGACATGTATCTCCAATTACAAAAATTATAGAGGTATTGAAAATGCAGCAGAGCATGTGTACAAGTGTGAGATACTATGGTATTCTAAGCAAATTACAACTTTAGATAGGAAGGAAAGTCAATTTTCTACTACTCTTCAAGGGAGTGTACATAGCTAGTATAGAAAGTATGACCCACATAAGAATGTAGTGTACTATAGTGCTTTGTGAACTATGTTTTTGGATGAGTTTCACATCCCATAGTTTAAAAAAAAGCATCATCACTCTCAATAAAATCAAGCAGGGATTATCAGAACGCATGAGGGAGCATGACATGTATTTTAATAATTTATTGTCCAAACTATCTTATGATGCTCATATGAGTTAGCATGCACAGTGGTTTATTGGAGGATTTCTGACCCCATTCAGGAGGGATTTATCTCATAAGATGTATGTGGATCCACACGAGGCTATAGAAGTAGTTTTTTATGATTATACGGTTGGAATTGTTGATACATAAGTGATCCCATTCTTGGAGGAGAAAATCACAGTCATGGCGAAGTAATTAGATAATTTATATGTAAACTCAACACATGAGATGTGTAGTGTAATATGGTACATAGATTGTGAGGTTGAGGGACATACTAAGGACAGTTGTCCATGCAAGTTAGTGCTTGCGTTTTTATGTAGCTGTTGTATGTATTTTATATACGTTGAGTATAAGAAAGTGAAACTCATGTACAGAGGTCCAAGAATTAGAAACAAAGTGTAAAGAGATTTGTAACTAACCTGCGTAAAACTCATGCGAGGCGTGCCAGTAGCTTCAGTTCCCTGAGCAGATGATGACCCGCCAGGCTCCTGTGTATAAAAGAGAAAAATATTAATACATGTACAACATACACGTGAAACAAATTATAATAATAATCTAGTGCAATTAAATGATTTATTAAAAATGTAAGTTTGTACAACTTGAAACTTACGTTTGAAACACGCCCAACCGCAGTAGCTAGCATGTCGACACCGGATGTTTCCTTCACCGGCTCTTGCTATTTAAAATAAAATAAAAAATTAGTTTTTTACATGTATGTACATGACGTACAATCATATATATATTAATATCTCAAACATGTGAATTAAACTATTGTACATATATATATTATTTAAATTTATTTAAAATTTACCTGTGAAAGACCAATATCAGTGGCTCCAGTTCCAAAAACATTCCCCAGCATCTCATCTATAGAAAAAAATCCTGTGAACCAGCAAATGATGTCTCACCTGCAGTGCATACGGCACCACATGATCCACAGTGGTGTGGTGCACTAGAACTGGCACCTCCACCAACATCACCGGATGCAATCTGGGTGCTATGCTGGGTGAGAGTGTCAGTGAGCTCCCTCAATGCATGCAATGTATCAATCTCCACAACCTCCTTCACTGTAGGAGGGATAACTGAAGGCAGTGGGGGTTTTGGGGCATGGGGGATCCTAGGCTGACCTACGCGTGCACCAGGTCTGCTCTGTGCAGAGCCACCTCCTCGACCAAAAAAGTCTGAAAAGTCAAAATAATTCGGGACCTCATTGAGCACGAACTCACAATATAATTTCTTCAAAAAATAAAGAGGAACCTCATTGTTGTTGCATGGTGGATAATCAAAAACCATCCACCATCGGTCCCAAAAATTGTTTTTGATTCTATCATCATGGCACCAATGGATTGGGAACCGTTTGCAAGTAACTACGAGGGGGCATTGGTTCTAGGGTTGGTAAATAATGCACAAATGAGGTCTTTTCCAATTTTTTTGTCTTTGACGGCCGCATGAGATAGTTTATCCGCATACCACCACCTACAGTCACTTCTAAAGGTGTTCCATCTATGTATTTGGTTGGTTGCAGACTCGACTTCACCAATCAATGTTTGCAATGTATTGGCTAAAGTCATGCGGGATGGATTTGTAGCATGATTTTGTCTTATAGTTTGAATTAGGTTCTCAATGACAATTTTATTTTCTTGGATTCTTCCAATGATATTATCTTGCGTTCCTGTTGGCTCAGTGGGGACAGAAGGAGCCACAGGGGGTGGATCTATGTTTGGAGGAGGGTTTTGAGGAATGTTCGGAGGGTTTTGAGGAATGTTCGGTGGGTTTTGAGGAATGTTTTGACAGGCTTACATGAGCCCGAGCTTTCCGACCAACTGATAAAATAATAAAATTGTATACATAAACAAACAATTCACAAAACCCATGAAAATGCCAAAAAAACCTAAAATGCAAAAAAAAAAAACCTAAAATGCAAAAAAATGATTACAATCGGGGACTTACCTCCTCGTCTTGGCGGCATGGTTGAATCTATCACTATCCAGAAGTCCGATGAGCAATTTTGAGATAGTATTGAAAGTGCGAGTGAAAAACGTTTAGGAAAATTCGCGGTTCGAAATGAAAAATGAGGAAAATAACGAGTCGCGGGACTGTTAAATTTTGTCTCAGAGTTCCGCGATCACGGAACTAGGTTCGGTAATTACCTAGAATTCAAACCTCAGAATTCAAGCGATCACGGTACGATCGCGGTTTTAGGACCGCGATCACGGTACCTTTATTTCAGGTTTTTATGTCCACGGAATTGTCCACCAACTTTGTGCACTTACCACTGGTCCCTTAGCATTTATTAGCTTAGCTTTCCTTTTCAACACTAAGAGTATCAGTAGCAATATAAATAGATAGAGGAACTGGCCTTCTCCGAAGTTCCGTCCCAAGCGCACAAGGTCCCACAACTTGAGGACGGTTCCATTGTTGTCTCAAACACCTTGATCCTTCTAGATCTGAGATGTGGGTGCACATTTGAATGACCAAAACTACCCATATTTAAAGGTCACGGTGACCCATAAGAACATCTTCGAGAATTTCATGTAGCATGCCTTGACTATGCATATGATCACACTATACTAGCTAAGATTCTCCCTCGTAGTTTAAAATATTATGTGATGTGATGGTTTTATGACCTACCTATACATTCATTATTATCTTTCACGCATATAGTCGATGATTTTCTCACACACTTCTCTATTAACATTGGCTCTAAGATATCTTATGCACAACTTAAGCAAGGGTCTAACGAACACTTATCGGATTATGTCTTTCACTACAAAAACAACTTAGCCAAGATGTTTAATGTACTTTTAGATGCTAAGCTCCAAGACATGATTATTCAAATTCTCTTACCACTTCTCCGAGAGTGTGTTCTTTTGAGACCTCTCCTTTGTTTGATCAACTTTTTCATACTCTTAAGCTTCATGAAACCAAGCTCTTAGCTATAGGAAAGCTTAAGTACTAGTAGAAAACATCATCCTCTACGTGATTTGAAGGTAATTCACCATTCCAACCATCTACGAATAAATCCTCAGATACAAAGTTCATTTTCAATGTAGTATCTGTTACTTAAGGAGCTTCAATCGCAACCACTTAGGCATAGCTTTTCTAGGTTTAGTATCCCTCCACAAATTTTGTTACCACATCTCATCGATAGTAATCTTATTACATTACCTCCTCCTCTACAAATGGATCCCTCTCATATAAAGGGATAAATTTTGATGATAATTCCCATTATGATTATCATCAATGCTTAGAACACTCCATTGATCATTGCTTTCTATTACGACTTCTCATTCAGGGTTTGATTGATGATGGTCAAATTGATCTTTTGTAATCTACCACATCTCCACCTATCAATGAAAATCATAAGCTCAAAGTATTTAATAACCCTCAACCCAAGCATGATACAAAAGAAACTAACTCATCGGCCAATCATGTATACCACGTCGTGCCTTCTCTTATATTAGGGGCTCTTGATTTCTTAGTTTCACATACTAACGCTTCACCACCAATCATCTCTTTCTCTAACCACGATTATCATGTAAATTTCACATCTAATCACTTACATATTAAGTCATATGTTGGTTTGGCCCCCATCAATAATACTAAGGACTACCCATCATGGGTCATCAGTGCATGTTTTGTTCCACTTCTTAAGGCTATCGGTTACCCTCTATCACAAGTTTCACACCCCATGAACAAACCCTTTGGTGTCATCCAGCTACATGTTACGGTTGGTCCTCTTACTATGCTTGTGCCTTTCCTCATTGGAAACATAGTTGACAAATGTGACATGCTTCTTGGTCTCAATTGGATTTGTAGGTCTTAATCTATCATCTCTATGAATCATTTGTGACTTAAATTCATTCACAACAATCAAGTTATCTCTATTGACAGTGTACCTCCCTCTACTCCATGGTCATCATCTCCTCATACATCAGTTAGCACACCACCTACATCATCTAACACATCACATTATATGTTACTCAAAGTGCAATCTACTCCTAGTTCACCTACTCATGCATCATCTACGTGACCTCACCACTCTACTATTCCTACACATAGGTATAGGCCCATTCCTAGGATAGTTACTACATCTCAACATCGGTCACCACCTCATTTTATTCCACATGGATGTCCATCACCTTCACAATCAACACCACATAGATCTCTGTCATCGACACATTTTACTATGCCATAGCATTCATCTTATATTCATCCATCGCATGCACATAGACTTCATTCACCATCACAATGTCTGTCTACTATACCACCACTTTTAGAGCATGGTCATATGCTTTTGTCACCACATGCATAGGATGAAGGCCCTTCGTCCTTCACTGTAATTGGATAATTCATTCATTCACGCACAATTTGGGGTCATAGCATTCGACATCTCCCCTTCTCATCTTAGCATCAATACATCTTGTATACTTACATAGTCATGCATTAATCTCCTCGTGTAGGCATCTTCATCTACACTTTAGCATCCCCATTACTGATGACACACTCTTGTGCTTTGGTTCACACTTGATTATTGAGGGAATACTACACATGAACCCCACACATTGCACAATAGGTACTACACACTACGTCTATTCACACATCATGTGTCATACATCTTACATTCTACATTTATTCTATATCATTCGCATCTCAACTTCTATGCATCTACACATCACACATATTCTATATACCATACTAGTACTCATCATATGTGTATCACACTCTCATGGTCTACGAGTCTCACATTACATACTCCTCATCTCACATACTACATAGCATGCATCTTACACTTTTTAGTCTACATACACATCTTGCATTGCATCTTATACATCATACACTACACATCATATGGTCGTCTATTATCATCACACATACTACATCATCTTCTACACATTGCACTCACTACCCTATGATGCACTTTATTTCCTTGGTCCATACTTGACTACCGAGGGTTTATAAATCAAATGGACCTTATCATACTCACATGTACATCATTCAACCCTCCATCATACAACATTACTAAGTTAGTGACACATGTTATAGACTAAATCATCACCTACTCCTTCATCTTGTAGTGGTATATGCTTTAGGCTACATCACCACTCCCTTTATTCATCTTGTAATGATATACACTTTAGGCTAAATCATCACTCTTTCCATCATATTTTCATGATATACGCTTCATCTATAAGGCTTGCGCACCCTTTATCTATAGGTTGTATGTCATCAATAAACATACACACTCATCACGGTGTATTAGACACACACACACACTGGACCATTTCTTGATGACGCACTCTCATTTATGGTTAATTCTGAATGCTTTGAGGGGGAAAACCAAATTAACCTCATTGCATACAACTCCATTCACTCAGAGGGCACATGGTTCCTACCATCCATCTTGTATTTCATTCCATCCATCCACAAGCATATTTCATGTCTTGGTTGTTTTTACTCTTGCTTGCATTTTCTTGTATGTGGTCACTTTATTACACGTGCTATTTAGATATCTTGTATGTCATTTATCTATACCATACATACATGCATGTTCATGTCTTTTTCTAGTTTTTATCACAGATACAAGTCTCTTGCATGCAATATATGTTCACCTTCTACCACTCCTAAAATGGTCACCTGGGGCATCCACATTTTCTCTTCCTGAGGTGATATTGTTTCATTTTGTACTTAGAACCTTTTCATTACTTTCTTATACATACTTTTGACATACTAGTTATCTTTCTAACATGCTAACGAGTGCTTCATGTGCAGCATTTATTTAACAGGATTACTTGTTTCCATGGCTATATGTCTATTTAGTTGTTATTGATTCTCTATTGTTCATGCTTGTATGTGAAAATTTCCCTTTGTTTGGTGTGCACACTTATTTGTTGTATGCAACCATTATGGCCTTGAGTGTCTTGTGACATCATGAGTGGTGTCCCATGTTTGTAACCCACTTTGATAGTCTACATTTCCTTTTTGTTTGTTTAGTTTCTTTACTATGCTTATATTGTCTCGTGTAGCTTACACTTGATTTATACATGCATGTTTTTGTACTAACACTTGTTTTCTAGCCACTTGTTTGCATGTACCTTGGTTTCTACCAAGCACATTCCCTTCCCCTATAGGGAACATTTTATGTTGTTGGTCCACTTTTGGGGCCGCATTCTCCTATCAGTAACGTTGTATGTGCCTCCAAAGAGGGGGGCATCATTTGGGGCTTTACATACTACATAATGCTTCTACACCAGTTCCGTTCATTTTAGTTTCCACCCTTGGCATTGTGGGTTATACAATGAGTGGGTTCAGACCAGTCTATGAAACCCATACACAGCAGCTTTTACATGACATGGTTGTCTTTAGAATTATGGGGAGAAGTTATAGGTTAAGGGATATAGTAGACTTCCTCTCTACACTACTTCATCCAATGGCATCAAATCACCCAAAAAATCAGGCAGTACAGAGATCTCTTCACACAACTTCAAGGAAGTAGTTACAAGTTGGAGAATAACACAGCTTTCTCCCTACACTTCTTTAGCCAGGGTGGCATGAGATCACCCAAACAACTCGCAATACAGATGAGTTATCCTTTCTACACTTTTTCTCTCATCACGGATCAGGTGCACATGTTCCTTTTACATTTTCATATCCATTACATACTTTTTACTATATACATGCATCTTTTACATGTGTTTTTGACATATATACATGCATATTTGACTACTTGATCATCTTCTCCTTGCAGGTCCACCCGTATGAGAAGCAAAGTCAACAACAAAAACAACAACAATGACAATGACGATGACCTTAACAACAACATTTTGTGACAAGACACACCATACTAAATGAAGGTACATCACACACATTGGTAACTACACGCACGTTTCCGCCCTAGGTTCACTCTCATCATTTTTACTCTTTTACATATTTAGTTCCCACGCTCCATCATCTTTTCGTCACCCCACGCTTTGTCTAGTTCTTTGGTGTGTTTCCTACATCACTACATATGGACATTAGGTACGCATCTCTATCTACTTTATGTTACCGAGAATTCCGCTCACCAACATGAAGTGGGGCCAAATGTAAACACTAAATCATGCACTTTGGGTATTATTTAATCCCAATCTCATACTACTATTCATATGGTTTTTGAGTGAAGAAAGTACTAATTAACCCCCATCTCTTGGCCATTTTACTTTGTTTTTCTATCATCACTTTCGACCTCTCGCAAATACATGCCCATTATGTTTTTGTTATTTTACGTCATTTTAGCCCTAACTGGGAACCCATGCCAGATACTAGGGTGCCCACATTTTCCCTAGTCCCATTCGGGGCACCCTGATCCTTTTCCCATTTTATCTCCATCTTTTGGGCACTTTCTAACCATTTTAGCATTCTATATTTTTGTGGTCAACCTCTTCGGGGTTAATTACTGAAATTAGAACAAGAGAACCATATAAATATAAAGTTATGAGACCATAATGAGGGACCAAGCACTAGGCACTACTATCATCATCTAAGGTTACATCCATCTAGATCTCATTTGCATCCATCTAGCTCCATCACAAGGGACAAGGTTGGTTCATCTGCATCACACATCATAGGAGGGAAGTTTATTCTATTCCATCCACCATTCTATTACATTTTCTACACATAGTTATTACTCACTACTTTCACAAAGTGTGATTGGCACAAGAGCACCTAGGGCATGATTGCACACACACACACATAGAACTACATCGGTCTGAGATGTAGTGCAACACTCAGTTATTAATTCCCTCATTTTCAAAGTTGAGGATAGTCCAGGCCCCTTCATATGCATCTTTATTTTTTTAGGGATTTGATTCTTGTCTTGGGTTTTGCAGGTCTCATCTTCATTTCTGATTTCCAGTGAGATATTGTGTAGTCCAAGAAAGCTATTACAAAAGTAGGAAGCGAATACACGTAATCACTTAGTGACACTTGAGAGGAGGTTTATAGAGATTTTTCACAAACCGTGGGCATCCATATCTCATACTAGTGCACCCATAGGCACCCCTATACATATTCAGTGCCCCAATCCACTCATATTTCCCATATCTACACTTTTCTAGACTTTGGAATAGTTGTTTCCTCCTTCTATTTCTTCATCCATCTCTACTACGACACAGTCCAACAAGCTTGTCGAATCAGTTGAGTTTTTCTAACTCTCTTTACACTCTAGGGTTTCACATATCTACTTTCTTAGTTGCATGGGTCATTTTCTTTATGCTTTTATCTATTATTTACTATTGTACTTATTAGATTAACTATCTAAAATTTTCATGATAGTACCATACATTACACAATCTTTGTTAGGAGTGGTAGTGACTTGTTAGGAATTCAATGATTAGTATTCACATGGTAATTAATAATTTACATGTGGTGCATTATTAATGTGAGTAAATATATTATGTATTTAGTTGTTATTGTGTGGGTGAGTTGTTAATAATAACAACCCACGTAATTAGCTTTGCATTATATTATTAGTTACAAAAATCATGTAGAATTGTTGAGTTGTTGTAAGAGCTATTTGTGGAGAACAACTCTCTTTGTATATAGGAGTTGTTCTTATATAATTTTAATATCTTACATGAGTGAATATTCAAAGAATTGTTGTGTTTTTATTTCTACAACAACATATCAAATTTCATTTGGTATAAGAGTGATGAAATACGTGTGAGAGTTTATGAAGGGATTTTTTATGCTTTGCAATTTCCCGAGTTGATCAAATTATTGTTTTGGTTTTAGAAGAGCTACAGAACTAGGTTGTCTTTGTGATGTCCCCTGGCATATTCCTTTATTTTTGAATTGTATTTCCATATGCCTATCAATTAATATTACCATAATTGTTTTCATAGGCATAGTAATCTCATTTGATCAATAGATAAAAATTCCATTCATACTTATAGACATCATATGTGATTTGGTTGTTTTGCATGGTTCCATAACATCTATTTTTTTACAACCATCAAAGGGAATCTTGGTACATAAGTTTCATTTGAATGCAGTCTAAAATAAATTCAATTTGTACAAGCATGTGACATTTAGGCATACAAACTATTTTATTCTCCATATTTTTGTTTTGTTTGACTGAGGCACATAACGTCTCCTCCAAATTGTCTAGTCATACATGTTGAACATTTTTAAGCACCTCTCCTCCAAACTATATAATAAGATGTTACCTCTACTCAAAGAAATCCTAGGTACTCAATTCATGTGTTTATAATAATCGGTAGATTTTTATTTAATTCATATTTATAGTCCATTTTCTTATTATATATATTTAGCTTAAGTCATATTATAATTGTAATTTATGTTTTAATGTCCACATCTAATTTACTCTAAAGTCTTTCAAGTATCTAGTTAAATAGTTATAGTTTTATTTGTCATAAAAAATTGTTAATATTAATAGTCAAAAGTGTTTATCAATTTCGTTCATAGTCAATTTTTGTCTCACAAATTGTCAATATAGTTATTGATAGAAGATTCTTATTGTCTATTATAAAAATTGTCCACTTTCATTGTAAGTAATTTGTAAAGTATTTATCAAGTGTCAAAAACATTATTGTATTGTCCTTGTAAAAAAATCAATATTGTCGCTTTAATTATCTTTCATGTGTCTACTCTAATTCACGCATCCATGTCATTGTCAAAAAGAGTTGAAAAATTGAGTCTTTGTAAAAGTTCAAAAGTAAAAATAATTTTCCACATGAACGCATTTTTTGATGTAACCCAACATCGATTTTTAATCAATGTGAGCATCATATCCAAATTCATTGAATAAGAAGTAATTCAACCTGGAGGGCGAGAGGCACGGGAGGTTGGAGGTCAATCGATGACCTCTTTTCAATCACCAATGATGGGGCCACACATAGTTGTGGTGACATTTGTGTTCTTTATTTTCAATTATGTATTATGGTGTGTTTCATTTTCAAAATATTTATATTTGTTCACGTTCGATTTTCGAGTTTTTTCTTGTGTTCATGTTGAGTAGTGATTCCTATGTACTTCCCTAATGTAATAACATAGTAAAGAACATAAAGCATAGTGAAAATCAACATCATGATACTTCAAAAGTTTTAACAGTCATATGTGCTCATGTTCATACCTAGGTTTGTGGTAAACCTTTGTAAAACTATTGAAGGCTATGTAAATGGTTTCTACTTGAGTTCCCACACTAAGTAGGCCGATGAGTTCCCTCCATTGATTGGTTAATATGTAGATGGTTCATGTACCTTTTCCCACACTATTTTGGTCAGATGTGTCCTCGATAGTGTATGGTTGATAAGAAGTTTTTATGTTCCTTCTTTTACCTTCAATTTGATTTGTGTGCCAAGATCACTAGCGAGAAGATGAAATAAAGTTGCAGAAGAAGTGTGATTATTTTTGTACCACTTCGCACTAATGGGGGAATGTTAGAAATTCAATGGTTATTATTCACAGGTAAGTAATAATTTACTTGTGGTAAATTATTATTGTGAGTAAATATATTATTTAATTAGTAGTTTGTGTGTGAGAGAGTTGTTAATATTAATAATAACCCACGTAATCAGCTTTACATTATATTGTTAGTTCTGATAACTTAAGTAGAATTATTTAGTTGTTGTAAGATTTATTTATGGAGAACAACACTCTATGTATACATACAAGTTTTTATTCTATATAATTGTAATGTCTTCCATGGGTGAATTCTACGAAGAATTGTTTTCGTGTTTTTATTTCTGCAATTGCATACCAAATTTCTTGACTCAAGTGGTCATAAGTTCATTCAAGGTGGACATAGAGAATCTCCCACTAAAAATGCAAATATAAGTGTGGCTACCTTTTAACTAGCACAAAATACTTCCACCCTCGGGTGGGAAGTGTGGCAGAAAAAAAAAAGGAAATTATGGAAAATTACCCACATCTAATTACCAAATCCATTGAAGAGAAATTAATGAGTGAGAAAATGTAGCAAAGCGCCTTGATTAATAAGCTTGTTAATAACTAGTAGCAGAATGAGACCACAATAAAAATTAAGGATCAAGTGGTCCAAGAGAAGTAAAAATCCAAGGAATTGATCATGGTGTTGTAAGAATACAATAGGCTCTTGTATGAAGTAATGGAACAAAGACAAAAGGTCACTTTTGAGTTGTTGGACAAGAACGCACAACTACAAAGAAGAAATGCAAGATTTCTATATGGAAAGATAGAAGGAAGGAATTATATACACACTAATTGGAACCACCCGAGATGATAAGGAAGCTATGAAATCATTGAATACATTATTTAAATCTAGATATAATGTGTGGACTATCGTAGGAATGGGGAAAAAATGCATCAAGCAATACCTTTGTGTAGGTGCAGAACAACAGGTAAGGGAGTGCATCAAGTCATTAATCAAATAAGTAGCTAATGATATTTCCTTAAGGTAATGTAGGTTGTGGGAAAACTACAAGCTTTATGTTTTCAAATTGATGAGGCCATAGAAAATTGGAATATTTGTAAGGAAGACTTGAAGTTGTTTCTACCATTGGCGAGGATATAAAGGGCACACTAAAGTACCTCACTCGAAAGTGATTTTACACAAGATATAGGAAGCAACTAAGATGCAACCACATCTAGGGGATTCACTATTTTAATAGCATGGGAAGTAAAAAAAAATCCAAAATTTTAAAATTTTGAATAATTGTGCAGAAGAAACATAGCAAGTTAAGAGTAAGCCCACATAAGTTAAAACCCTAAAAAGGTAATCTATGGGGGATTCATGTAGGTTGAAAAATCAAAAGAGCAATATGTGAGGAATGCTACTTAAATGGAAACCTACAATGGATGTTAAGTAGTGCATATGGAATAAAAAATAGTAAATGGAGATCCCTACAACTACAAACAGATATCAAAATGTGTGGTTCGAAGCAAAACACTACATGTTGAGAATGATGTCAATTTTGGCATTTGAAATTTTGTTAAATTTAGATAATTCCTATTTTTTATAAATACTCTAAAAATTATTTTTAAGATTTTTAGGAATTATTTATTTCAATCATATGTTTATTTTTTCAAGTATGACCAAATAAGTGATTTTTCAATGATTTCTGAAAAATAGCTTTAAAAGCTAAAAATAGATTGTCATCTGTCAATTTCTAAGTAAGTACAAATTCTTGTGTAGTCATCCCTAAAGAGGTGGGAAACACTTTCTAAGTTAATATAGGTGGGAAATAGTTTCTAAGTTAAGATTGTTGATTTTGGAGCTCAATTACTTGATTTAGCATGTAATGGAAACTTGTTGGAAAAACAATAACTTGATCATCGATTAGGGGGTAACCACATCGATCACCCCTGAGACCGGCATCAGTCAGGCAAGGAAGGAGCTGGCATCGATTAGGGCTAACCGGCATTGGTTACCTGTGTGAGGATGTTTTAATTAACTCTTGGGAATTAGATCTATTTTTAGCATTAAAGTATATCTATTGATTGTAATTGCATGGCTAAGTGCCCTAAGTCTATAAACGACTATATAAGCATAAATCTAGGGTTTATAAGTAAGAGATTAATAAGAATTAGAAATAACTTGTACAAGTTGGTGAGAGAGAGAATTCTTGGTGATGAAGAAAAATCTTGAGGAAAGAAAGTATTGTACATTTGATAGGTGTGGAAGATTGTAAATCTTTATTGTATATCTTGTCAAAGCTTTGGATAATAGATTGGCTTGTTTCTTAGTGGACGTAGCCCACACTAGGTGAACCACGTTAAATCTTGTGTTGATTTATGTCTCTTGTTTTATATATTTCTTCTGGTAGAATATCCACTTTTATTTGCATGTATGCTTAGATCTGATATATTTTCTGTACAACCGGTGTGCTAACCCCAACAACTAGTATCGGAGATTTATTTGGAGGTTTTGTGTGTTGACAATATTTACTCATGGTTTTCTAATTGAGTGGGAGCTACAAAGAATGGCAGAAGAAAATAAATACAAGGTAGAGAAATTTGACGGCTGAAATTATCAATTATGGAAGATGCAGATTGAGGATTATCTATATCAAAGAGATTTGTATTTACCGTTGGATGAGAAGTCTAGACCTACGAAGATGACTGATGAAGAATGGAATATTCTTGACAAAAAGGCTTTGGGATCTATAAGATTAAGCCTGATAGCATCTATGGCTTCCAATATTACATAAGCGGCTTCTACGGTAGAGTTAATGAAATCTCTTGCTAATTTATATGAAAAACCTAGTGCTTCAAATAAATTTTATTTGATGAAGAAACTATTTAGTTCTAAGATGCATGAAGGTGGATCTACATCTAGTCATTTGAATGATTTCTGATCTATTGTAAATCAGTTAAAATTGGTTGCAATACCATTTGATGATGAAGTAAAAGCACTTTTACTCTTATGTTCTTTGCTTGATAGTTGGGATAACTTGGTAATGGATGTTAGTAATACAACATCTGCTAATAATATTTTGAAGTTTGATGATGTGGTTAGTATAATCTTGAATGAATAAATTTGCATGAAGAGTACAAAAGAATCATCATCTGGAAATGCTTTGAATGTAGAAAGTAGGGGCAGGCAGAAAGAGAGATCCAAGAGTAAGAGTAATGGGAAATCAAAGTCAAGGGATAGCATATCTAAATCTAGAAGTAAGGGAATTACTTGTTGGAAATGTGGAAATAAATGACATGCAAAGAAAGATTGTTGGTCAAAGGATAAAGAGAACCAACAACCAAACAAAGGTAAAGAAGCAAATCTTGCTACATCAGAGGTAATGCAAGATGCTCTTATTCTTTCTTTAGATAATAGAATTGAATCATGGGTTTTAGATTCAGGAGCTTCTTTCCATGCAACCCCTAATAAGGGTTATTTTAGAAATTATGTCCAGGGAAATTTTTGGCATGTTTATTTGGGTGATAATGAACCTTGAAGTATTACTGGTAAAGGGGACGTTCATCTAAAATTTCAGAATGGAAATACATGGGTATTGAAAGATGTGAGGCATGTGCCAAGCCTTAGGAGGACTCTTATTTCTACATGGCAACTAGGTGAATCTAGTTGAATGGTTACTTTTACATGAGACTCTTGGAAAGTCACCAAGTGTGCTTTTATTGTGGCAAGAGGTAAGAAGGTAGGAACATTATATTTATCTACCTGTATTACTGATTCTTTTTCTGTATTATTTACTTCATATTTAGATGTATGCATGTGGCATAACCGGTTGGGCCATATGAGTCAAAAAGGAATGTAGATCTTAAAAACTAAAGGTAAGTTATCAGATTTGAAAGATTTAGATATTGATTTCTGTGAGCATTGTATCTTCGAAAAGAAAAAAAGAGTGAGATTTCTCAAAGTTGGGGCAACTAAGAAGGAGCAGAAATTAGAGCTTGTACACTCATATGAGTGGGGACCATCTCAGGTAGCTTCTCATGGAGGATCCCAGTATTATGTTACTTTCATTGATGATGCTACAAGAAAGGTATGGGTTTATTGTATTAAACGTAAATCTGATGTTTTTGATACTTTTACAAGATGGAAAACCCTTATTGAGAATGAATCAAATTCTAAGTTAAAGTGCCTTAGATCTG
Source organism: Taxus wallichiana var. yunnanensis (assembly GCA_018340775.1). Taxonomy (NCBI): domain Eukaryota; kingdom Viridiplantae; phylum Streptophyta; class Pinopsida; order Cupressales; family Taxaceae; genus Taxus; species Taxus wallichiana. The sequence continues at coordinate 337,370,859 of CM031242.1, forward strand.
ATAATGGTGGTGAATACTCTAGCAAGGATTTCAATGATTATTGTTTAGTAAATGGAATACGTAGAGAAATAATGGTTCCAAGAACACCACAGAGAATTTTGTTGCGAAAGAATGAACAAGATAATTATGGAACGTGTTAGAAGTATGAGGATACATTCTAGATTTCCCTTATAGTTTTGGGCGCGGTTGATACAGCAGTTTATTTGATTAACTATGGACCTTGAGTTCACTAGATGGAGGAATACCAAAGGAATCTTGGACCGGAAAAGAGGTAGATCTTTCTGTTCTCAATTTTTTTGGTTCGAAGCTTTTGTGCATGTTGATAAGGAAAATAGGAAGAATTTGGATGCAAAATCCAAGAGATGCATTTTCATTGGTTATGGATCTAGTATCTACCAAAGTTTCCCTTCCCCCTACATGGCTGAGTTGGTTATAAGGTCAAAGTGCATTTGGTCCTCTTTTGGGGTCACATTCTCCTTCTAGGGTCATCTCATGCACCCCCAAAGAGGAGGGCATCATTGAATGTTTCTACGGACACAACGTATCTACACGGTTCACAGACAATGAGTGAGTTCGAGAATAGTCTCGAGCACCATACACAAAGAGCCTTAACAAGACATGGTGTCCTTTGGAAATTTTGTAGAGCAGTCATAGGTTCAAGGGTTACGGTGGGTGGCCTCTCTACACTTCTTCGTCCAAAGCATAGGATTTCCAAAAAAACTAGCACAATACAAAGATCTCTTTAACAAATTTCAGCATAAGCGATTAGATTTGGAGGACACTTTGAGCATTTCCTCCCTACACTTCTTTATCCAAGGTGGCATGAGATTTCCTAAAAAACTCACAACATTACAGGATATCCTTATACACCCTTTTTCTCGAATTGGTGTGGAAAGACTTAAAATATGTTTGATGATGATTGATAGAAGAATATGACTCAAGAGATGAAATAGACTTAGGGCTAGATGTCTTGTGAATATAAGAATATTTGGAAGTGGTTGGTATAGTTTTCCCTATAAGAAAATGGTGTGGAGGAAGGATAAGAGGATTTCGTATCCAAAATTCTATAGATTGTGACATAGGAGTCGACTTAGAAAATTGATTAGAAGGAATTGGAGTCGTATGAATCTTCAAAGGAGGAAGAGTTCATTGAGGCTCTTGATAAAAGAGGTCTGCGAAAGAAGGGGAGGACCGTGACTTAGGAGTCGAATTAGATGAATCTAAATAGTAGTTTGGATCCAAATAATCAAAAGAATTGGAGGAAATATTTGGATTGGAATCCTCGGAAGAAGAGGAAATGTTTAGATTAGAATCAGAAGAAGAGTGGGGGGAACCCGAATAATAATTTGGATCAAAAGTGTCCAAACCATACCACCGACTATGAGATGAAGGTGGGGAACAGGTTACCCGAATCAGTTCTCTAGCATGAAGAACCAAATGTGGTTTAGTCATTATGGGAATATTTTGATATGAATTCCAAAACTTTTATTCTTTATTATCGTATGTATAAGGGACCTTGCGATAATAAATCATTGTTGGCATGTGTTGGGTTCAAAGGCCTAGACCTAGATTGTATGATCAAACTTCTTCAAAGTGAAGAAGGTTTCATGTTGATTTGGGCAACATAATGATAACCAACTAGACATTTTGTAAAGATGGGGATGCTTGTGTGATTTTCCAAAAGGGAAGCTAAGGAAAACATACATCGTGATGAATCAAGATTGATAATCCAACAAGGTTTGGAAAACAAGTTTAGAGGCATAAATGTTAAAGGATTGATCAAATTTTTAGCAATATAAAGGATACAAAGGAAATATTTCCAATGTTTGATTGATGCAAAAGTTGTTTGATAGGAAATGTTTTTGCCAAGGTTTGAAAGATATGTTCAAAAATGACCATGAACTTAGGAAAAAACAAGAAGATCAAGAGGATCAAAGACCCAAAGGATTGTCCTAGAAATGAGTTTATAAGATGGATAAGCACAAGGAACAATCATGCAAGTTCAAAACACAAAGCCAAATTAATGACCAAAGAATAATGAATGATAAAGAATCAATGGATCAAAGTGATTGTCCTAAATGGATAAGTCAATATGACGAATGAGACACAATCACAAAAATATTGTATAAACCAATCAATCAAATGGAGTAATTCCTAAGTGTCTGATCAATCAATAGTTTGACGCATAAGATGACCAACAAAATGTCACCACTTATGCCAAGTTTAAAAACAAACAAGACGTAAGTAATAACAAAAGGTTGATACGATTTCCAAACAAGGTATACTAAAAGCATGTTTAGATCAAATCAATACCTAAATCTCAAAAAGTAGAAGTTACAAATATGAACGACACAACAATACCATTAAGATACGTTAACCAAACTTTACGGAAAATTAAGGTATTAGCATCGAAATAATATTATTACGACACGCAAAAAGGTAACAATAACACTTTACAAATTAAAGGTAATGTTTGAAGGAAAAATAAGGCTAGAGTATACCAAGGAATTGTTACAATGCGCATAGCATAACATTACAATCTAGACACTTAGGTCGAGTTTGCAAGAAACAAGATGTAAGTATCAAAATTGTGGTGATATGATACAAGCAAGATAACACCTCAAAAGAGAATCAAGTGATGAATCAAGCCTAACTATGATGATGATCTTGACTTGGGTATCAAGATCAAATGGTTACCAATGATACAAGTACGTGCCCACACACTTTAGACATTTAACAACCTATCCACAAACATGGATGAGCATAAATGGACATAAAATTGGTGACACCATCAGTTGGAAACACACGTGTGGTCACTCCTCTTTTGATCAACAAAGTGTCAAAAGAAAGTGAAGGAAGTAGTACAAGTGAGGATGAAAAATGTTGGCCTCACTTCGGTAGAGTTTTGCCTTGCCTTAGGGTGAGTGAAAAACTAAGAAAAAGTAACGCTTCACACATTTCATGATGAATGATGGATCTTTACAACAATGATTTGGTCAAGTTGGCTCCAAAGACTAAATGGCCTTCCTAGGTGGTTCACTCAACTAGGTGTCAAAAGTTATCTAAGAGTGAGCTTGATTTTCCAAGAAAAGTCACACTGACTAGTTCTTAGAGTATCTTGCTTTACTTTACCCCCTTCAAGAACAATGTATAATAAATGTGTCCATCATGTACTCTCATTAGGGTCGCGATACGGATAACTTTGATGCTAAATCTCACAAAGGTAAAACTAGTCAAGTAGGTGTGCGGAGCACTTCCTATTTCATCCATAAGGTTCCCTCTTGCATGGACTACTTTAGGGTTCCTAGGACCACCCCCATTGTTGTAGCTTAAGGCTTATGCCAAAGGGGTTATGTCCTAGTTAAGCGGATGAGGCGTACCCTTATCCAAACCTACAAATACAGTGTTATGAATGTGGTGTATTTTTATCTTTTATTCTTAATGTGGTTTAGTTGTACACCATTTGGAAACCTACACGGAAACTATATTAGTAGTTTTGTTTTGTCTCAATTTCTTCCTTCTTTGACAAGCATTTTTGGTCCTACACAATGGATTAGTAATTTTCCATGCACACAAAGAGGAAAAACATTATTTCTAATTCTCAAGATCATCCTAAGATGCAAGAGAAGAGCATATGTGATGTAAGATCCAACTAAGAAATAAAAAAATGGAAAATACTTAAATCAAACGCGATACATGTTTATTTCAACCAAATTTGACATTCCCAATGTTTTTCAAAGCAAAATAAAGAGATAATAATTGTTTCTGATTCCCAAGATCACCCAAAAAGGCACGAGGGAAGAACATATGTGACTTTACTCTTATGATTAAGCATGCAATGTTTATCTAAATTTAATACAATTTAAACAAAATCATGTAAATACACCCTGTAAAACAAAAATTAATTAGAATAAACCTGCAAGATGTTAGTATTTTAATGACACAAGCTTTTGTAAATGTTAAATTGATATTCAAATTCATATTGTGGTATCTCGCACTCGGATCGGGTATATACACATGGGTTATGGTGCATGTGTGCCTCTTTGTCGAATAAGCGAGAGCTACTGAGTTCCTACATGACCAAAGAGATGCATGTGCTGCCTTCGCCTGGGCGTCTCACGCTAGTGGATAGATGTGTGCGTGTGGGAAGAAAAATAGAAAGTTAAATAAATATGACAGTGTGTGTGCCTGGGAGAATGATGTATGCACTAGGAAATGGGTATATGCGCAGCTATGCAGGACATAGAGTGTGTGTGCCATCATAAGGATGCATGTGTTACAATTTGGATGCCTACTCCGGTCTAACAATTTTGACAAACAGGGTACAATTCTCGTAATAGTGTATGTGCATTAGAATAACGATGTATATGCTAGAAATGAGTGTCTCGCTCTCTGGTTTATGTGTCTGTGCACCCCGCAAAAATGTACCTAGCGATGATGTCAAAATATGGAAAAATGATGTAAGATAGCTCAAAAGCTAAAAATTTTAACATGTTAGCTCAAAATTGACAATAACCCATCAAAATTAAACCCCTAAACAAGACTCAACACATGCAAAGTTAGCAAAAATCATAAGAAATTTAACATTATTTCACACATGTGCATATCAAGGGTTAGCCAAATATTGAAATAACAACAAAAATTGAACTACAATGCTAAGGGACTAAGGATCCGTCCCACCGGGCATGCCAAATGTGTGCAAGAATTAGTTAGCTATGCAAATAAAATCAAGACTAACACCTAATAGCCTCAATACAATGCTAAACTAAAATCTATGCACCATCATGCTTAGAGCTTAAGAAAAGTTAATCTATTAACATATTTGCATTAGAACATGAAATGAAGATTCAAACTAACATGCTAAACAAATTAACCTCTATCTCTAATTGAATGCTAATGAAATGAACCTATTTATATCCTTAGCAATCAAAGGGTTTGATTGTATGCTTGAATCCCAAGGTTTCAAGAATGGATTCTTTTCAATCCATGGATACAAGACCATTTGACATATCTCCATATAACTTCAAACTTGGAAGAATGAATGCAAGAAATGAAAATAGCTATCTCCTCTAATGAAGAATGCTCTAAGATGATAAAATGGCTATAGCTTAGGCTCTATGCTCATTTAGGTGTGTAGGTGTAGGAGGAGGGATCCTTATATATCCCAATGGATAAAATAATATCTACATCCCTTTACATGTGGGATAATAGAGAGGTTGGGTTAGTTGTGGATAAGGAAGGTTTAGGGAGGGTTGAGTCAACCTTAGGAGAGTTTAATTTTTCCTTTAGTGACCCATGGGAATTAGGGGTGCATATAATTAATCAAAGGTGATTAATTAATAAGGAGATGAGCCTATTAGGATAGCTTAGAAGAGAATTAGCATGATTTAGGGGATATGAAGGATTAAATTAGATAAATGAAAGTTTATTTATCTAATAGAGGAGGAAACTTAATTAATTAGAATTAATTAATTAATCTAGATAGAATGGGGTTTAATTAACGGAAGGTCATTAATCATCATTTTTCCTTGATAGATGAGTCAGTTAAAAGGTGTAATGTGGTTAATTAACTATGATAGAAGAGAAAATATGCAATGTTGATGATATGTCGTCAATTTGTAGGAAAGGGGGTAATTAGCATAATTTAAGTATTTAACTTACTAGAGATAAATTATAGGTGTCTACATTTTCCCCTCTTTGGGGTGGCGTAAGTGATGTCACTTCAAAGATAGTAAACATGTATAATTTTGAAGAGGTAGAAGTGAGAAATTCCCTCTCGAGTGTCGATGGGGTGATGAAAGAAGGCGATCGACGATCGAAAAATGGATAGGAGAAAAGATGCGAGAAATGGATAGAATAATTAGTAGGGCAGGATGCCCCAGGGGAATTAGAAGAATAGTGTTGACAGGGGAATGATGATAGAGGAAAAGTGAAGATGGTGAGAAATAAATGAGCTTTCATCCATTGTGTTAAAAACAACTTCTATGTCATCATATTGCCAAGGATCTACGTCATCGGTCCTTATTAAAAATATAAGCATATGAAAAAAGTAGAATGACATGAAAATCCATAATACGAACAATTTCCCATTGCTAAAAACACCAACTCAATGCAACATACAAAATGTAATGCAATACGAGAAAGTAAAATATTCCTAACTTCCTGCAACATACATAATGAAATGCAATATGAGAAATTAAACAAGCTAACCTAACATAGAAACATAATGTAATGTTTTTTTATCTATCTTTGATTCGACATGTGTGAATAAACAAAAAGGATTAAAATATGGTGCCCCAAGCAAGGATACGTGCAATGGAAATAACGGAGGACACTTGGGTCCTATGAAAATAAATCGTGCACTATGAAACATGCATTTGAGCAACCCATTGTGCCCCGTAGCATGAGACATAGTAAGCAAACTAGATTTGTTAATGGAGGTAGATCAAGATGATCCACGAGTCATGCACAAGAACAAGTGAGAACCAAAGAGTGACATTTTGTAGGATGATTTTAACTGTTTTTGATTTTTTAGAAACATATTTGAATTTTTTTATTTTTCTAACATATTTGAATGTTTTTGTGTTTTTGAAAGTTTTCCAAAAGCGTATACAGGAAAATGAAGAAACATGGATGCCCCAGTGATAGATGGGATGTACAAGGGAAAAATGCCACGTGTATGTACAAGAAGAAGGTGAAGATGTGATTTTCCCCGACGTTAGATGGGAATATTCAAAGGAAAACTCTTCACGTAGAAGTTTTATCAAGGCTAATATGGATATGTTCAACCTGATGATGAACGTAAACCCAATGACATGCTAGGAAGGAACAAAGATGCCCCCAGATAAGATGGCCAAGAAACATAGGATAGAAAGAAGTGGAAGATTGTTTATTGAAAGAAAGGACAAAATTCCCTCAAACATAGCAAAAAGGAAATCCTATACACATGGATGTTTTGAACGAAGCAGAAGAAAAGTGCAAATTCCATGAAAGGAGATGGACAAATGCAAAGAAAATCCTTGTGATGAAAGAGTGATTAGCCAAAGGCACAAATCATGAGACAAGACATGCACTAAGGCAAGAGTTTGAATAAGGTCTAAAAAAACTTGGTAACATACTAATCCTATTTTCTCATAGAGATCCAATGTGTAGGAATGATTTATTTTGAATGGTGATTTGTGAATGAAGGGTGGAAGGATACTCATGCATTGCTCTCTTTGCTACTAGTCAAGCGTCCATAGCCCCGATGAAGATGTATTTTATTCTAATCACAACATTGCTCTACTACTAGTCATGTGTCCATATTCTTGGTAGAGATTATTGGAAATACCCCAAGAGAGACTTATATATCAATTTGATTTTGCTTTTAGCTTTTTCTTTTTATTGATTGATTTTTTTATTTTAGCTTTACGACAATTTTATTTCAGCTCTCTTGTTTTGACAAGGGGTTAAGAACTACTTGATGGATTGATGGAAAGATAGTGAAGTGATTATGGTGATGACATTAGCTAGTGTCAACAAATACACCCAAAAATTCTTCACAACAAGTTTGTTATATGTAGATAGTGATAGGATCCCTAAGAGGTCATTCGTTCTTTAATTTACCAAGCTAATGAAAGACCAAGGTCGAACAAATACCATAGAGATAAATGTCACAAAATGTGTCCGAGTAGGCTAACCATAATAACATCGAAGGGATGAAAATGTCATATGACTTGTAGAGGAATATGAAAGAAAGGGAAGAAAGAACATCCATGTGTACGCAATACCTGATTGCAATGTTTGATCTTTATACCTTCGATGTTTTTTTTGAATGTTTTCTCATTTTTTTGTATTTTTGAAATTTCTTTTATGATTTTTTGTATTTTTCAATTGTTTTATGATTTTCGTCAATCTTTTGATGGTTATCAAAATGAAACATGTCACTCTACGTGATAGGATCAAACAACAATGTTCGATATTTCCTTTATAAGAGATACAAAGCATTTTTTTATCAAGAGTAATATTATCCCTGATCTTGATGATCGTGGTGAGTTCACACTCAACAAATGACTGTGATTTGTTTTTAAATAAGGGTTTCGTTTGCGGGATATTAAGTTCCCTATCCATAATTTTATGCACTTTGCACCATACTTGATGGGTACATTGGTATGCATTCTGGAATCACATTTTATTTTTGATTTTATGATCATTTGACTTGTTGGGAGCTTTGGAGCTTGAGTTCCCTATCCATAGGAAATTCCGCATCACACACACATTCTTAGAGGAGGATGGATTATATTCATTCTATTCTACTATCTACATCTTCTATAGTTACCATATCTTGTTATTTCACAAAGTGCAATTGGCACGAGAGAACCTAGGGCACAACATACACACACTCACCAGAACTACATCAGGGTCTGTAATGTAGTGTAGCGCTCAATGATAATTCCACCAGTTTGGTGGCTGAGGTCAATCCAACCCCTTCTTCTTCTTCTTCTTGTGCAGGGCATCATCCAATTCATCTGGCGAATCTAGTGTGACAGACAGAGAGTATTCAGAGACACTTAGCGACCATGTCAAATTAGGGTTTTGAGCATTTATATTATTTTGAGTGCCCAGGACTACGGACCATAGCACCTCTGGGCACCCTAGTAAATTCCTGGGCACTGTGTCAACTCAAACATCCCATATATGCCCTTCGTAGGGCCATTGAGTGTTCATCTGCATTGCCAAGTTAAAGTTCCATATTTGTGACAACCTATGATAGTCATCATCAATCAACTAATTCATTTCCCTTTTCCCTCTTGCATTCTAGGGTTTTATTTCCATTAGATCAAATCATGCAATTACTTTACATAACTTTAGCATATTAGTTTTTGTCATTCATTACCATTTAGCATAATTATTTGTAAGTTTTTAGTCCTATTTAGATTAACACTAGAACCCTAAACACCCCCTTTAGGTCTTATTTTTCTTAATCATTTTTGTGAACCCTTCATTTATTTATCACACTTTCGAGGTGTTTTTACCCCTTTTCCCATGGCCCAACCTCCTGAGGACTTTACCAAAGCCCACCTTAAATCCATCAATGATCACCTTATTGAATGCCCACAGGATTTAGATTTACTTTTGCATGTGGCTTGTGAAGAGGCTACTAACTTGGTTGAGCTCAACCCCTCTATAGCCTTGCCCAATCAACCTCCAAAATCTACGCCTCCACCCATTTCAATTATTTTGATTTTAGTTCCCACTCCCACTAATCACTTTACCCCTCCTTTGGTATCACATCAGCGACAAACATCCTCTGCTAGAAATCAGGATCTAACCTCCTTATATCACAATCTCCATGATCAAATTCGCAAGTTACAACAGGCCACCACATCTCCCTCTTTAGATTCTACCTTGTTGTTGCATACCCCGTTTTCACCTATTATTTCTACTTACCCTCTTCCTCCTAACTTTTTCACCCCTAAATTTCCCATTTTCAATGGACACGGTGACCCACAGGAGCATCTTCATGTGTTTCATGTTGCTTTCCTCGATTTTGATAACAATCAACTCATGTTAGCCAAAATATTACCTCGCAGTCTCTAGGACTACGCCATACGTTAGTTCTACTATTTATCCGTTCATTCCATCATCTCATTTACTTCTCTTTCTGATTCTTTTCTCATGTAATTCTCCATCAACATCGGTTCTAAGATGACATACACCCAATTAGTGCAACTTAAACAAGGACCCAATGAGCACTTCGCTAATTATGTTTTGCACTACAAACATAATCTTGCCAAAATGACTAATGTCCTTAGAGATTCTGAGTTACAATATTTATTTATACAAATCCTTTTACCGCATCTCTACAAAAGTGTTATCTTCAAAACCTTTTCTTCCTTTGACCAACAGTGTCATACTCTTAAGCTTCACGAATCTAAGCTTCTCTCTATTGGCAAGCTAAATTATCAAGAACAACCCTCATCCTCCTCTCATTTTTCAACCAAGATGTCATTTAAACCTTCTACATCTAAGCCTATCGACACTAAACTCATAGTCAATACTGTTACACCTTCTAAGGAGACATCATCCCAACTACCTCGGTGTACATTTACCACCCTCCCTATGGTACTGCACCTCATCTTGTAGAAAATCCTCGATAAGCAACCTCATCACCCTCCTACCACCACTCGAGTTAGACCCATCACGGCCCAAAGGACATAATTACAATGAAAAATTCTGTTGTGATTACCATCGCTGTGTAGGCCACTCTACTAACCGTTGTATGAAACTTCGGGCACTTATCCAAGATCTAATTGACAATGACCAACTCAAATTCCCCGAACCTACTAGCCCTCCTCCCACTAAGGACAAGGGTAAAGTCAATTTTTTTAACAAAGAATCCAACCAACATAACAAAAAGGCTACGGAATCCTCCGCTAATCATGCATGCCATTCCACACAACCTCCCGATGGAGGAACACTCAATTTCTTAGTCGTTGGCACCGACACAACCCCACCTATTATTTCTTTCTCTCATGTTGACTATCACACTACATTCGCATCCGACCATTTATACATACAAGCCCTTATCACCTCAACCCCATCAACAACAATAAGGTTCACCTATCCTCTCTTATTATTGTATGTTCCTTATCTCTTTTAAGATCTATTGGTTACCCTCCATTGCAAATCAAATTTCTCTTCAACAGGCCTTATGGTGTCGTTAAGTTACCTATCACAGTTGGTCCTCTTACTCTTCTCCTCCCTTGCATCGTTAATCAATTCTTCCACCACTATGACCTACTTCTCGGCTTAAATTGGATCCAAAATCCCAAGCTATTGTCTCCATCAACCACTTGCACCTTAATTTCATCTATGACAACCAAGTTATCTCCATTGATGGCATCCCTCATTCACCTCCAGCATCCTCACACTCTCGTTCCACTTCTCCTGCACCTCTTTCTCCCACTAACACATTTCCTCTGCTCTCACCACCAATAAACGTCATATTCCTACTTCACCACCTCGATTGGCCCTCACGCGACCACTCCATTCCCTTAGTCTCCGCACACTCGGCATAGGCCTATTCCTAAACCTATTACCGCCTCTCATCGTAAATCACCACCTCATCTTACATACACACCTCACATGAATCTCGGCTTCATTCTCCTGCATAGCATGTATCTCCTATACCTCCATTATTAGAGAATCTTTCTTCATCGTCCTCCTCTCATGAATGGGTCGATGGACATCCATCCCTCGATCTCATTCGTTGATTCCTCTTTCCTCCCTAATTTGGGGGGGTGGGGATAGCCATTATACAAACCCCCTCCTCTCTCACTTTCACATTGATACCCCTCACACCCATATATTTTCCTTCCCTTGCATATCAACATTCCCATCATCTATTATCACACCCTCATTAGCCAATGACGCACCTTAGTGCTTCGGTTAACATTGGATTGTTGAGGGATTACTATTACACTAAAACCTACACACTGCACTACCGGACCCATACATATACATCCTACATCATCCTATACATACCTCATCTCCTATTTATTTCTACCTCATCTATCTCATACACGTTACACTAGTCATCATCATATATGAGTCTAGTTTTCTATGTCATCCAAGCATCCTGTACATTCTACATACTACACTATATTTCATTATAATTGGGTCTATTTTTATCTATTATCTTTACACATTCTATTCCTATCTACACACTTATTACATTACACCTTCCTTAACCATATTTCCTGCATACATCCCACTTATTCTACACCCTACACTATATTTCCTTATACTTGGGTCTAGTTTCATCAATCATTAGTACACATTATATTTCTACCTACCCACATACTACATTACATTTCCTACAACACACATTCACATACCTTGGTCATCTACACTACATTCTTATCCCCATGTCACATTTCATCACCACTACACATACACATTCATCGCAACACGCTAGGCACAAACAACACTACTCGACCATTTCTCGATGACGCACTCTTGTTTACAGTTCATTCTTGACTACTGAGGGGGAAAACAAAATGAACCTCACTACATACACTTCCATACAATTGGGGGTTATGATGCTCCTATCATTCCATTTTTCATTCCATCCATCCACAAGATACAACATTGTCTTGGTAGCATTTACTTTTTCTTACTGATTTTTTTCATTCTCCTTATATTACACATGCTAGATTGCTTTCATATCTACCATTATCATACACACATGTGTGTTGACACCTTTGTCTAGTGTAATCACAAATACAGGACATTTACACGTGGCATGGATGCTCACCTTCTACCCTTACTATATTGGTCACTGGGGGCATCCACATTCATCTCATACATGTGTTATTGTTTCATTTTGTACTTAGCATCTTATACTACTTGCTTATACACACTTTGACATATTGGTTTTCACTCTAACATGCTAACAAGTGTTCTATGTGCAGCACTTGTTTTGCAAGATTACATGCTCCCATGACTAGTCCCGTATTTTTACTTGTTTGCGTTGTTTGCCATTGTTTGCATAATTTTCCCTTTGCTTGTGTGCACACTTGACTATTTTTGTGGCCATGATGTCCTTGTGTGTCTTACGACATTGTGAGTGATGTCCCATGTTTGAAACCTGATTTGTGTGGTCTATTTGTTTTCTTGCATGTTTACACTACTATACTTGGTAGTTTTTCTACATTGTCTGTCTTTTACACTTATTTTCATGCATGTGTTTGGAATAACACTTGTATTGGCTATCCATCCCCTTTTGTGCACACCTTGGTATCTACCAAGTGTTTCCTTTCCCCATGTAGGGCTGAGTTGGTTACAAGGTCAGAGTATGGTTGGTCCTCTTTTGGGGCCGCATTCTCCTTCCAGGGTCATCGCATGTGCCCCCAAAGAGGGGGGGCATCATTGAGGGTTTCTACTAACACAGCGTATCTACACCGGTTCACACACAGAACGAGTGAGTTCAAAATAGTCTACAAACTCCATACACAGTGGCCTTAATAGGACATGGTGTCTTTCAGAAATTCTATAGAGCAGTCACAGGATCAGGGGTTACAATGGGTAGCCTCTCTACACTTCTTCATCCAGTGGCATAAAATCACCCAAAAAATGAGCGCAGATAAATATCTCTTCAAAAATTTCAGTAGAAGTGGTTAGAGTTGGAGGACACCGAGCATTTCCTCCCTACACTTCTTCAGCCAAGATGGCATGAGATCACCCAAAAACTCGCAACATTATAGGATATCCTTCTACACCCTTTTTCTCGATGTGGGTCAGGTGCACATGTTCCATTTTTCCATTTACACTTTCTATTCTAGTATACTTTACATTTGCGTACTTTGCATGGCATTTTTACATATATACATATTTGAGTACTTGATCATTTTCTCTTTGTAGTTCCGTCATATGAGAAACAAGTAGTCAAATTGGGGGCAACAACAACAACAATAAAAATAGTGATAACAACACACCGTGACAAGACTTTCCATACTAACCATGTAATTATACCACACACATGCAAAGTGACTACACACACATTCCACCCTAGGTTCACTTTTATTTACATTTTGCATCTTTAGAATCCACGCTCCTCCACATTTTTCTTTTTTCATTCCACACTTCTAGTCCATCGGCATGTTTTCTTCTACACTCTGCACAAACATCAAGTACATTTTTCTATCTACTTTATGTTACTAAGTTGTTCGCTCACCAATATAAAGTGGGGAAAATGTAGACACAAATATTACACATTAGACAAGGTATAGTCCGATCTTATACTACTATTTAGAAGGTTCTCAAGTGTAAAAAGTACTAATTAATCCCACATTTTGGCCACCTTTTTCTTATCTCGTATTTTATCTTTCACGTGTATTCCCGATTTTATCACCCCATTTTCTAACTTCCCTGAGTTTCTAGCCCTAAATCAGGCGCCCCCGAGGTGCCCAAGTCCCACACCTGGGGCACCTCGGTCTATGCACAACCTCTTTTGCTCCTTTTTGGGTCACTTCTATCCATTGTTCATCCTTATCTTCTTCTCACTTGGCCTTTTTGAGATTAATTATGAAATTTAAACTTGAGAGCCCTATAAATATAAATCTTATAAGACCATAATGAGGGTCCTAGGTCATTGCATCCTATCACTACTATCACTCCATCTAGGGTTGCATCCATTGCACCACTTACATCCACATAACACCATACATTCAAGCTAGGAAATTCTGCATCACACACATTCTTAGAGGAGGAGGGATTCTATTCATTCTATTCTACTATCTACATCTTCTATAGCTACCATAGCTCGTTATTTCATAAATTTTAACTGGCATGAGAGCACCTAGGGTGTGACATGCATACACTCACTAGAACTACATCAGGGGCCTTTAATATAGTGTAGCACTATGCAATAAGTCCACTAGTTTGGCGGTTGAGGTCAATCAAACCCCTTCTTCTTCTTCTTCTGCAGGGCATCATCTATGAATCTAGTGCAAACACGAGATAGTATATTATTAGAGACACTTAGCGACCTTTTCAAATTAGGGTTTTGAGCATTTATATTGTTTCAAGTGTCTAGACTACAGACCAGGGGCACCCTGGGTGCCCGATACACTCCCAGGTGCCTGTGTCAACTCAGATAGCCTAGATCTTCCTTTCGTAGGGCCCTTGAGTGTTTATCTCGCACTTTCAAGTTCTAATTCCAGATTCATGACAATCACCATCAATCAGCTAAGTCATTTCTCTTTTCCTCTTACATTCTAGGGTTTTATTTCCATTAGATCAAATCGTGCAATTACTTTACATCACTTTAGCATATTAGTTTGTTGTCATTTATTATTGTTTAGCATCTTTATTTACAAGCATTTTAGTCCTCCTATTTAGATTAACACTAGAACCCTAAATACCCGCCTTTAGGTCTTTTTTTTTTTTTTAATCATTTTAGTGAGCCCGTTGTTTCTTTATCACACTTTCTGAGGTGTAGTTCCCCCTTTTCCCATGGCCCAACCTTATGAGGAATTTACCGAAGCCCACCTCAAATCCATCAATGATCACCTTGCTAAACGCCCACATGATTTAGATTTACCTTTGTATGTGTCTCGTGAAGAGGCCACTAAGTTGGATGAGCTCAAACCATCTATAGCCTTTCCCACTCAACCTTTCACCTCTACACTTCCATCCATTTCTATTGTTCTAGTTTTAGTTCCCACTCCCACTAAAAACTTTATCCCTCCTTTGGTATCACAATAGGAAAAAAACATCCTCTCTGTTGGCAATCGGGATCTAACCTCTTTATATCACGATCTCTAGGCTCAAATTCACAAGTTACAATAGACCACCACATCTCCCTCTTTAGATTCTACTCACCCTCTTATTTCTACTTACCCTCTTCCTCCTAACTTTAGGATCTAACCTCTTATTGCATATCCCATTTTCACCTCTTATTTCTACTTACCCTCTTCCTCCTAACTATCACCCCCTAAATTGCCCATTTTCAATGGACATGGTGACCACAGGAGCATCTTCATACGTTTCATGTTGCTTGCCTTAATTTTGTTGATGATCCCCTCCTGTTTAGCCAAACTCTTCCTCGTAGTCTCCAGGACTATGCCATACGTTGGTTATATGGTTTACCCGTTCATTCAAACGTCTCATTTACTTCTCTCTACATTTAGCCAATGATTTTCTCACGCAATTCTCCATCAATATCGGTTCTAAGATGACCTACGCCCTAATTAGAGTAACTTAAACAAGGACCCAATGAGCACTTCCCTAATTATGTTTTGTGCTACAAACATAATCTTGCTAAAATAACTAATGTCCTTGGCAATTCTGAGTTATAAGATTTATTCATGCAAATCCTTTTACCGCCTCTTTACGAAAGTGTTCTCTTTAAAAACTTTTCTTCCTTTGACCAACTGTGTCATACTCTTAAGCTTCGCGAATCTAAGCTTCTCTTTATTGGCAAGCTAAAGCATCAAGAACAACCCTCATCCTCCTCTCATTTTCCAACCAAGATGTCATTTAAACCTTCTAAGTCTAAGCCTATCGACACTAAAATCAAAGTCAACATTGTTACACCTTATAAGGAGACACTGTCCCAACCGCCTTGGCGTACATTTACCATCCTCACTATGGCACCGCACCTCATCTTGCAACAACTCCTTGATAGCAACCTCATCACCCTCCTGTCACCACTCGATTTAGACTCATCGCGTCCGAAAGGACACAATTACAATGAAAACTTATGTTGTGATTACCATCATTATGTAGGCTAGGCTACACTACTAATCTGTTGTATGAAACTTCGGGCACTTATCCAAGATCTAATTGAAAATGACCAACTCAAATTCCCCAGCCTACTAGCCCTCCTCCCACTAAGGACAAGGGTAAATTCAAACTTTTTAACAAAGAATCCAACCAATGATGAAAAAGGCTAAGGAATCCTCCGTTAATCATACATACCATGCCACACCTCCTCCCGATGAAGGAGCACTTGATTTGTTAGTCACAAGTGCTGACACGACTCCACCTATTATTTATTTCTCTCATGCTGACTACCATGCTACATTCACAACCTATCATTTATACATACAGGCCCTTATCACCTCAACCACCATCAACAACACTAAGGTTGACCTATCCTCTCCTATTATTACATGTTCCTTATCTCTTTTAAGATCTATTAGTTACCCTTAATCACAAATTGACTTTCTCTTCAAGAGGTCTTATGGTATCATTAAGTTACCTATCACATTTGGTCATTTCACTCTTCTCCTCCCTTGCGTCGTTAATCAAGTCATCCACCACTATGACCTACTTCTCGACTTAAATTAGATCCATAAATCCCAAGCTATTGTCTCCATCAACCACTTGTGCCTTAATTTCATCTACGAAAACCAAGTTATCTCCATTTATGGCATCCCTCATTCACCTCCAACATCCTCACACTCTCGTTTTGCTTCTCCTGCGCCTCTTTCTCCCACTAACACAGCTCCTCTATTGTCACCACCTACACATCCTATTCCTACTTCACCACCTCGATTGGCCCCCATGTGACCACTCCATTCCCTTAGTCCTGCACATCAACATAGGCATATTCCTAAACCTATTACCACCTCTCGTCATAAATCACCACCTCATTTTATTCCACATCAATCGTCATCTTCTTTACGCATGACATCTCCTCGATCTTCCTCACCTACACATTTTACTATGCCCCAACGTTCATCTTACATACACCCTCACATGCATATCGACTTCATTCTCCTACACAGCGCTTATCTCTATACCGCCATTATTAGAGCATCCTTCTCCATCTTCCTCCTCTCATATACGGTTCAATGGACATCCGTCCCTCGACCTCATTGGTTGATTCCTATTCCCTCCCCGGTTGGGGGCTAGCCATTAGACAAACCCCCTCCTCTCACACTTTCACATTGACACCCCTCTTACCCATACATTTTTCCTTCCCTCGCATATCAACATTTCCATCATCTATTATCACGCCCTCGTTACCTGACAATACACCCTAGTGTTTCGGTTCACATTGGACTGTTGAGGGATTACTATTACAGTGAACCCCGCATACTACACTACCGGACTCATACGTATACATCCTACATCATCCTATACATACCTCATCTACTAGTAATTTCTAACTCATCTATCTCATACACGTTATACTAGTCATCATCATATATGAGTCTAGTTTTCTATGTCATCCACACATCCTGTACATTCTACATGCTACACTAGATTTCCTTATACTTGGGTCTAGTTTTATCTATTATCATTACACATTCTATTCCTATCTACACACTTATTGCATTACACCTTCCATACCCACATTTCCTGCATACATCCTACCTATTCTACACCCTACACTAGATTTCCTTATACTTGGGTCTAGTTTCATCTCTCATCTAGTACACATTCTATTTCTACCTACCCACATACTACATTACATTGCCTACACCACACATTCACATACCTTGGTCATCTACACTACATTATTCTACACGTTGCACCCACCACCCTATGACGCACTCTAGTTCCTCGGTCCATACTCGACTTCGAGGGTTTACCAATCAAATGGACCTTACCTACATGTGACATGTCATCATACCACATTCATCGAACCAGTGACCATCACTCTAGGCTATATCGTCACCCATACTCATCATCATCTCATGTAGTGTTATACGCTTTAGGCTAAATCACCACCCTCACCTTCTTCATCACATAGTGGTCTACGTTTAGTGCTAACATCACCACCTTCTGTTATTCACCACCTACTTATCTACGCTTCATACACCCTCATCACTTGTCTCGTAGTGACATATGCCATAGGCTAGATCGTCACCTTCTTCTTCCATCTTATAGTGATATACGCTTAGGGCTAAATCATCACTCCTCTATCCAACCAAGTTGTATATGCTTAGGCTATAGGGTCCATGCACACCTTTCTATACGATGCATTCCCATCCATTCATCTCGTAGTGATATACGCTTAGGGCTAAATCATCACTCCTCTATCCAACCAAACATGGTATACGCTTAGGCTATAGGGTCCACACATAGCTTTCCATACATCTCATCATCCTCCACTCATCTTATAGTGATATACGCTTAGGGATAAATCATCACTCTATTCTATTTTAAAAAGTCGTGGTATATGCTTATGATATATGGTCCACGCACATCTTCTACCCGTGTCGCATTTCATCACCACTACGCATACACATTCATCACAGCGCACTAGACACAACCAACACTACTCGACCACTTCCCAATGATGCACTCTCATCTAATGTTCATTCTTGAATCTTTGAGGGGGCATACAAAATGAACCTCACTACATACACTTCCATACACTCAGGGGCACATTGGTCCTATCATTCCATCTTGTATTCCATCCATCCACAACATATACTACATTATCTTGGTAGCATTTACTTTTTCTTTATAGTGTTTTACATGCTTGTTCTATTACACATGTTAGCTTGATTTTCTATATGTCATTACCATACACACATGTGCATTCATGCCTTTGTCTAGTGTGATAGCAGATACAGGACATTTACACACGGCATATATTCTCACCTTCTACCCTTACTATACTTGGTCATTGGGGGCATCCACATTCGTCTCATATAGGTGCTATTGTTTCATTTTGTACTTAGCATCTTATACTACTTACTTATACACGCTTTGACACATTGGTTTTCACTCTAACATGTTAACGGGTGTTCCATGTGCAACACTTTTTTGCAGGATTACATGTTCCTATGACTACTCATGTATTTTTACTTATCTATGTTGTTTGCCATTGTTTGTGGGATTTTCCCTTTGCTTGTGTGCACACTTGACTATTGTTTGTGGCCATGATGGCCTTGCGTGTCTTGCGACATCGTGAGTGATGTCCCATGTTTGAAACCCACTTTGTGTGGTCTACTTGTTTTCTTGCATGTTTACACTACTGTACTTGGTAGTTTTCTACATTATCTGTGTCTTTTACACTTATTTGCATGCATGTGTTCGGACTAACACTTGTATTGGCTAGCCATCCCCTTTTTTGCATGCCTTGGTATCTACCAAGTATTTCCTTTTCCTCTCGTGTAGGGCTGAGTTGGTTACAAGGTCAGAGTGTGGTTGGTCCTCTTTTGGGGCCACATTCTCCTTCCAGGGTCAACGTATGCTCCCCAAAGAGGGGGCATCATTGAGGGTTTCTAATAACACAACGTATCTACACCGGTTTACACACATGCGAGTGAGTTCAAACTAGTCTATGAACTCCATACATAGTGACCTTAACAGGACATGGTGTCCTTTGGAAATTCTATAGAGCATTCACAAGCTCAGGGGTTACAATGGGTAGCCTCTCTACACTTCTTCGTCCAGTGACATAGGATCGCCCAAAAACCAGCGCAGTACAGATATCTCTTCAACAAATTTCAGCAAAAGCGGTTAGAGTTAGAGGACACCGAGCATTTCCTCCCTACACTTCTTCACCAAGGTGGCATGAGATCGCCCAAAACTCGCGACATTACAAGATATCCTTCTACACCCTTTTTCTCGACATGGATTAGGTGCACATGTTCCATTTTTCCATTTACACTTTCTATTCTAGTATACTTTACATTTGCGTACTTTACACAACAGTTTTTTTACATACATACATATTTGACTACTTGATCGTTTTCTCCTTGCAGGTCCACCATATGAGAAACAAGCAGTCAAATTGGGGGCAACAATAGTGACAACAAAGACACCATGATGGTACTTGCCATACTAACCATGTAAGTATACCACACACATGTAGTAGCTACACACGCATTCTGCCCTAGGTTCACTCTCATCACTTTTATTTACATTTTTCATCTTTAGAATCCACGCTCCTCCACATTTTTATTTTTTTCATTCCACACTTCTAGTCCATCGGCACATTTTCTTCTACACTCTGCATGGACATCAGGTATGCTTTTCTATCTACTTTATGTTACTGAGTTGTTCGCTCACCAACATAAAGTGGGGGAAAATGTAGACACAAATATTACACATTAGACAATATTTAGCCCGGTCTTATACTACTATTTAGAAGGTTCTCAAGTGTACAAAGTACTAATTAATCCCACCTTTTGGCCACCTTTTTCTTATCTCTTATTTCATCTTTCCCACGTATTTCCCGATACTTATCACCCCATTTTCTAACTTCCTCGAGTTTTTAGCCCTAAATCAGGGTGTTGCATGTTGTCTGAGGGCACCCCGAGGCACCCTGGTCCCACCCAAGGCACCTCGGTCTAGTGCACAACCTCTTTCACTCCTTTTTGGGTCACTTCTAGTCGTTGGTCATCCTTATCTTCTTCTCAATTAGCCTTGTCGGGATTAATTACGAAATTAAACTTGAGATCCCTATAAATATAAAGCTTATAAGACCATAATGAGGGTCCTAGGTCATTGCATCCTATCACTACTATCACTCCATCTAGGGTTGCATCCATTGCACCACTTGCATCCACATAGCACCATACATTCAAGCTAGGAAATTATGCATCACACACATTCTTAGAGGAGGAGGGATTTTATTCATTATATTCTACTATCTACATCTTCTATAGCTACTATAGCTCATTATTTCACAAAGTGCAACTAGCACGAGAGCACCTAGGGAACGACATACACACACTCACCATAACTACATCAGGGTTTGTAATGTAGTGTAGTGCTTAGCAATAAGTCCACTGGTTTGGCGGTGAGGTCAATCTGACCCCTTCTTCTTATTCTTGTGCAAGGAGTCATCCAGTTCATCTAGAAAATATAGTGCAACACACAAGAAGTATAAAGAGACACTTAGTGACCGTTTCAAATTAGGGTTTTAAGTATTTATACTATTCCAAGTACTAAGACTGCAGACTCGGGTGCCCAGTGACACTCATGGGTGCCTGTGTCAACTCGGATAGCCTAGATATGCCCTTTGTAGGGCCCCTGAGTGTTCATCTTCACTGTCCGAGTTCTAGTTCTAGATCTGCGACAACCTTCAACAGTCACCATCAATCATCTAAGTCATTTCCCTTTTCCCTCTTGCATTCTATGGTTTTATTTCCATTAGATCAAATCATGCAATTACGTTACATCACTTTATCATATTATTTTGTTGTTATTTATTACTATTTATCATCTTTATTTGCAAGTGGTTTAGTCCTCCTATTTAGATTAACACTAGAACCCTAAATACCCCCTTTAGGTCTTATTTTTGTTAATCAAAACCTTACGTGGAAAATAATAGTATGTTTCCACTTAGGATCAATTTGATTAAATTAGCTACTTGTCTCACTATCATTGAGTATGTTAACATGTTGTGGCATTCAAGATATGGTCATATTAGTTTCACAAGTATGCAGATTCTTAACACAAATGGTATGGTAAGAGGTCTGACCAAGCTAGATTCAAAGAAATATGTTACATGCAAGTCATGTATTATTTAAAAACATCATAGAAATTCCTTTCCTATCAAAAAATGGAGAGCAAGAAAATATTTGGATTTAATCCATTCATATTTGTGTGGACTAATGTCTTGCATAAAGTATTGCTTTAAGAATTTGTATTTAATTTCTTTCATTGATGATGTTACAAGGTTTATGTGGGTTTTTCTATTAAAAGATAAGAGTGAAGATTTTTTAATTTTTAGAAATTTTAAATATTTGGTTGAAAAAGAAAGTGGACATTCCATCAAAACCCTAAGAACAGATAAAGGTGGAGAATTTTTTTCTAATGAATTTTTTGAGTTTTGTTCTTCACAAGGCATCAAGAGGCAGTTAACAACTCCTTACGCACCACAACATAATGGTGTGGCTGAAAGAAATAATAGGTCCATCATGGAATTAGCAAGGAATATGTTAGAAAATAAGCACATGGAAAGATGTTTTTGGGTTGAAGTAATAAAGACTACAATTTACATCATAAACAGAGTCCTACAATGGAAATCAAAGACAAGACACCTTACGAGGTTCAATATGGTTCAAAACTATATGGATCTCATTTAAAGGTATTTAATTGTCTAGTTTCTATTCATTTTTTTTATTTAAAAAAAGAGGAAAATTTGGATCGTAATTGTGTAGCTTGTTTTTTCATTGGTTATAGTGATGAAAGTAAATCATACAAGTTGTATAATCCTACTAGTAAAACTTTAGTTGTTTCAAGGGATTGTAAATTTTTTTAGAATGAGATGTATGTTAATATTGATCATGTAGATAAGATGGTAATAAGTGAAGGGGGAATCCCCTTAAATAATATTTTGAGGACTTACAAAGTCCTACACAAGTTTCCAATGCTACAGAAATAATACTAGCTCTTTACAAGAGACTAGTCATCCATCTGCAACAACTCCAAGTAAGCACAAGTGATTGTTGAATCCACATCTAGAAAATCAAATTTTGGATCAAAATTATGAGAGAAGGATTACAAGGCTACAAGATCAATAAGGTAATTTATTTGATGATGCATATGATGAAAATACTATGTTTACATTGTCTTCTATGGCTAGTGAACCTATAAGTTTTGAAGAAGCTAGTCAAAGGAAAGAATGGGTTAATGCTTTATGAAACTTGAAATGGATTCCATTGAGAGGAATGATACTTAGACACTTATTCATCCTCATGTTGATAAGGATGTCATTGGTACCAAGTGAGTCTATAAGACCAAAGTAAATAATGATGGTACAATTGATAAGCTAAAAGCTAGACTTGTTGCAAAAGGCTTTACACAAACTTTTGGTGTTTGTTATGAGACTTATGCTCCTATTGCAAATAAATATACTATAAAACTAATGCTTTCGTTTTCTGCTCTTAAAGGTTGGAAAATGCATCAAATAGATGTAAAGAGTGCATTCTTAAATGGAGTGATTAAATAATAATTGTATACATGACAGCCACAAGGTTTTTAGGTAATGGGTAAATAATTTTGGGTATATATGTTAAAGAAGGTTCTTTATGGGCTCAAGAAGTCTGCAAGAGCTTGGTACTCGAGAATTGATAATTGGTTTTTGGCATAAGCCTTTGTAAGAAGACAAAATGAACCAATTTTTAGCTATAAAAGTAGGTTTTGAGATGAGTGATCTTGGAATCATGTACTTTCTTGGTATAGAGGTCTATCAAAAAGAAATGGGAAGTATTATTTTTCAATCAAAGTATGTTTAAGATATGTTGTTGAAGTTCAATCTTCAAGATTCTAATGTTATGGATACTCCAATTGCAAGTGGAGAAAAACTAATGAGAGAGGATGGAAGCCCTTTAGTTTATGAGAATATTTTTAAAAGTATGGTGGGAGGTTTGATGTATCTCACTATGACTAGACTGATATCACTTATAGGGTTTCACTAGTTTCTAGATTCATGGGAAAGTCTTCACTCAAACACATGCAAGTTGTGAAAAGAATTTTTAGATATGTGAAAGGGACTTATGATCATGGTATTCACTTCATACCAACAAGTTCATTATGTCTTGTTGGATACTCAGATTCAGATTGGGGAGGTTCTCTTGATGACAAGAAGTCTACTTCAAGTTATTGCTTCACATTGGGAAGTGGTTTGGTTTCTTGGACTTCAAAGAAACAATTTATTGTTGCATTATCCTCTATTGAATTTGAATATGCAGCCCTTACATCATCTTGCATAGAAGGAATGTGGTTGAGGAGACTCTTATTTTATTTTAAAGAGGCTCAACTTAAGCCTACACATATATTTTGTGATAACAATGGGGTAATACAATTGTCCAAGAATCTAGTTTTTCATGCAATAACCAAACACATTAAGCTCAGGGATCACTTTATCAAAGACTTGGTCAATGATAAATATTTTGTCATTGAATATGTGAGAACAAAGGATCAAATTGCTGATATACTCACCAAGGGATTTTTGAAACACACACATGGAAGACTCAAGCAAATGATTGGAATTTCTGTCATTTGGGTCAAAGAGGGAAATGTTGGTAATGATGTCAATTTTGGCATTTAAATTTTTGCTAAATTTATCTTAAGTTATATTTTTAGAAATACTCTAAAAATAGATTTTTAGGATGTTTAGGACTTATTCATTTAATTCATGTGTTTTTTTAGTCAAGCCGGACCAAATAAGTGATTTTTCAGTGATTTCTTAAAAAATAAGTAAAAAGCTAAAAAATTATCAACTGTCAATTTTCGGATAAGTACAAATTCTTGTGTAGTCATCCCGAAATTTTTGGGAAACACTTTCTAAGTTAATATCACTACAAATATGCTAATTTTATGACAATCCTATATTTTAGGGACCTTGAGGCCTTGAGATAATTCTATTCTAGGAAAAGCTTCTTGCATGTTGAATTTGTCCATGGATTGCATGAGTCTATTTTTGAGTTAACTGAAGTCTAAAATTATTTTAGGATTATTTTAATATTATTAGTGGTTCTATTTTAAGTTTAACTTGCTTTGCAAGTTGAGTTGTAAGTGGAAAATTTAGCCTTTTGTGTTAATAAAAGCATGGCCTAAAGCATGGCACCATAGCACTCCATTATTACAATTTGTGCACATATTTTTACTATTTTTCATTGCAAAGTATTCAAAATAAATAACCAGAAATTTGTAAAACCCATAGACTACAATCAGCAAGTAGCATGCCCCAGTGAGAGATGCCTCGAACCACTTTGCTAACAATAAATCTTGATGATCAAAAATAGTCATTTAAATCTTGATAGGGAAATATATAAAAACCTAAATGTGGAAAGAAAACCTAAGGTTTTTGTTCAATCAATTAAGGGTTCACCAAAAAAACTTATTATTTTACACCAAGAGATGTAAAATATAGTAAAACATGAGCTAATTCATGTTACATAAATAAAGGCAATAAATACATTGAATTTAAATTGTTATGAAAGGATAAATGCATTATTAACTTATTTCAAACAAGTGATACAACCGATAGGAATAAGATACTTTGTGATTAAGGATTTTGTATGAATATTCTAAACTAACCCTAAAATAGGTTTGAAATCTGTCGTCAAGGCCTCAGTCGAAAATTAAAGTTAGAGGAGCTTCCTAGAAATTGCCACTTGCGATGTCGAGCGCCTACATTAGAATGCTTATTGTTTTGGATTTATCAAGAATGTCTAGGAGGGTTTTACAATCTAAAACTATTTGGAACCCTTTCCATTTGTATACAATTTAGTTTTTGATGTGTTCAAGCCTTCAATTTGCTTTGGTGGAGCTTGTGTAGTCTCTCTTTTGTCCAAACCCTAACTATGAATGCTCAATAATAAAACACCTTTAAAGGGGTTAGCATTTTGGGTTGGATGACCTCAACACACATATGTGATGGCTTAGTGTTGCTTACATACCACTACTTTGAAGAGCACTTAAAATGCATGTAGTTCTCATACCTATGTGAATGTGTGAATGTGTGAATGTGTGAATGTGAATAATTGTGTACAATCTAGATGTGATCCTTCCTTTAGACATTGACACTTGGCACCATACAACTTTAACCTCTTTGTATTTAGATTTGGCTCATTAGATCTGCTATAAGGCATCTCTATAAATTTTTGAGATGTGTTTATGCATTATGTGTAATGTTCTTCAAAATGTGAGTGTGTCTTAGGTGATAGGGGTGCTCCAAGAGAGAGAAGATTTGAGGAACAACCTTAGGATTCATTTATGTAGATATGTGACTCTTTGTTAATTTCTTGGGGTAGCCAACCCATGAAATGTGTCTCGACCAACTTAATGAATTTCCCAAAGATGAAAATTAAATGTTAGAGATCTCTAGACATCATCGACAGAGAACGTATGTTTAAGATTTCTAATGTGATTAGTATAGACAGGTTGATTTTAAATATGGATGGTAGATAAAGGTGACCAAAACAAAGTGGATGGGTAAACCGATGAGAGGAAAGTGTGCTCAAGATAGAAATATTGGTCAATTGTCCAAATGTGTCAAAATGTGTTAAAATTGATGTTGTTATGTGCCAAAGAATAACTTTAAGCATCTATACAATCATGTCTATTTTAGGAAAGTGAGCCCCACACATTAACAATGAGATCACCTTAGATAGTTTGGGTGCCTTAACTACTAGACACTTTGTGGAGAATAGATTAATAGTGTTGAATGAAGAGACAATTGTTATTAATATTGGCACTAATGACACAACTAAGGTGTTAATATTAGGTGCTTCATTGACATGGTGTGCATAATCCATTTCATTTGAGATGTGTGATTCACATATTCATCCACATGAAAAGGGGGCAATGTATTTGACTTTTTTATCTTGATTTCAAGGGCCCATGACACTTCCTCGTGTAGAAGAACTTATGTGGTGGTATACATCATTTTTGCTTGGTCTCATCATACACATGCAAATAGATTTAGATACAACACAAATTTTAGGAAATAGATTTCCCATATGCTTCTCCACAATTTCAACACGAAGGGGTATTTGTTCTTATTTTCTTTTTGAGCTAGATTTCAATAGTTTCTTGATTATGAACTTATATAGACACCAATTCACTTTCACGGCTACTCCCAAACACCGGAGTGTGGATATGACGAGGTGATTGCAACTACTTTATAGCCACATGAGTGGTTTTACTTTGATATGCATGTGTGCATACTCATCAAAGTGGGGCTTTATGTAGACACCTAATTTTGGTATGAGGCTAGTTATTTTATTTGGTGCTAGTGTATTTCCTTGTTTATTGAGTATTGGTACAAGTGAGGTTCTTGTTGGCACGTGTTCCTCATGTTTTTCGATTTTCGACGTGTTCCCTTGTGTGTTGAATAAGTTTTTAGCTTTTTGATGTGCTCTTATCAACTTTTTTTCTCCTATGTTTGACCCTATTTGCATTTTTTTCCTCTAATCTCTCATCCCTTCTTTCTCTCCTATTTTCCTACTTTTTAGTCATTTACCGAAAATTGTAAAATGTATAGTTTTGGTCTATTATAGCCATACTCTGTGATTCCCACTCTCCTTTTTGTGAGCCCTTTCAACCCATGAATTGTATACCTCGAGGTTTGTGGATCTCCTTTGTGCCCTTTTTACCTATTATTTATAAGCTTGTATGTCATTAAGATTCTAATTTGAATTCAAGAAATGTATAAATACATAGATGCATTAATACATTTAAGACACATACAAAAGGGACGATTACAAATGAATAATATTAAAGTTACAACCAAAGGGAGTGATATTGCCTTCAACATAATAACTAGTTATTTTTGTATTTTCCAATCAAAACATTCCATATGTAATTTGGCTACCATTGTCTAAAGTTCCATGATGTAAATAGTTAATTTTATTTTTTTAAGAGATTTTCCTTTAATTCTAATTGGTGGAGTCTTTATTCTTCACTCCACACATTTATTCGTTGTTATAAAATATATATTAACCAATGAAATCACACCCAATACCAAAAAAATCAAACATATATTAATCTTTTAAAAATCAATAGACATTTCTATTAACAGGGAATTAGATATATATTTTAGACAATTAAGTGCATGTGCATGTATATACTAATTTCCATTTTTGTTCGAAACTAAATCTCTTCCTAAAATTTTAAAATTAGATTTTATGTTCTTTCATATTCTTCAATTGTGCAGAAGCTACAAGAATTTTTTTGAGTATTCATTGGCTTCATTTGAGTTCCTGCAAGAAGCTCCTCTCGTGGTTAGTTGTATGTTAATATTTTTATTTTGGTTGTTACCCAAATCATATAAGTAATTTAAGATGGATTATATAGTGTTTTAGTGGTGCTGAGATCATACATCTATTACTGTCAAAAAACAGTTACAGAGTAACTGTATTAATTTTATCTTCATATTTAGTGCGCCTTATTGCATGGGTTCCCAAAGACAAAATAATATTAGATTAATGGCCTCCGAAACATTCATTACATAACTTATTGTTAAGATTTATATTTACTGCTCCAATGTATAAAACAATGGCACTTTCCGTTGTGTGAACATTTGTGGGGATTTTTGCTTGTAATAATGGAATTGTTCTTTTACTTCTAATGAAATCAAACAGCCAATGCAATACATTTTGTTTCAATAGGTGTAGTATGTGTTTATTGAATCGTTGTTAGTCTCTTGAAAATGGTTTTATTTTTAATTGCTAAGGGCAATGGACATGAAAAGGTGTTTTGGGCTAAATTGCATAGCTAAGCTGTTGTGGTGTAATAATTTCCAATTTATTTAGTTTATGTGTATGGGTTAAATTTTTAGTCTGTTATTTATTCGTTTGGAAAGACTTTACATTATTTGGAAAATAACCTTATATTCTTTGTCGAAGCAAACAAAATAGATCAATCAAATAGATAGTAATGATACTTGCATCACATTTCTAGGAAGAGAATTTGTAGCTCATCCTTCTATTAAACTGATTAATAAAACATTATCCATGATTACATAAATATATTGTTTATGGATGTGTAGAATTTGTTGATTTACTCTTAGTCTCTCTCAAACTAATCATATATCAATGATAAATGTAATATTGTTAATGGTTAATTTTTCACTTCAAATTTCCTAATGCAAAAATTCATTATTACTAATTTTAGAGTTTAGAGATAACAAAAATATTGATATTGATATTGATAATGTGGGTATTCCCTTTCATAATTGACTGTTCTTTACTTTCTAGTTCAAGAAATTACATTTAAACGAAATTAAAATAAATGATTTAAAGTATGAATGAGTGCACTAGACAACTAATTGTTTCTTCGCATGCTTCAACACAACTTGTCATTTATTTCACTTATCTCTTGTAGTGACACTAACATCAATCACAACCATAGATGTGCCCTAGAACTTGTACTAAATATATGAACTTTTTATATAAGGGGTTGATAAACTCAAATACCAATCCCAAGACATCAAAGCTAAGGCTTTAAAAATCATTACACAAATATTTGTTTCCTCTAAGTACCTATTATGGTAAAATTAGAGTTAACACTCATTTATGCCTTATAAATGATGTTTGTTACTACTTTGATCCGTATTCTATTTTCACGATCTTTTTACCTTAACATTTTAAGGAGTCTACTATAAAAATTATTATTGGATTTAATGTGGATAGTTGTTATTATGCATGACCTATGGCAAGTGTTTTTTTGTACCTTCATTATCCTATCTTTAGGAAGTGGTGCCCCATCTCTCTCATTTTATTTTGAAATGTTGCATTTGTACTCTAGACTTACAAAGTCTCAAAAGTAGTTGTATCTTCATCTTAGATCCTAATGAACTAGTGTTTATATGGATTGTGCTCATGGTTTGGCCTAGTATTTTTGACTTTTGATGTACATAACTAGTTGTTGTGCTTGCACACATCAAAAAGGCAATCTTCAAAGGTCCGATTTGCAATAAAAGTCAACTTTGTCCAAATTTTTGCTCTATTTCCTTTTGTCTCACAAAATATTCCTCCTCACCTGTTTTCACTATAAAATGCATTAGCTTCGGCAAGATCCGCCATATAATACCTTGTTTTTAAAGCATCACCCTACCAAATGCAAATTTCAAGCATTTACATAAGCAACTAGAATTTACTACTTGTTGCATCCATTGAAAGAATAAGGGTTGGGACACTTGCATCACTCTTGACTGCTTGTTAGATTGGAGTATATTTATGTTGCTTGCAAAATGTTGAACTATCTACGAACCTTTAAAATATCAAGGAATTTTTGTTTTTCTATAGTTTAGCATGGACTCCGAAGCAAATTATTTTCCTGACACATTCTATAGACCTTGTTGCCATATTGGAATTTGAAAAGAGAATTGTTTCCTACCGACTTACAACAAATTTTGGAAAAGCAAGTGAAGTTTTAAAAAATAAAATAAAAAATGTATCTAGTGATTTTCATGACCATACTAAGAAGTGCTACGGTTCTAGTCAAACTTCTTTACTTTGCCCTTTCTTTTTGTGTTTGTATTGCCTCACTTTGTCGAGACCTATTTTCCAATGTTGTTTTTTAACTACCTCCCGATTTGTGACAAATTATCACTAAAACCATGACTTTCTCTAACATTTATACTATTTCTATTTTCATACTCCTAACATTTCAATTAATGCAACCTGTCTTTTTTCTTATTTATGTTAGTTTAAACCCGATTGCAATGTGTTGTGGTTGGTTGTAGTGTCTTTTCGGCAAAAAAACAACTTTCCACATGCGGTTTGATGAAAACTAAATTTTGGGGAGCTGGGAATCACAGTATCGGATACTAACTTTTATTTTTTCATTAGTGGTTACTTATAAATGATAGCACAAATACTATCGAAGTGAGTGGGAAATTTTGTTAGTGTTGTGGAAGTGTCGTGTTGGATAGAAATCTCAATTTTGAGTACTAGATAAAATAGGATTTGGCAATACAAGTTTGAGACAACCTCAATGGAGAGTGATGACCGGGGTTCAAAATTGAGCCCGTCACAGCCCTTCCCAAGGCCTCAAACCCGTCAAAAAAGGGCAAGTAAAAAATTGCATGTCAAAAAAAAATCAAAATGTAAAAATCATTTGACTATACAGAAAGGGCAAGTTACTTTTAAAACTGTCAAAAGAAGGGCTATGGTGAAAAATGTCATCAAAAATTTGTGTGAAATTATTATGTCTTAAAAATATTTTTGATTAATTTTACAAACAACAGTCACCTCCAGCTTTCCAGGCTCGTGTATGACTCGTAGATACGTTAGATAAGTCGTAATACTTGAAATTACCAAATGTTTTAATATAACAAATATACTACCACTATAATACTATTAAGCTCAAATTCCAAGTTACTAGCAAGTTTTTGATGTCAGCTACACAAATACTTGAGCACAAATAGCTAAAAACCAGAGATTTATTATTATTGTTTGTGTTCGGCATTTTCTTGGGATTCATTCAAACGAAATATCTACCACTTTCTACTTTTTCTATTTTTTTGTTACAAGAGCCACCTTGAGAGACATAAAACAAAGCTAGGATCAACTTGCACACAAATATTTGTGCACTTGGGAGAGTGCACAACATGATTTGGAACCGATCCACTATGTAGATTGACCACTAGTTTGGATATGGGATGAGATGGATATCTGAGGTGGGGGAAGAGCGTGGAGAAAAGTGTTTAATTAATCTCAAAGAGTGACTTCAATTTATGGCTCACAATGTAGGGTGCCAAGAAGGCTCTATTGGAGCCATGTTGGTTCCAAAGGGTGGGATGAGCTCACAATGGTCTTGATCCAGATTCCTAGATCAATTTGAGCTTGACATGTAGACAAACTATGGGCCAAGATTATTGGATTAGCTCTATTTGTATGAAATGGAGAAGGGTCTCGAGGAAAATGTAGATGTGGCTTGCTTTAAAGAAAAAAAAGTTGAGTCGCTTAAGGAGCTCACCCATTATGACCCTTGCAAATAAGAACCGAGCTAAGTGTCGAGTTACTTCCTAATGCAAAGGTTAATTTGACCCATTCAATATGGAAGAATGTAGAGAAGAGGAGAGGAGATCATTTTAGAGGAGGAGAATACGTAGAGATAATCTTCTTCATCCATTGAAAGAAACCCTCCAATTCATCATTGGTATCTTCTCTCTAAATATTGTTTAATAGTAGTGATGTGGAGGCCAACAAGAATTTTATATTTGTTGTTGTGCTCAAGACAATTTTGCTAAACTCTATGCCTGAGGAGTTGAGGAAGAGGCTTGTGAACAAATTTAGGGAGGATTACAAAGGGTGTGTGTGTGTTTAATGGAGTATTCTAATTTGGTAAAACATCATTTCTATGTAGTATATTTGAATGCATACTCTACATGAGGTGAAACTCTTGGATTTGAAATCAACTAAGAATATTTAAATGTATATATTGGTGACATAGTTAGTGTGGGTGTTTCAATGTATAGATGCACATTTTCTTTAATTTATTTAGAAGATATATTTAAGTCAATGCATTTTACTAGTTAAAATTTACACATGTGTTATTTTAGTGGTTAAAATATGAATGGTTTTTTTATTGAAGGGGTAAGAATCCAAATTGATTTTATTTTTAGGACTAAACTCCAAGTAGAAGTTAAAGTTATTTATTTTACTATTTACAAGTTTTCTTAATGATTTTGATAAGAGATCCTAGTGTAGTTTGATTGTATTTATGTGTTTAGTGATTTATGTGTCTTCTTATCTCATTTCAATTGTTTGATTTATTTATTAATTTTATTTAATGTTTATTTTAGTTATGATGATTTTTAGGAAATTATAATATTACAAATTTGGGCTTTCTTTACATCAAAATTTGATTATTTTACCAGTTTAAATGCGGCTTAATTTACATCATTATGATAGAGGGGTCATTGTGTTTGGATTACTGAATTTTCTTTTTTATTTAAGATGCCAATCAACTGGTGATTTTGAAAAGAAAAATATATCGTTAAAAAAATATTCTTAATTTTTATGACGTGTGTATTTGATTTATTCTTGTCATATGAAGTGTAAAATATTTGTGCTACTTTTCATCATCGAAGCGTTGGTCCAATACTTTCCCTTCAAAATAAAATTCAGACCAACCCTTCAAATTTGATCCTGGTGATGACTTAAATCAAGTCCTAGTGAAAAACTAGGTGTTAAGATGAGCCAAAATCGGCCAATTGTCGAGAGGAGGGCAGCTATACTCGAGAGGATTTCAAATTTATCTTTGATCATATCTTTGTTGTTTTCAAGGCACCATTTACACTTAATAGACAAACCTCAATCTCCACTTCTATGAGATGTCCAATTTTTAGTAAATCATATTTTTAATGCATCTTTTTATAAACTATATTTGTTGATGGTTGATAAAATCATATTTCTAATGCATCTTTTTCATAAACTTACCTTATGCAGTGATAAGATACTCTAATTTCTAATGCATCTTTTCATAATCTTGCTTTTTATATCAGCACAGGAGGTTAACACTCTTATAAGCACATCATTGCAACAGAAGTGCAAAGACACCAGGGTTTGGACCCGAGCCATTGAAACACTATGCAATCCTCCTTACCATCAGACAACCACCCAATAGACATTGCAGCTTTAATTCTAACTTGTTACCGTTGTGTTCACATTGATTAACAAGCTGGACATGTGTTGAGCATGCACTTTTATTAAAAACCAGTAAACCACCTTTTTCTAAAGAACACATCCAACTCCTGGCATGTTTCTATTTACAAGTTTTAACTCTACGTCAAGTTGTTATAATAGCAAAATCAGGCACTCGTCTTGATGTTGATTCATGATCAAGATGGACTATTATACTAACTACATGTTAATGCAAAGAGTAACAACAAACACTGTAGCACTGGTCTTGTAAAGAGGGAGAGTTTTGGCAACCTATAGAAACAGACACATTCAACCATCAAAAAGAACACTAAGACAACTCTTCTCTTAACTCCTCTGCCATTTTATTGACCCAAGTATGAACTTGCCATGATATATAACTAATAATCGAGATCAATAATGGTCGGTTGGTATATGCTTTAATAAATTTAGATACATTAAGATATCAAAAATAAAACTCTCTTGCCACTAAAGGACTCTTACTGGTCGTCTCATAACCTCCTAGATTAAGTGTGATTGCAAGAAACGTTCACTGAGAAATTGTGAGCACAACAAATGTGCAGAGTTCAAAATATTTTTCCGGAGGATGGGAAAAATTCCTTCAACCTGAATCTACTGTAGGCAAGTTAATAAGAGGCTACGAGTCTGTGGGCTCTGACAGTTAGTATTGTCTTAAAAGGTAGGCCAATAATGCATATTTTATAATATTGTTAACAATTTCATTTATTTGTTTTAGTAAGACTATTTCTAGAACTAGTTAGGTTAAGGCTTGTAAGTTAAATGTTTATAATTTTTGTAGTCTTTCGGATAAGCCAGAGCTTGCATTCTATCAAAAGAAACTGCCCAACCTTTTCACAAAAACAACACTCTAATACCAATTAAGTGAGGGGTTTACCATGAACATATTCAACACCACAAAAACTCCAAAATTACATCCTATAATTCCTGAAAAAGCATACTAGTCTAGAGCAAAGAGAGTCTAGAGCAAATTTCTTTGGAATTGTCACTACTAATGAAATTGCTGCTTTGGGTATAAATCCAACTTTTACTTGACACATCAAATTAAAATGTTACACCAGATTTTGAATAAATTAACAGAAAATTTATTGTCGTATTACAAACTTGGAACCGTTAGACCATCAATAGGCCCAAGCAAGAGCAATGTTTAACACCGTAAGCTTGAAAATTGCTAGTCATTCATTTATATTAATAATGAAATACTTGTTTTTGGTGAATCCAACTTTTACTTAACATGTCAAATTAAATCGTTACACCAGATTTTATAATGAATAAACAGAATGTTTAATTGGTGTATTGCAACTGGAGAAACAGTTGGACATGAATAGGTCCAAGTAAGAGCAATGTCTAATTCCAAACTGCTGCTGGACAAAAAACACCATAAGCTTGAAAATTGCTAGTAGTACACCTATATTAAGCTTTTAAGTGCCAAATACACAAAATTTTCGTAGAAGCTCGTGCATTCTGAGCTGCAAAAGATAAGCTCTGGAAAGAATCCAGCTACAATCAACATTCCTAATAAAATGCAAGCCCTAAAACAAGACTTTAGCTCCCTGCTGCAGCCGTTATAGCTGAAGATGATGCATCTGCAAGTTTCTCGTGTTCCTTGTTTAGTATCTGAAAGTAGACCACATGTTAGCACAACATAATAGATAATGTCAGTTACATTATACACCATGGAAACAACGCATCATACTTAACATTACCTTGTTGTTTATGAGATTATGCATAGCAATAACACTCCGAATAAGAGATGACAGATAGATAACCAGCATCATGTCATTTGTTTTCACTGCCCAAAAAAAGAAAACAGACTACAGCTTTAGTGCACACTAAAGTTCAGGCACTCGTTATTTCTGTTCCGGCTTGAAGTATTTCAATCACACTTTCTTGATTTATTACAAATAAAAATGGGAAAAGGTGGCGTACCTGCAAAGGCCTTTACCAACTCATTAACATTCAAGTTCGGTAGCAGATTGAATACATCCTGCATGAAAGATAATACAGTGAATCATGCTTATGACAAAACTGATCAAAATTAAATTGTTAATTGTTGCTTCAAATAGATACTGTACTTCAAAAAAGAACATATGAAAACAAAATTTTATATGTAAGTACTGTTTAAACACCAATTCTTTATATAAAACAACATATGAAAGCTCTCAAACAAGTTCCACATGAGACCTGCAACTATGTTGTATGAGAATGTAATGTTGATAATTCGTTATTACTTCACTAATTCGTTAAGGTTCAACTTTGGAAACAGATTGAATATATCCTGCATGTAAGCTAATACTGAGAATCGTGATTACAACAAAAATGTGAAAAACTTAATTTTTCACAAAAATGTTGAATCGTTATCTTATTGCCTCAGTTAAATACAGTAGTTCAGAAATAGACCCAATGAAAAGAAAATTTATGTAAACACTATTTAGTCACTATAGCATATTAAAGCTTTTAAACAAGTTCCAGCTGTTAAGGACACTAGCATTATTAGAATATTATTAATATGTTGGACAAGAATGTAAGATTGATATTTGTCATTATTCATATTGGTCTTTACTTTATTGTAGAGACCCAATTTGCATTGGTCTTGGAAGTCCCCTGCTTGAAGTCTTCAGTGTCCCTCTTCACAACATAGGTAATAGAAATACAATTAATTGCAACATAGAATTCTCCTTCAATACTGATAAAAGATGTTATTTTGCAAATAAATGCCAATACAATTGCTGATACTACTGATATACTGTCTCTGGTAATATTTTGGCATAAATTTTGTATCACAATATTTCAAAAGAAATTGTTATAGTCAATAATGTTTAGAATTTCTTACTTAAGTTGATGGCAGGTACAAATTACAAGTAGGCTAAGGTTGTATAATAGGTAACATGTAAAGGTTAAAAATTTAGTTCCCAGCCTAGCCGGCAAGTCTAATTGACATAATAGGACCCCTTGTACCCCTTAGTTTAAAACTTTCAACCATGACCAAGCTTAAAAATTTAGTTCCCAGCCTAGCCGGCAAGTCTAATAGACATAATAGGACCCCTTGTACCCCTTAGTCTCAACCATGACCACGCTTGAGAATAAACCAGGCCTTGCCGTTCAACCTACACCCCCATAGGAGTAATATAACATGGCCAGTGGCCACATTACTTCAATTTAATAATATGACTTAACAATATGGCAAATTCTAATTTACCTAACTCTTCCCTTTCTAGCTGTATAACCAGATGTTTTACGATCGAGGCAACTGTGATATGATGGTATACTTGTTAAAGTTTGTAGGCTTCCACAAGTTAACATTTGTAAAATGGATTTTGGGATTACATGTGTTTGATTTAACGGCATTTCAGTTTGTGACTTCCAAGTTCACACAGACTTGTTGCTGCTACCCTAATTATGAACAAAGGAAGAATCTTAAATTAAGTTTTTACAGGAGATCTGTTGGCACTAATATAAGCTTCACAATGTTAAAATCTAGTTCGCATGTGACCCTAAATCTGATTCAATTTACTACTCCAGAATACTTGAGGTGAAGCGCAATTAATGCATACTTTGGATACTGTAGGTCTGCTAGACATTGCAAGAATATTCTTCCTTGTTAATCATTAGGCTTTATGTAGAGTAGTAATCAGAACACACTAATAAAACATTAGCGCACTGTCTGTCTAAAGACTCCAGAACTGCACTTCAAAAAAGGGTACTACACAGACATAAGTTATGAAGATCATTCAGGCAAACTTCCAGACACGAGTTTATCAGCAATAAAACCCTGGGCATCAACTGTCTGTTGAGACCTATGTCCCACTGAATCCTCTTTTTTTGGGGTAGGGGCCAGCATGGCCAATAGGGAAACCCAGGAACACAAAGGGACTCCACGAGACTAGAAGCACCCCTAAAATCCTAGAAGTGGTCTGTAAATAGGAAAATAGGGTGGAGACAGGGATGAGGAATCAAGGTGTGGGGACATGTCGCGATGGAACATATGCTGAAACTGTATTTTCAGTTGGATAGCACAATGCTGACATAAGTAGCCCTAAACAAAATGCCTACCACTAGTGAAACAGCTAAAACAAAACATGACAATGGGTATTGCTGAAACTAGGTTATTGTAATTTATTACTATATGTACAAGTTATGTACTGTATGCTTCTCAGACACCCAATTATAGGAGCAAAAAATTACGAGGGCGCAACTTGTTATTGTTAAACTACTTTATTTCAGCTTCTTAGATACATCCTGGACAGTAAGGCTTTATTGCAACAAAATATTTAATAGATATATTGAAATAAAGTGCACTCTTTATTCTGTGCATTTGAGAATCGAGTAACAAATCATTTTGAGAATGATGGAGCAATAACTATATCCATCATATAATAGAATGGTTGTCAATGATGGAGATTACAATTGCATGCCCTTTTTAACCCTCTAGTCACCGTGAACCATGCATGACCTAGTTATTAAAGAAACTATAGCCCACATTAGACACCACATTTAACCAGCCATAACACTAATACATAACCATCTAAGACTACTAAAAAAACGTGACTTCAGATTTTCCTGCATACCTGCAGATGATACAAAATTTCATGGTTCAGTGGAAGCCTCCCATCAACGACAAGATCCAGATATCCGTGTATCTCTCTCAATCGAGCCTCTAGACCCTTCAGGGCTGTCAATTTTCCACTCACCTATTGTGCACAAAGGCCAAATTTTAGATTTTTGTCACAATTAAAAACAAAGAGAATAAAGAAAAACCAAAAACACTGCAATTAAAAAAGCAAGGCTGGTAAAGAGCACGATAAGACCTCTGTTGCAAGTGTGCTGATAGTAGTGTCCTTAACATCCCTTAGCAGGTGCTCTACACCTGCAACAGAACAAGTAACAATGTCTCTGTAAAAACGTTGATACAACAAACATATTAATAGTATTTCCATTGTGGACCTTCTTGTAATAGGGAAAAAAACATGCCTATAGAGACGTGCCATTACAGAAGATTAATAAAATTGTGCCAAACAGGAAGGTTGGCACTTATAAATAGGAGAAACTTAAAAACACAAGTGTCCTTTTGGATGGTTTCTGTAAGTAGTGTATTGATGCAGTCTTTCAATGTCATCTATCTGTGTATTTCCTGAAATAAGTAAATATGTTTTAACATCAACTAGATTATCCTTCACTTGATTAAATAACCATCTCAGATAAAAATACAGATCATTGGAATAGCTTTAAGTTATTGGTTACAAAGAAAAATTAGGCAATAATTTAACCGTCTGAAGCAACTGGAATCAGACTCTTGCCAGTCCTTTGAAGTCTAAATATGTTTTAGGCAGGATCATTGATGAATCACATAGTTACCTAAGTCTCGGGAAGGGAGGACAGAGGGACGAGGCTTCCAGGACGGCAACAAATTTCCAGAATTTTGGAGACAGCAGAGGGATGGCTGTTAAAATAATATATAAAAATTAATATTTAAAATTAACTTTATTCAAAGAAATTTACAGATTTAAACTGTATTTAATGTATTTTAAGTACTTTCAAGCTTATAATGTAATGTTGTTGGTAAAAATAACAGTTTTTTTTAAGTAAATACATAAAAACTTTTAAAAGATTTTTAAAAATAGGGAACACCCTGTCCAAGTCCCGAAACGTTTGGGTCCTGGGACATCCGAGACATCACTAACATCTAGGGGACGCATGCCTGCATAACACTAATGAATCGTATGATTTACCCCATATATAACAAGTAGATTATGGTAATAAATTGAGAAATCTAACAACTTTGTAATGATTGATTGGACCTTTTTATGGTTCAGAATTTGCAGAATTACTCCAGAAATCAATTGCATAAGTAAAAATTATAAAAAGCCATATGATCTACTTGCAATTTCCAATTGTTGGCAACTTTGAAAATAAGTTAATTTCAAGTTGAGCTTGGCTCTTAATCTATAGGCCTTGAGCTCAGCATTGCTTAGGAAACCAGAGAGTTATTACGATTAGAACTCAACAAATTTCATTCTGATGACTTAACTTTATTGAAGGAAAATGGCAAATTAACACCTTAAAGAGGAGAGGCCTTAAAATAAGCCATTGGTCTAGACTCTAGTAGAAGATAGCACATTTGCAATTTGCACTGCAATTAATAGAAGGCTACCATTGAAAAACTTGCAGATTGAAAATCTTGAAGAGGAACCCATTAGTATCATCAACTGATGCATTATTAGCTATGTTAACAAAAGTTAAAACGTCCTCAACCCTGCAATTTCATACCAAACTACATTTCCAGTATGGAAAAAGGTATATAAGATGAGGAAAACATTTCTCAGACATTTCCCAAAACCAGAAGCAAACAAATTAAAACACTTTTCAAGAATTTCCTAGCCATTTTGGCCCCAAAAAGGAACTTCCAACACCAAAGGCACAAGAATATATTTTGTTTAATTCTTTTTAAAGATAGTGTTGAGCTCCAGTTGATGAAAGAGGAACAAGAAGCTCAGTTTTATGATGATTTAGGCCTTTAAAATTGCATTCAATCAATTTGGTCAGTAAAACATATTAAGTTGGGTGAAGAAGGTTGAGGATCTTGTCTTCAATCAATCAAGTCTTTAGATGAGTATTCATAGGGTTACAAAAAGGATGGAAATCCTGATGACCTCAACAAACGGGAGGATTTCTATAGGTTATAAGATGCCAGTAGTTCTCATCCCCACAAAACTAGTGAAGAATATTAGATGAAAGATAATATTGAGCTTGATGATATTGATGCAGCACATAGAGCAGTAAAGGACAAGCCCAAGACTGCTGCCACACCCATTTCATATAATCCTGTGTCCAGCATACTGATCCAAATTGAGAAGGGAATCAGGTGGGCAACACACTAATTTCCAGAAATTTAATGTGTTATAAAAGTAATGAACCAAATCAAGGAAGAGTGCGCAAGAAATAGTAATATAATGCAATGTAAATTAAAATTTATTGAAGCTGAGAGCAATATACAAGGACACTAATACCTGTGAAGCGATGTGAAGCCACAATGAGTACCAATCTCAGAGAGGTGATGCTACAATATTCTGATTTTTACATTCAAATGCCAAATCCTTCATATCTATTTTTAGAAGAAAATGGGCAATCTAAAAAATAGAAAATGAAGCAATTCT
The DNA here is from genome assembly GCA_018340775.1 of Taxus wallichiana var. yunnanensis. NCBI lineage: Eukaryota > Viridiplantae > Streptophyta > Pinopsida > Cupressales > Taxaceae > Taxus > Taxus wallichiana. Next base: position 337,411,609 of record CM031242.1, read on the forward strand.
ACTTGGAATGCGAGGAGTCGTGTGACAAGCATCACCCCAAGAAGTTGAGCGGTTTTGTCATGGCCCGAAACTCACAAAATACAATTTTACTATTTTTATGGATTTTTTTATATGCTTTTGTAATTTGCATTTTTGAGGCCCTTCAGGGCCATTGTTTAGGGGTCAAACTTGGGATACTTTCTAAGTTTCATGCCCTTGCACCATGTTGTATTCGTTCTAATCTTTCCAACACATTATGGTATGCAATTCCAAGCTACAGGCTAGAAGATATGACTCCAACCAGGTGATGTACTAGTGATATACTAATTCTTTTCGTATTATGCCTGCAAAATTGTATCAAACTGCTATCTGGATCACATACAGACCAAAGTTTGAAGGAGCAATCGACATCATATACAATAGAACCTCAAAAATAATTCTAGACATGGGCAAATACCGCCAAAAGTAAACACACAGAACCAACCAATGGATATATCATATGGCATCATTCAGAGAATGAAAAAAAAATTGAATCAACATATACATAGAATGCAAGAACAAAATTAAAAAACACTGCAACTAATGATGGACCAAATCATGCAGCACATAGTAGCACATACAGGGATCAGCAAGCCTGTCCATTTGTTGGTATGACCAAATTTTTAGGGATCATGGTTGGATATATTGTTGTCATAAGAACAGTAATTTAATTCTAAGTAGCCGATACATTTTGGATACGGGAGTGGGTACGGAGTATCCGATACGCAGATACGGCAAAAAAAAAATTGGCCCCAGATACAGCAGTACAAAAAATATATAAAAATTAAAAAATATATAAATTTCAGCCTTCTAAATACATTATATACATTTCATATAAATAATTTGTAAACTTATACAAACCACATTAAAATAAAAACATTAAATTACATTTATATAATAAAAACTAAAAAAACTATAACATAAAATATAAAAACCACATTAAAATAAAAATGTTAAATTAAATTTATATAATAAAAACTAAAAAAACTATAACATAAAATTATAAGAAATGAGTTATATTCTATATAGTATAGACTATAAGTTATTAAAAAACTATAATATCTAAATTATACGAACTGAATATATATCTAAATTATATAAATTATTAAAAAAGTTATTAAAAAATTATATATCTAAATTATTAAAAATCAAAAGCTATACAAACAAAATAAAATCTTAATGAATAAATACGAATAGGCAAAAAAAAACAATGTAGAAGCGACAGATGAATAAATACGGAAAGGGTAAAAATACGACAGGGAAGATTAGGGCACAATTATATTCGCCATTTTAAACAAATTTTATCTGCGTTTTACAGATGCGGCGATTTTCAATTCACGACTTTCGATTTTCGATGTAATAAACAAATGAAATATGCGCTGCGGTGACGTGGAAGCTGATGTGGAGGCTGCAGCCGTATCCGAGCGTTTCAGCAGGGTTGGTGCCGTACTCTAGACACTCCCATGTCGTATCAAGTACGCTCTGTACCCGCTCTAGGGGTCCAGGGTGTTGTATCAGTATCCTAGATTTAATTTCTCCTGTCCATACAAATGTATGACCAAATTTTTGGGATCACCATTAGAAAATGTATTATTCATGGTTGGATGTATTGTTGCCATAAGAAAAATAATTTCGTTTCTCCTGACAAACTGTGGTCTGCATGCAATAATAAGCTTTTATCTTTCCGAGTCACAAGGCATTCTGATTCTTCTTTATCCATCAACTCGTCAACAGTTCACAATAAAAACCTCAAAAGGGACTATACTACTAAGGAAAAGGAGTATTTGGTAGTTGTTTAAGCACAAAATAATTTCATCCTCATCTTCCTGGGTAGCAGACTATTGTCAAAACAAATCACGTTGGCTCCAGTTTAAGATTTTTGAGTTTTCTGGCAGCATGATGAATTTCACCTTTATCTTCCTGAGTCACAAAGTATTGTTGAAAGTCCATAATAGGAAAACTCGACGAGTACTCACCAGAAACCAAAAAAAATGAATATTTGCTGGTTAAATCACCACTCGGGCTCGCCGAGTATTGGTAAATATTCGTCGTGAATATTCGGCGAATATTCGCCAATACTTGGCGAGTCTGAGCCTTGTTTTTGTCTGACACGGGATAGACATGTAAAACGTCTCATACACAAAAAATGCTGAAAAAGCACTGAAATTTCTCTTTTTAAGCAGCACACCCCTTCATTTCTAAGCACACAGCCATTGAGCATCATTTGCATGAGTTGAAGAGATTTTATAGCGAATTCGAAGAGCAAATTTGAAGAATTTTATTTGGAGGTAAGTTTTTTTTTTTCTTTTTTCAAGAATGCAAATTCATTCTATATTATTTATATATTATATCCGAATATGATTTGCAATTTTAAATGCATTCAATTCAATTGCGAATAATTTTAATAGTTATTAATTTATTCATGTTTGTTTATCATCGTTAATGAATGAAATTGCCAGAATGTATTGTTGTAAATGTTATTTTAATTTTTTTTAGAATGTATTTTTGTTCGTGGGATTTAGATTTACAATTATAAATTTGAAATTACAATTAAATAGGCTTATAAAGCCACTTTCTTAATTTTGAATTTTTTAATTAAGTTTACATTTTTAATTTTTTAGATGTGCATTGTGCTGCAGATTAGAGCTTAGCAATGGCATCAGGGTTAGCATATGGGTCAGCATTACTAACAAGAATCGTTCCCGCTAATGCTCGTACCATTGCTTGGAAGTATGGTGTATGTGGAGCAGTTCAGGGAACCGTGGTTTACAATTTCTGCAGGAAAACATTTTCTGGAGGCATCAATCGCTTGAAATATCATCTTGCACATATTGTTTGTCGGGTGTAGATCCTGAGGATAAGAGGCAGATTGACGAAGATCGGGAGCAATGAGGATTGGTTGATATCCCCTTTGCAAATGTAGAGGATGTTGATAGTACAGATACTTCCGATAGTGATTATTGAGCCATCGTTTTGGTTATGTACTTATGAGTTATGACATAATATTTAATAACATATGTAGTTGTACTCTTCTTATGCTAATTAATGAAGACTTGTTTTTCATTGTCATATTGATATTGTTGATGTATCATTTATCTCTATCTAATATGAAGTTTCAAATGTATCTCAGATTCTCGGTTCTAATTTCTATGATATTGTGAATGACTCAATATTAAATGTAGCATTTTGGGTCTTGGTATATGTGACGAATAACTGGATTAATAGTTTATTGAATTATTTGCATTATATTTGTATAATATATAAATTTTATATATTTTTATCAGGTGTCCCCTTACCATCCCCAAAATTTGAAAAAACTGCCATCCCGGAGTCTTAGGTAACTATGGAAAATAGACAAGATCTTGCTATGTGAGATCAGTAATAAAAAGTTCACCTAGAATATTGTCTATTTATGCCTGAGAATATATATAAGCCCTTTCCCTGTGTCCCAAAACATTTAAAATTAGCATTTCCAGAGCAAATGTCAGTTTCTGAAAAATGTTCCCATTTCCTTGTTTCAAGGTGGCATAGACTAGCAAATCCTTTGGGAAACAAATGTGTTTAGTCATAAAAGACAAAATTCAAACCTTTGAATGTAGTATTGACATTACGAGCAGAAATTTAGCTGAATCAAAAAGGATGAGACCCAAAAGAGGCATCCTAAGAAATAGTGTGTTCACATTAATGAGACTAATTCTATGAAGCAGAAGATGGTACTTTATGTGGGATGCCCCCTTGACAGCCATTTGAACTATGTATAATAAGAAAACGAAAGACACCAATTACAGACACAAGCATCCTCTCAGAGTGGTAACATTGAGCAGTAATTGCTTATTAGATAGCATAAAGATCATTCAAATTGTTCCTAGAACTAAGGGATGTGAGTTTCTATTAGATTTTCCTTGCAAATTCTTATTTGATGTTTTAAAAGTAAATTTGAGAGGGGTATTATGAAGAAACCCCGTGCATTCTACATGAAGAGGCCCTCTCAAGTCAAAATGGAGCAAGCAGACAGAATGCATCGTAGTAAGCTTTAAATCCCTGAATGAGTCTGTCTGCTTAGGCATGATGAGAGATGTTATCTTCCATCTCAAGGCAGAAGTGTGTAAGTTAAGAAATCCTTAGGGAGACCCAACAGCTGAAAGCATATATCCTCAAACTCTAGGAAGATAGAATTCATGATACACTCCAAGAAGAGAGGAAATCAGTGTCCTAACTGGGAAAATGAGATAATTGCCTTCGCACACCATTCTACATCAGCCATTCAGATGCTTGACCTTGACCAAAGCTTCGATTGATGTGCAGAACCATTTGAGGACAAGCTTTTAGAGATAATGGTGTAGTTTGTAATCAATTCCACCATTTGGACCACACTGCACTTGGCTACCCTAAACAATTGTTTCCTTTCAAAAGTCCATCCCAAAATATTTAACAATTTTAATTTATTTATTTAAGTTTAAAGTGAGAAGAAACTAACAGTCTGCATGTCTCATAATGTTCTTTAATAACAGCATTACAAATAGTAACAGTCTTACATCTAGAAACAGGATTACAGGTATATATAGAATGACTTGTGAATATTATAAACAGTTTGCATGTCTCATAATATTTAACAATTTTAAATTATTTACTTAAGTTTAAAGTGAGAAGAAACTAACAGTCTGCATGTCTCATAATGTGCTTTAATAACAGCATTACAAATAGTAACAGTCTTACATCTAGAAACAGGATTACAGGTGTATATAGAATGACTTGTGAATATTATAAACAGGGTAATAGTCAATAGTTCACAATTCAAAAATCATTCTATTTATAAAGATTCCGTGTCATTCGAAAAAAACAAGTATCCAATTTCAAAGTCCAAAAATAATTCAATTGATACAGATTCTGCATCATTCCAAGAAAAACAGAATTATATAGAATACCTATTTCCTCGACTTCATGAGCAGCAATCTCTGATTGCACATGTACAAACACCTTTTGGCTTTTCTGTGTTGCATTCTGCAAGCATGGCCAGTCAGGAATTGTGTTAGTCACACACAGCTGGAAAAAATAATCACTTCCTCTTTTTGCAATTACATTGCTGATATGAGCACACAAAACAAATCACACGAGATTTCCTTTAAATTTTCATTAAATCCAGTATGCAACAACACTTGCATTTATATAAAGAATACAATGTGTAGATAAGGATGACAACTCATATCCAAGACCACTAACAAATAGGAAAGTTTATCTAAGGAAATACAGAAGAGCATACTGCATGCTTTTTTTTTAAGAAAATCTAGACTAGAAAATAAAGCAATCGAACAAGACAAGCTAACAGACTCAACAAGGAAACAAATTTATCCCAGTGAGTTGTCAATATATTTTAAAATCTTAAAAATCTAGACTAAGAGAAAAACCATCTAACTAGAAAAGCTAAAAGACTCACAACGAAAAATCTATCCAAGTTAGTTGTCAAGATGTCTTAATATCTGATTGCTTGTTTTTATACTATAAAATCTAGACTAGGAGATAAAGCAATTTAACTAGAAAAGCTAAAAGAGACTCAGCAGGGAAATAAATATATCCTAGAGAGTTGTCAAGATATTTCAATATCTTGATTACAAATATTAAATAATCAAATATAAATTCTCATGAAGAACGCAAGCCTTATCAATTGCTAGATGAAAAAAAAATCAGAGACCTCTTTAACTTCCTCAACAGCATAATAGGCTTTAGTGGGGATCCCTAACTCCTTTGGCTGAACATCGATAATCACCAGCACTGGATTTGGCACATAACTGCATAAACCATAAGGTTAATAAACCTAGCAAAACCCACAACATTAATAACACACTTCTAAAAGAACTTAGAAACCTGACAACCCAAAAACTGATGATAGCAAGTTTATTATGAGATTTAATGTGGACATACTCATGGAACAACTCGTGCACATCCAAGTCATTCTCCCGAAGCTTTGGACCTGTGCTATACCATCCTACCACATGTTCCTTTGCTGTAAAATACACTAGTTTCAGTTTAACTTTAAAATAAATGACATAAATTTCCAATATACAATTCTCTACATCCATGCAACATCTTAAATTTACAAACAGGAATCAAATACATCTAAGGAAATAATGTATCCCTACCATTGATCCGCTTGAACATTTCAAACATAGATTCGTGATAATTATGATCCAAAACCAGATGCTTGGGTCTTTGTCATCCTCTTCAAAAGGCACTGCACATGTAATTAACAGAAATATCATCAAAGGGGTCAAGACCATACTTGCATTTTATACATGAGCTGAAGACCTTAATGGCAAGATTGGACTCTATCGCCAAACAAGCAAAAGTATGCAATTATCACACTGGCTAATGTTAAAAACTTAAAAGTTATTTCTTCATTGCCAAACTTAATCACATCAAAATGGCCATCTTATTCTCAAAATATTGCTGTACAAGGAAATATGTTGCAATAAATGATTATATTCTTCCTCAAAAAGAATTGAACATAAGAGCAATATAATTGGAATTTTTCCAATTATTGAAGATGAGCAGTGCTCGCTATATTGATATATATCAGCCGCAAACAGTGGGATGCTAAAACTCACAAGAACTAATATCAAGTTACATATTAGTCACTTAATAAATACATGGTTCTACTGCAGGAAAGTACTTCATATCCCGTTGTTTGTGTGCCCTCCAACTATCACGCAAAATAATGCAAATAAGCAGTTGTCCTTTTGATTGGAGGCATAAAATTTCTACAACTCAACATTCAAACCCCAGCCCAGAAATTTTAGGAATTTGACAAATAATAAATAGAACGCTAAATTTTTTGGGTGCACTTGGTTGACAACAAATCAAGAAGGTTCAGGCAATACTTTCACAGAGGAAATAATCCAAAGTTCAAGTTTTCTTTCATTCAGATTTAAACAAATAAACAATAAAGCTATAAGACAAATCTATGCAAAGGTGTATGACAAATATATAATTATTTTTCTAAATTACAATAACCACTCCTCGACACCTGAAAATGCTTAGAACTCTTTCCTTTAGCACAACCAACAATGTAACATGCAAGCAAAACTACATGGGAATTCAACAACAAACAAATTACACAATGCCTTGCAGTTGACCTATGTTGCAGATTAAATAAAATAGCATGGCAGGATTTGAATTAGGCCCTGCTACTCCTAGGCTTTTGGTTTTCCTTCCTATATACTTATATATAAATCTCAGACACTTTTTTTTTTTTTTTTTTTTTTTGGGCGGGGGAAGGTAAATTTCTAAAAAAAAAAACTATCATTGGGAGTAGGGTCAAAGAAATCCCATTAAGCTCAAGCATCTTTTCATCTTCAAAAGTGGGCTTCATTACAAATAACATCTTTTTCAATACGAGAGTGCATCATATTTAAGAAGGAATCATCCACATGGCTAAGGAACTCAGTTTCAGCAGTTGGATTCTCATCCAAACCAAAATAAACTTTGAATTATTTACATAATTGTTACAGTAGAGTTCTAGTTGCATTTCCACACCTGTGTTTTTCAGTTTTTATAAAAGGAATGTGAATGCATAGTTTCACTCATCTAGACTTCATGCTCTTTTTCCTTGATTATTCATTATTACAGCAGAATCGATTAAACACTGCAAGGAGCTCATCACAGGAACAAATTATTAGCCCTGAAACCTGTTCAAACAATAGCTTCTCATATGCACTTCCTATTTGTTACTTATATTCTTCTTTTGCAAAAAGTTACTAAAACAAAAAATATTTTTAGGATTTACAAGGAAGCTTCAGACCAACAAATCAATCGAGCTAAGAGCCAAATGATATCTTTCAACACCACTCTTCAAAACAACAAAAGTTGCAAAGGATTCCAAAGTTCTCTATACGACATTTGCCTAGAAAAAACATCCACAATACTTTGGGTTTATACAATACACCTCCTAAAAGTGGGCTAAAATAGCATGTAGAACACAAGCAAACTTCAGTTGTAAATATGAAGACCTAAATTTGTTCCAGTTTATGAGCATCCTTTTTAACAGTCCAAGACATTCAGGAGACCAGGAAATAGTTTGAATACTTTGTCGGACACGAATATCAGAGCAAAATTACCTTGTTCACTTCAAACGAGATTGCCAAATCTCTTTAGGCCGAAAGACTAAATACTCACAGGCCCCTGTAATTTAGTTACTATCTAGTATCCAAACTAACATGAAGCCTACTATTCAAAAATCAATAATAACAAATTTCTTTAAAACTTAGTCAAGAGCTCTTTCCACCATTGCTACTGGCACTATGGAAATATCAGAGGAAGGGCTATTTTGCATAGGCTAGTAAATTACAATAAACTTGGATAAAGAAGAGCCATTCAGTGACATGCTAGCCATCTTAAAAGTAAGTTGAATAGGCTTATTTTTGGGTTTTAAAGGTTTTTATTAGTACTCTCTGTTAGCACTAAAGTCAAATGTCTTGAACCAAAAGTTTTGAAGAAAATAAATCCCCCATTGTCTAAGGTTACTGCTTAAATTAACTGTTATTTTTGAAAGCAATGTGTTCTACAGTGATTATTGCAGGAATTCATACTTAGCAGGCATGCCGAAAGAAAATCCTAGCTTTGTGACATCCACGGAGTTACACGCTCTTAAAAGAGTGGCAAGGTTATGGTGTAACAAATAAGGAATACATAGGAATTAGATGCTTCTGGGATTGCAACCTGATTTCAATTCCTCTCTGAACAATGATGTGGAAAATACACCAGAAGACAAGTGGCAAGGTTGCAGTGAGCATATATGGCACATGGTGTGAGCCTAGTGCAGGTGAATTGGCAGGGCTTAAGTCAAAATCCAAGGTGTACAAAATTTGAACCATATTTAAGGAAAATTGCCTGTCCCGAGTCAAACCCCTGACTGGACACAGAGGACTCGCAGGTGCGGAGCCAAAAACTTGCAAATCTCAAAGGCACACAAGCAAAAATTAAAGGAAAAAAAAACCTAACACCTGGAAAACTGTCCCTCTGACATTCTAACATCACAGTTTCTGTTTTGACCTCGTTCAGAGGTAAACTTGAACTTGCCAATCCACAAACCCCATTTAACTGGTTTGGCTCTTCGGCCCTAATGCACCTAGGCGCCATATGCTTCTCTAATCAAGCCCTAACATGTCCTTTACCAAAACCCTAGAATTCAATATCCGCTTTAGATCTTCTCTCAAATCATTAGAAAGGTTTGGGCTAATGGGTAACGTTTAACAATAAAGTAATAATATTTGAGAGCAGGAGACGAGAAGTTGAAGTTCAATACAAATTCTGAAATTTAGAAACACGAACATGTAAACCGTTGAAGAGAAATAACAAACCTGCATAGCTGTTAGTGACATCCACAGTTCCACGGAATGTTGTTCCTAAAAGCACGCCAATGACTCTTTTGCGAGTTTCCCTGGCCACTCTGTTGTAATTATCGACGATGCTCAACAATACTAATGGATGGACCACCACTTTCTCTATTGCCCTTCCTGAGATCTGCTGCGTCTTTATCACATCCATCTTCGTTTTCTCCAAATCCTCCTCCTCCTCCTTTCTTGTATCACAAGGCTCTCTGCTCTATGTGAACTTTATACTTATATTTGCTTTCCCTTTCATATGAAATGGCATTTAACCTCTTTATACATAAAAGACTCTACCCACCCAACTGCATTTCCATTTTTTATTTATCGAGTTGGTTTCCTTCCACTTAAGATGAGAGTCCATGGAAAGGAAGGGCGGGGCTCCTATTGGCACTTTCTCTTCTAGGGTTGAAATATTATACTTAATGAATAAAATGAACAAGTATTAGTTGTTAAGATGGTGATTGAAAGTTTCCTATAATTTGTTCGTAAGACATTTTGAATGATATTTTTGTTTAGATTTTAAAATTTGAAAAAATATCTATTATAAGAATTAGAAATTCATATGACCATTAATGTAGACACTAGAAAATGCACCTTGTGCTTAAAGTTCTTTATTTGAAAACACAAAAAGACCCAACAAATCATAAAAATCCCACAAAATGGGAATAAAAGACAACTCACCACCTATTTACTAACCCTCACCCGCTCACATTTATTTGTCCCACACACCTACCTATATGCATGCTCAATGCACTATGGACCATATCATTACACTCATATGTGTCTCACTCCCCTATGCACTCAAAAACTATATAACCACCCTCCCCCTCATTACTGACCCCTAACTCTTTATACACTAAACCTATACTTGAGTTTTCTTACTCCTTGCTCATAGCATATCTTGGTTTTGCAGGTCTTGAAGAAGGAAAGGCGAAGCACAAAGGATAGATCTAACTTATTGCAACACTACTCTGGCGACATTCCAACACATGCGGGAATCTCAACCGCATCGGCTTGCGATCTCTGTGTGATTTCGGTGAATCACAATTGTTGTCCTGCAATCGAGTCGTATAATTGTCATTTTCATTTACTATTTTGTCATTTTAATCAATAAAATGTCTTTTAGGTCCTTAAAAGGGTTAGGATCGTACCGAGCCAGGTCCCCTAACCACCAAAAACAACTAACATTTTTCAAGTGTACTTGTGGGCAGGTTTAGATTCATATCTGAAGAGTTCTACCCACTTTATTCAACGAAAGAAACCACAATTGTCCCTCTCTCGTACAATGGCATTATAAGCTCATTTTGTTTTAGTAGCATTGATTTGGAGTTTTCATGTTAACTAATCCATCTTGCAGTGATCCAAATCTAGGCATACATTTTGGCAACCACGGTGGGACCATTTTGGTTGTGGGTAACTCTTTTTCATTTTCTAAATATAACAGTGTTTTCATAGGATTTTCTACTCTTATTAATTTGTTTTACTAACGTTTCGATTGAAATCTAATATTGGTTCTTGCAGTCTCAAAATCCAAAATCAAAAAAAAAAAAGGTTGCGAGCTGTAAGTAATCGCAATCGGGTTGCGATTTCTATCGCAAAAAAATCTCAAAATCTAGTTACAGGGCGATCGCCACTTTGTGATTGTGTTGTAACTTAGTTTCTTCAAAAACTTAAAAACATGTTTGTTTATCTTTAAAAATGAAGTGGGAATGAACCACACACTTTATCACAGGTTCGGATAAGGGTAAATACTCGTCCACATAACTATGGGAAGTGCATGGGCATAAGCCTAAAACTCATTGTGAGGAGTACCACGTGAACCCCAATTAGTTGGCACATTGAGGGAATTGGCCAATGAAACGGGTACCCCCACCTATCTAACTAGTACACCCGTGAGGTTAGACCCAAAATTATCTTTAGTGATGGCCCTGGTTTGATTGATTTCAAGCAAAGTAAAATCTAGCTTGGTTAATCAAGAGGGTAAAGTAAAGCGATGACTAGAAATTTTCTAGTGTATCGCACTCGTTCGGATAGTCCTTAGTATTTAGGGAGAGAACATTTTATGGGAAGCCAATAGAGCAAACCCATATTTCATTTTGAGATAAATAAACAAGATTTGTTTCGAGTCGCCCCGTGTGACTATTTCTGTTCTTCACAAACCATTCTCACACTACCATATATGTTTTTATTATCCATTCGAGTTTTAATTTTCCTAGTCTTAGTCGTAATTTCGACCTGTCTTTGGGATTTTCCCACCCCACATTTTTCCCAAAGTCGGTTAGAATTCATGACTGACTTGTCACCTTCCAAATCATCCACTCTACATTCGGTTTTGATTCTTGATTTGTCCCATATCCATTCCCAACTATGATGACTGTGATTTTTATGATCCTCCATCTTGCTAACTTTTTCCACTCATGTTTCAAAGTCCTAGTCATTGTCATTTCCCATGGCTTCTAGTCATTTCCATGTTCATTCACACCCTAATTTGCTTCATCAACACCTTCTTGATTAGCATTGTTAAGCTTGAGTCCTAACATTTGGGGGGACTTCTACTCGTACCTACTTATCATTCCATTTGTAAATGAGCCTATCCATCCCATGGTACCACATCATCCCTATCCATTACATTTCAAATTACCCATTTTTGACAAATTTGATGGCACCAAGGATCCTCAACATCACTTGCATCTCTTCCACTACACATGCCACCTTATCCAACATGATGACGCTCTTCTTCTATGCACTTTCACTCGTTAGCTACGGACTTGACCGGTACTCACGCCTCTCACAACATAGCCTTTACACTTTCACACAACTTGTTAACACATTTTATCTCATTTATCCATCCATATCGCACCCAAAGCAATGATTGTTGACCTTCATGTGCTTCGCCAATCCCATAAGGAGTCCATCATTGACTTTTTACGCATTGGTGTGCTCTCGTTCGTTGCCTTTCATTTTTCCTCCCACAATCTGAACCCATTATCCTCTTTTCTAAAATTTGTGTCCCTCATATCTCCCACCACTTATAAATTCATCCATTATGCACATTTGATGAGGTCATGCACATGGCACAATGCCTCGAGGATGTTCATCTTGGTCATCCTCCCTCCTTGCCACTTGTTTCCATTCCTCCACCACCTACTACACCATTACACTCCCATGTTCACAATGTCATCCAATTAGATCCCCTCACACTTTGTCACCTTCTACACCTGCATTTATTACGTTCCCCTAGGGATTTTAGCTTCATCCAACCTCCTCACAAATTCACCCCATTGACTGGTCAAATTCTTCTATTCTCCGCAATTTACTTGATGTTGATCTCATCACTCTCCCTCCCAAACCTCCCCCGCCATTGTGACATTCCTCCCATGAAACGTGTGCTTACTATCATACTGACGGTCTCTACCTACTCGTGTCCCCAACTCCACAACATCATTCAAGACCTTCGATAAGGGGTACATTATCATTGAACCGTCATCTCCTTAAGCTTCATCTCCTAACACCAATTTAATCGCTTCACACAATAATATTCCCACTTCTTCTCCATGTGTTACCTCTCCATCATATGATTCCTCACTTCTCACTATCTCACAACCATCATGTACTTTTAGTGTCTCATCATCTAAATCAAACACTTCACAATCCATCGCCTTGCATGCTTCCACCTTGAAATCAACATCATCCTAGTATTCATCTCCAATGTCATGTGCCTCCACTTTAGACGTGGTCTCATCCCCTTCCTTGTCGAGTCTTTCAATATGTCACCACATATATCTTGTTATCCATCACTGTGTGATTATGTCATCTCTATTACTTCCCCTCCTTCATTTGCTTCAATCACATATACTCCACTTATCACATTACTAATTATTCCACATCCATTGTACCCTTCATCACATTGGGTTCTCGCGTATCTTATTATCCTCTTCTCTATGCATCTCAATTCCTCCCTCATCACTCGAACAAGCCCCATTCTTTCTTCTCGGTACCTCCATTACATCCTCTACCATATATTACAAATCACTTACACTCATCTTGCATTTATACCTCATCACTTGTATACACATATTATGTCATCTCTTCCTCACATTCCACTTCGCATGCTCTCATTGCTTCACCTCCTTTGGAGCTTTATTTCATATCCACCTTTGTGCCTTCTACGCCACTCGTTCAAGCACTATTTTTATTATCCACTCCTCCTTTTGTGCTCACATCATCAACCACACCCACACGCCCATTTATTCTTGCACATGGGCCTTACAACCCTCCCCCCACATTCTATCACACTTTCCAATCATTCCAATTTTTCCCACATTATCATTTACTTGACATTCACACTTGCATACCCATTCCTATTACATACCATTCTTCTTTCCTCATACGCATTCATCACAAGTTCACCCTATTAGCTCTCACGCTTCCTTCCAATATCACTAGGTTCTCCACACTTCATCCACTTGATATTATCACTAGTGTCACGCTTCATAACACTCCACCATCTCCCATTGGTTTATACTTATGTCCTCGACCACCATGTCCTCAACCACTGGATGCCCTCACATATCCTCCCTACTCACCAATGTTATTACTTGATTCATCCATACACTCACGCACTTCAACCGCCACCCGATTTAATATAAATTGAATTAAATCTATATTTCAAAGTAACTACTATAGTGTATGATATACAGTGATAAAATACAATAAATGGACAAGAAACAAACATGCAATAATATGAAACCCCGAGCAAGAGAGAGAGAGATAAGGTGACTTAGCTAATTTTGTGCAACTTGGCAATGATCTAGGCAAGTGAATAATTGGAATAGATCGGAAGCAGCGTCATCAAGGCTCACTGGAGGTTCTGATACCCATAAATGTGTAGGATAGAAGCACCCGCGGAGGATAGGAGCACTCAAGTGCTAGTGATTGAATCTGGGCACTAGTGTCCACCCAGATGCTCAAGTTCTAATCTTTTATGTGCAGGAGGAGCTTCATTGTTGATCTTTGTTTGTCACTTTGGATTTGTTCCAATGTCGTTGTTCACACCTATAACCTACAAAATAGATACCTAGTTGCACATACCCAAAAACCACATCAAACCTAATAAATAAGATGCAAAATGGGGAGTTAGACTGACCCCAACGGTCACTCGAAGAGTGAACTTAGTACTGAGCATCATTGCCCTACATTTTAGAATCCATATAATTATGTGAATGTGTGGGTAATGATGTCCTAGGATGCCGTTGTGCAAGTTACACTGTTGTGATAATGGGCTAGATCTAGATTGTTCTAAATGATACAAATGTGTGCAATGGAATAGAATAGACTTCCCCTCCTATGTTGTGTGTAGACACAAAATCATGCACTTTGAGTAATTATCTAGTCTCGATTACATACTACTATTCATATGATTCCTAAGTAAGAAAAGTACTAATTAACCCATGTCTTTGGCCACCTTTCTTTGCTTTATGTTGCTACTTTCGGTCTTGCATCCTTACTTTCTCAGTCTATCTTTTTAGTCTTTGGCATTAGCCATCCTAGACACCAAAGACCCAAAGAACGACACAAGTGTCGGCGCCCTTGTCCCCTCTAGGTGCTCCTGTCCCCTTTGTACTTTACTCACACTTTTTGGGTCCTTTCTAGCCATTTGAGCATCTTATCTTTTTGGTAGTTGGCCTTTTTGGGGTTAATTACAAAATTCAAGCAAAGGAATCATATAAATATAAAGTTATGTGATCATAATAAGAGACCAAGCACTAAGCACTAGTTATCACCACCTAAGGTTGCATCCATCAAGGCATCTAAGAGCTCCATTGCATCCATCTAGCTCCATCATAAGGGACATAAGGGTTGGTTTTCGCATCACACTTCATAGGAGGGAAGTTCATTTTATTCCATGCACACATTTACTACATTCTACATCTAGTTACTTGCTCACTATTCCAAGTGTGACACACACAAGAGCAACCTAGGGCACAATTCTGCACACACACACACACACACAAAGCTACATTGGGTATGAGATGTAGTGCAATACTCAATAGTAATTCCATCATTGTGGTAGTTGAGGACAGTCCAACCCCTCATTTTACATCTTTCTTTTTAGGATTTGATGTCTATTTAAGGGTTTTGTAGGTCCATTCTTTATTATAGGTTTCAAAGTGGCCTCGATGATCATTGTACGGATCTATAAATGACAAAAGGCAAGCATCAACAAACATCTTGCAACCCTGAGAATTAATGTTTATGAGCATTTCCGTAGACCCGCAGCCCATGGATGCCCCCTGTCCCTCTCTGGCGCTCCAATCCACCCAAATCCTACAAATCTATAATTTTGCAATCTCTTGTGCGATAGTCATTGCTTCTGTTTCTTTGTTTTCTAGCTCAATGTTCTCTTTAGAACTCGATGAATTAGGTAAGGCTTCTTACCGTTCTTTGCACATTAGGGTTTCGTTATTTATTTACTTAATTACCTATATTTGGTTTAGTATTTCATTATTTATTTAGTTACTGCAATCTTGCATTTAGATTAGGCATATAAATCACATTTTAGTTTAATCATTGTGTACACAAAAGTGTTGCAACCCTTTTACCTTATATGGATGTGCTTTAGATGGATGCTTTGTAATGCTCTCATGCATTTGGATGCAAGCTTAGGTGATAATAGATAATGTTAGTGTTTGGCCCCTTATTTTGGAGAAGTAACTAACTGTATATATGATTCCTGTGTTTAATTTTGTAATTGACAATTGGAAGTTTGATCTAAAGTTTTAAAAGATGCCCAAGAAGTAAAAGAGACCCAAAATAGTGAGAAAAGGATTTAGAGGGTCCAGAGCACCCGGGAAGGATGGGAACGCCTGAACCGGTGTCCTAATCAAAGGTGCTAGTGTCTGAGGCCATAAAAGATAAATAAGTTCAGTTTGGGAAAGGTTGTAAGATGTGTAAGACCAAAAATGAGACAAGAGATAAAGCAAAAAGGCCAAAAGGAGTTGTCAACCACTAGTTTTCTTGCTTAAGAATCATGTATTCGTTAGTATGCTTTAGGACCTAGAAATGTACCCAAGTGCATATATTTTGTGTTTACTCCACCACATTATGGCTTCTATTTGGCATTTTTACTTCATTTATCATCCACATCATCCCCGCCACTTCAATCATCTATCGCTTTCTTTTATACACAATGTCTCTCACTCACCTAGTCCTTATACTGAACTTGATGCAAGCGCATCACCGAATGACTAAAAAAATACAATTTCTCTTTGTTATGAGTCCAAAGTGGGTGAGTTAGGAGGTTTAGACCAAGTCTCCAAGTTTAAAAGTTCAAATTGATGTCTTTTCCTCCAATTTTGTGTTCAAATGTCTTAAGGGTGAAAATAAAGGATTATGACTTAACAAGGTATTGTAAGGTTGTTTTATAGGTTAGGAAGCATGTGTGTGAAGTAATAGGTTAAGTAGGTGATACAAGAATCAATAAATGTGTACAAATGTTGTAAAGTTCCTATTTTGGCTAATGAAGGCACATAATGAGTTGTCATGATTCTTGAAGGGCAGTTATGCATCTAGAAGGTAAGATGGAAGTTCAAGAGTCACAAATGGTAGTTAGGAATCATAAAGAAGGAGTTACATGCATGGAAAATTTTGAATATAGGAAGATCATAGGTGAGTAGGAAGCTCATTCCTTAAATGGAGGAGGAAAATAAGGATGGAATGAAGAAGAATCAAACAATTTTGTATGAAGAAATACGGTGATGTATAGATAAGCACAATTTTTGTATGTTATCTTGCTTCTTTAGGAGTGATTCTAAGTTTTTGTTTAAGAAATGATGGTTCAAACTCTATAATGTTGGAAGAATCAATTGTATGATTGATAATAAGTTCTTGTTTGCATTATCTTAGCTTGGCACGATGATCTAATGCTTTGTTTAATGGGACTTAGCTCCAAACATGACCGCAGATCTCTTGAAAGGTAGAAAGGTGAGATTATTGTTTGATGCATGTGGTAATATGTGTGTAAGGACTGTGAATGTAGGTATTAACAAGATTTAGAGGTTAAAAGACTTCTTTTGCATGTTGATAATCACAAGTATAGGAAATCGTGATCTGCGTGTGTGAAAATTATATGACTGTTGCAAAAACCAAATCAACATAATTTTTATGTTTAACTCTAAATAAGCTTAAATTTGGACCACATGGGGATAACATCATTTTAAGTAGTTTTCCTTGATGATTAATAATTTTTCAGTTATGATGCATATTCCTAATTGGACCGAGGATGCATGTAAATTGTTTGACAAAATGTCTATTTCGTAAAGTGAGTATACCTCACATGTTTGGAGGGTTTAATTAATGAAATTTGGAGGGTATAATATTGACAACATTTTACAAGTGGGTTATTAATAGTTTTATGATTTGACTTATATGAAAATTTATGATAAAATCTCACAGATTGTTCTTAGGCTTGGGTTAAGATCCTCAAATGCAAAGTAATGGTAAAGTTGTTGCAATGAAACCTCTTGATGGTTGGATTACATGAATGAATGTGTATTTTATTTGCATTAGGATTGGGGGACTTTCATTTTGTTCACTACCGCATTCTACATGCTCCTTGCATTCTTCTTTTCTTCATTAAACCTGGATTTGAAACAAGACATAATTCTCCACACAAACACAAACACACATTTCCACACAACTAAACATCTTTCAAAAATCCAAAAATATATATATTCCAAAAATTTCAATAAACAACACTTGCCCATGGATGTTCTTCCACATTTTCTTCATTCATATTTCATTCCAATTCTTTGTTCAACTGCTACACATTTCATTTACAGTTTGTTCACATTCCATGTTTTGGTTTGTTTCACAGCTTTTGGTGCACACTTTGATCATCTTGTTGTCACATTTTTGAGTCAATAGTCTCTACTACAATTGTTTGAACTTGGTCTCTCCTTACTTGGTGAATTAAGAACGATTATCCTCTTTGAGATCCATGCACACTTACACACTTAACACCTTGTTTTGAAGACCCCATGACATTATTTGTTGATGTTTGTCAATGTCATCTCCACAATCACGTCCACTCCCTCTACCAAGCCACTAATAGTTCTAAACCCCTTGGAAAATTGAGAGAGTTGAATATCATGTGAAAAATAAATCAAAATATATTTCTAGATTTGGATCACCTGCAAGATGGATTGGTCAAATAATAACAACCGAATTGATGCTACTAAAATAAAATGGGCTTATGATGCCATCATTAAGAGAGGGACAATTGGTATCTTTCATTGAATAAAGTGGGTAAAACTCTTCAGATCTAAATCTAAACTAGCACACAAGCACACTTGAAAAATGTTAGTTATTTTTTGCGGTTAGGGGACATTCCTCGGTCTGATCCATAACCCTTTTAAGGAGGTAAAATAATACATTTTTATCAATGTAAAATGAAAAAATAATAAATGAAATGACAATTATACCTAACTTAGATCATACGGAGATCACAATTCAATCGCAATTGTGATTCCCGCCAGATCGGAATTTTACTAGAACAATGTTGGAGTTGTAGACACAAAATTTACGCACTTGGGTACATTTGTAGGTCCTAAAGAATATTAATGTATACATGATTCCTAAGCAAGAAAACTAGTGGTTGACAACTCCTTTTGGCTCTTTGATTTCTTTATCTCATGCACTTCACTAACTTTACCCATCTTACGGATTCTGACCATAGTTAACCGATTTATCTTTTGATGGTCTCGGACACTAGTGCCTAGTTATGACAGAAGTGCCCAAGTGCTTTTGTCCCTCTCTTTCTTCTTCTTACTCTTTTGGGTCCCTATCACTTATTGGTCACCTTTTAACACCTCGGTTCGCCTTTTAATTGTCAATTACAAAATTCAAATAAGGGAATCATATGTATACTTAGTTACTTCTTATAAATAAGGGGCTAAACATCATAAGCATTATTTATCACCACATAAGCTTGCACAAAGGCACAAGAGCACTACAAAGCATACATTAAAAACATCCATACAAGGGACAAGGGATGTAGTGATATGCATACATTGTATAGGAGGGGAGTTCATTCTATTCCATCACACACATTTTGCATATTGGGGACATCTAGATCTATCTCGCTATCATTGTGTAACTTGCACATGGGCGATTGTACGATAGAAAATCAACACGTGACCTTCTTCACACCTGACCTCTCGAGGTCGTGCTGAGATAGATGGTGTGGAATTGAAATGAGAGTGAAAGTGATGGCAATGACCAAGCTAATTGGGTAACCTTATGTCTTCGACACACAATAACAAAATCTGCGAATCTAAGGCAAAGAATGCTCTCCTAACCTGAAGGGGTGTGATGGTAGGGTCTAATATTATAGCTACTCGGAGACTCCAATCGATGTCTAGTTCAGCCGAGATTCTATTGATTGGTTGCAAAATACGTGGAAAGTAGCCTGCAGGTGCCTCGTATGGGTTTCCAGACAAGGTCATGGAAATTGAGACAAGAGATGCAGGAACTAAGGATGATTCTCTGGTTTTGTCCAAAAGTCTTGGTGTCTAATAATCTACCGCTATATTCAACAATGAAATTTGTGTGATAATATCGGTGGAAGTGATGAAGATATGAACACCTATGTGTGTAAGCTAGTGTTGAGATCTAATTGACTAGTAGGCTCATTGGGTCATGGGGACTGTGGGTCACAACCAAAGACTCGCTGAGGCCGAGGCCCTTATATGGTCATGCGCATGTAATCAAATCCTATTTCCAGAGTAGTCCAAAAGTCGTAGGCCTGATTAGTAGCTATGTTCAAGGTCTCTAACTATCTTATTTTCTTTGCGTATGTGGTGGGTGTGCGTAAGATTGTTAAGCACAAACTTGTGTCAATGTCAGTTATTAACTCTGGCCCATTGGGTTGTGGGACCAGAGGATCGCAACTAAAGGTCTTTTCCTATTGTGGACTGTTAATGGTCATGCAAGATGAACGGATTTTTTTGGTAAATAAACTATCTATCAAAGGAAATCTAAATTATATTTTTGGTATTTTCTCAATATATCAAGACAAAGCGATAAAACAAACTAATCTATAGAAATAAATATTTTTGTGCTTTTCTAACTGCTCAAACAATGCATCTAATCTAATAAACGATTTTAAAACAAATAATTGGCCGGATGTGCTAACTATCTATGCATATGTGAGAATATAACTCTAAAATCTACTCTAATTCAAATAAAATCTCTCCAACCCTACCTCGAGTGAAGAACAAATCATGACTCTAAAAGAGCTATTGCTCACCCACAACTTCCCCAGGTAATATTGGAATGAAAACTTCCTATTTATTTGATCTACTTGAAACTATCTCGATTTAATTAAAATAAACTTTTTTATTTACTCTATTTGATATGCAATTGATTTTTGACAAAACAAAGCAAACAAATACACAACTCTAACTCCGGAAGAGCAAGAGCTTTGGCAAATCAAGTAGTATGAATATCTGTCCCCTCAGTTCTTTCCTTTCTTTCTCTGAGTGTTCATGTGAGTCCAAGGATTTGGGAATGCAAAGAACAACAACAAGAGGATGGCACTTGAGCGATGGCAACTTGGAGGCAATCTGGACATAATGCAGGTAGAAGAAAGATAACACAAGAGATCTAAACTTGGTTGTGTAATTCCTAAAGCAAGATTATGGCAGCACAACAATGCAAGATACACAAAATTATTAGGCCCCTTTTGCTTGAATACAAGCATGGAATACATAGGAATGGAGGATAGAAGGTTACTTCATGCACAAGGCAATGAAGAGGCAGTTCTACTCATTAAATCTATTTAAAAATAGAAGGAAACCGAAGAACCAAGCAAATGAAGCTATTTTTAGCAAATTTGGCTCACGGATGCACTCAAAAGTAAACTTAAGTGAATCGTCGCATGTAATTTCTCGCATGAAGATTCTCAGAAAATTGATCAGATCTTTGCCACTGCCTTGGGCGCGGTTTGAAGATCGCCGCCCGCAGGGGCGGCGGTTTGTAAACCGCCGCCTGTAGGGCAAGCGTCCCCTAAGCACTAAAGGCAAAAACAAGCATAGAAAGAAGGGGGAAGCTGGAAAAATGTAAGGAAAAGATAAGTAAGGCTATCTAAGCTACAAATATATACTACGAATGGGTTTTTAGAGCTCAAACACCTTCTTGAAAGGATTTTGAATCATCACTGGGGACTTTTATAACCGTTTTCCCGCCCATATAGCACATGCAATTTTGGGTGCGTACATATTGCCCCCTCGGAGAAGCATCTTAGCCATGAAAGAGGCGTAAAACGTGGAGTTCGAGTATGGCATTCCCGAAATGGGGAGTTAGAAGCTATACAGAAATGCCCGTGTGTCGAAATCTTTCCATCCAAACTCCTGCTACCTGTAAGAGAAAAAGAAGACCCAAGTGCAAATAGATAAAATATTGAAAAATAAACACTAAATTAAAACGACAAGAGGACTTACCATTTATGCGGGGATGTAGAAATATACCTGCGCCAACGCTTCTAGCCCTGTAAACACATACACTCAAAACGCAGTTAGAAAGATCATATATATATATATCAAAACAAATTCATTTTCAAATTCACTTGCGCATACTGACTTGGTGATTTTTGAGCTCTGAGCCCACGGTGACCATTTTTCATTTTTGAGTATGGTTGAATTTGAATGGATTTGGGGATGGTATTTTATGTTAGGCTTGGCCCTTTACTGTTTGAATACTTTTGAGAAGAACTCCTAAGAAATTCGTAACTAAAGCAGTCATAAGGGGCCTCAAAAGGTGGATAGGTAGAGTGCCTTTATTGCTTAGTCTCCATTTTGTGAGGCATATATGATGTTTTGGTATTTTGTGCTCATTGCGAGCGTTTTTACCATGCCTAGCGCATGATGACATTGTATACAAACTTGATCCACTATGATATATACAGACTCTATTTTTGGTTCGGCATTCCATTATATCCGAGTTGACTCTCTTTGGCTTATCTCTCATGTGTACTCTAGATGTTTAGAATTTCCACTTTTCTATGCTTTTCAGAATGTATGCAATGGATGTGAAATGATAACAAAATGATTTCTTTTTGTATTTCATAATGTTGATATATGATGATGCAAACACAATGTGATCTTAAACTTAGTTTCTTTTGCAATCTTCGGTACTTCATATTTGTCTTGACAAAACGTGACGATATAGTGATACGATAAATAGATATGCTTGCCCCACTCCTAACCCCACACAACTAGTAAGATGTGAGGGCTCAACACCGAGAGTTAGAAAGGGCACAAGCCATTGAATGGTAGTGATGAGAGAAAGACAACGGTTTGACAGAACCAAATTGGGACACTACAACCTTACCCTACTCATGCTACCTCATAGTTTAGAATGTGAATTGCTTTGTAGTTTATCTAGACTTGGATCCGTAGATGGCCACTTGGTTGAAAAAATATGGTTTTTAGGGTTTTGAATTCTCTTGGAATTTTGAACATCTAATTCACTTTGTTTTGACTTAGGATTTCATAGTAATTGATTTAATTGTTTATGACTTTCAGATTTGTCAAAGAGACCCCCTAAACCTTGCCCCATGCTACTAGTAGGAAGCATGGGCTTATCACCATGGACAAGGCATAGGCGAGTAAGGGAATTTCCTTCCTTTCCCAACCCTACATCACTAGTAAGAGATGCAAGCTCAACACTGAAGGTTGGTAGGGCAAAGAAATGTGTAAAATAATTTTTTTGTTGATTTGCATTTGACTTACTTATTTGGGCAAAATGTTTAGAATGTTCTTATTTCCAAGGAGATGTACGTGGGATAGATGTGACACCATGAAGCTTCTAGAACATACCATGAACAAAAGACACCTATCCTAAGAAGAGACCAAAAGTAGAACCAAGTATGCAGGCCTTGGTATGATCACGGTCAAAAATTTGTCTTATCTTGCTTGAACTGATGAAATGATTCGAAATAATTGATGATACTATGAAGATTTGAAGAGATATGATCTGAATGTTTTGCCAATGTTTTCAGAAGTTTTTAGGAGTTGCTATAAGAATAAGTCCCTTGATCACAAATTTATGAAATGAACTGGCGAATGAAAATGTAATGTAGATGCGAAATGTACATATGAAAATGCAAGTGAAACTACATGTCATGATGTCTAAGGTGAAGAAAGTTGACAAATATTGAATTCTTCACCCCTAAAAGTACACAACGGAGAACCATTATCCTCAAAATTTCCATTCTCTTAACAAGGGCCTACCATTCTGGGTTTAAACTTACAACCCTTGCCTGGAAGTGTATATGTCCAATTATTAAAATCATTTTTCTGAAAGAGGTGTTCGTGCGCCTCTTTGTCACGTTCTTGAGACATGGTGTGTGGGTGAGCATGACTATGCTGCTCGGCCTTATCTCCTATGTGGAGCATTGTGTTTACTTGTAACTCTTGCTAAATGATGAGGCCTTGCCCCATGGATATGGAAAACTTAGTTTCACGCACATGGGTTGAAGCCAAGGTATATAATAGAATACCCCCAGAGATGATTTCTATGGGCATCATTTCAATCTCAAATTGCCCTTCTTCATTCATTAACTCTATCATGTTCACACCTAGATCTAGGTCGTCGGAGGGAAGAGATGTTAAACCGAGAAGACTAACCATTCCCGTGGTTCAAACATGAGGAAGATCAAATTATCACTCTCTAAGAGTTTCATAATTTCTCTTTGTGGTTTTAGTGGACACTGTTTCCACAGATATTGATTTACCCTTATCTATTTTTGCCACCTCAAATGTTTTTGGGTTAATGACTTCAACCTTTGGAACATCCGGGGTGACCCAAAATAACTTTTTGTTGGAGGTGGTTTGTTCAATTGGTTTGCAGGAAGTCCATACTCCGTATAGTCTCCTTTCTTCTTCTTGAGGTTTTCTAAGTGTATATCGAAGGGCTTAGGATCCCCTTTAGTGATGAAGACCTTCCCCAAATGGAGGAATCTAATCTCTTGGAATAGTGTAGAAGGAATAGCCTTCATTCGATGAATCTAAGGTCTTCCGAGGATCATGTTATAACTTGTTTCCCTTTCGATAATGTAAAATTCTGTCAAGATAGTTTTTGGACCAAGTGTGATTGGAAGAACTATGGTTCCAATTGAGGTCACTTTAAGATTGTTGTACCCTTGTAACGTGTTTCTTGTAGAGGAACAATTTGTCTCTCCATATCCCAACTTCTGCAAGAAAGAGAAAGGAACCACATTTACAGCAGCCCCGTCATCAATCATGGCTCTCTTAATGCAATTGTTATAAACCCAGACTTGTAAAAATAAGGTAGGATCACCTCTTTGGGCAATTTCAGCATCAGATGGCATCTTGTCTATATCGAAAACAAACCCAATATCCCTATCATTCTGTCCCGGAGGATGTATGTCAAAGTCAATATGATTTATTTGAGCACTAGGAGGTGGCATAACATGGATTAGATGACCAATACCTAGTGCATTGAGCAACACAGAGCGATGCACAGGTGAATTCTTCAGAAAATCTAGGAATGAAATGTGAGAAAAGGTCTTGTTCAAATCGATATTAAATCATAGGATCCTACTGGTTTTACAATTGTAGGAACATCATCCTATGGGAAAGAAAGGTCGGGTAGGGGTTATGAAGCGTACTCCTTCATCCGGGTTGTTGCATTAATTTCATGCTTAACCTCTAGCTCAACTAATCCCAATATTTTTGTGTTATCGTTTGAACTAAGGTTAGGAGTGACTCGAGAGTTATTAAAAGTTTAGGCTTCGTGGTCATTCTTTCTTATAGGAATGCCTTTGTTTGTGTTTTGTGAATTCACCTTGAAATTTTCAGGATGTGTAGGGAGTGGATCTCAAAATATGCTCACATTAGCGTTCTGAGGAGCTACATGTCATGTATAGTCAGATTGCGAGTTTGTTTCAGGATTTTCTAGGAACATATCTATAAAGAGTTACCTTTGGTTTTCAGGAAGTCTTTGCAGAAACTTGTTGCAATCACGACAAGTCCTATCATCATGACCCCAAACCTTATGGAAACCACAATATAGGTTAGGGTCGTAATCTCTTGGCCTTTGATAAGCGTCTTGTTGTTGTTGATTATAACTTTGGTTGTAATTTTGAAATTTATTTTTATAACCATGATTCATTGCCCCTTGGCCAGAGTTTTGATACTGGTTTGGGCTTTGGGTTTGATTTTGTTTTTGCAGTGGATGGTTTACATCAACCGTGTTGACAGAAGACATAGTGCTAGGGCCTCTTTGATTGCCCAAGTTGTTGTTATTGTTAGTGTTTCCATTGTTTGGAAAACCAACGTTCTTGGCTTGATCAGTAGCACCATTCATGGTAGCACCATGATTGCGATTCACATCCTTAGGTCCTTGGTTGTTAGCACCATTCTTTTGATAACTTGCATTATTTTGATTTGGGGATACCAATTTCCCATTGGGACCATAGGTCTTACGCCCACTTGTCTATAGATGCTTGGTCAATCCAAAGTGCTCCTTCCAAAACTTCCTCATAACTACGAAAAGGAAAATTTTGGACCTCTTCCTTAGTCTCTCGATTGAGTGAGTGAAGGAAAAGATCATGAAGTTGCATCTCTCGATCCATTTTGGGCACACTTGCGAGAGAATAAAGAACTTGGCACCATCTTTGGATGAAATGGGCAGAACAGATTCATTTTGCTCCTGTCTAATATGCAAGAACTCCCTAATCCCTGTATGCAACAACTTGTTCATGTCAAATGCTTTGATGAACTCGAGACAAGTTGTTTGAAGGAATGTATAGAAGCTTCTAGTATCCTATAATACCAATCCAATGCGATTCCTTTGAGATTATTTGGAAATATCTTAGCCACCACAACATCCCAAGGAAGCAATTCCCGATAACAGTAGTAGCGTAGGCCTTGATATGAGCATTTGGGTCTCCTTCTCCCTTAAATTTTGGAAGATCCAACAATGGGCATGGAAGTATGACACCACGCATGGTGAGGTCTAGAGGCTCCTTTAAGTACTCAACATATGTACCCATTGCGTAAGATTCCACCATTGAAGATCCTTGATAAGGAGGTAGAGGAGGAGTTGATAAGCTGCACTATAAACATTGACGAGAATGTATGGGGTCCCTTGATATGGCATGTAGGGAGCAGAAATGGTATATGGGTCCATCTAGGGAGTTTTTTGAATACATATGCATGTAAGGTGGGATAGCTCCAGGATATGGACTAGTGGGCGTAAAACCAGGAACGTCGCATTGCCTATTATGGTGGCATTTGAGAACACACTTCGGCTAACCCTTGCGTAGGATAAGCTTGTGAAGGATGAGGATGCATCCCTAGTGTGTCTAACCCTATGAGAAGATCACCTGGATTTGAATGAGCTGGATAACCTTGTTGTACATGATATTGAGTTAGTTTCTCATTGGAAGGGATGTATCCTTTCATTGTCAACTGGATACCCCATGTTCTTCCCTACTGCATGTGTTGGTTGTGAAGTCTAGGCACTTTCTAGTTCTCTAATCCTCCCCACTAAATTAGAAATGAGATCATTGGGAGAGGATTGAGTCCCTTGTTGGGGTGCTTGTGGCGTAGGGTTTGATTGAGTAGGCTCATGATACCTTGTCATGAATTGTTTAGTGTTATAATTCTTGTCTTCCTCAAAAGTAAGAATCTTAGGATAGGTATTCGAAATCTCAGAGGCTGAAGCCTTCATTCTATCCAAAGACTCATCTATCGATGAAGAGGATTAGTTATTCATGCAAATAGATCATCCTCTATTGATTACATGGAAATGTGAGGTCTTGACAAGACTCTATGGTAAGAACATGTTCCATTTGTGATAACAACATGGTTTACATCAGGTTGACTATATTGCATGTCTAATGGTTGATCAACCTCCTCCATCCTTACATAGCTAATGGGGTTTGAAGTGTAACTAGGGAGGTTTGGATGTTGCTTGTGTAATTATTGCCCCATCTCGAAAGAGAAGGGGATTGTTATGGTTGCACATTGGTGTAATATCTATCAGAGCCAAATGGCCCACCAAAATCTCTTCCAGACATATTTTAGAAAGTATAAAATACCTACCAAAATAGGGGAAGAAATGGAGAGGTGATGTAATAGCAATGAAATAAAAGGAAACAAGAAGGAATTAATCCTTCATGTCGGGTTCACCAATTTGTATGTATGACAGAAAATCAACACGTGACCTTCTTCACACCCGACCTCCCGAGATCATGTCGAGATAGCCGGTGTGGAATTGAAATGAGAGTGAAAGTGATGGAGATGACCAAACTAATTGGGCAACCTTATGTCTTCAACACACGATAACGGAATCTATGAATCTAAGGCAAAGAATGATCTCCTAACTTGAAGGGGTGTGATGGTAGGGTTTGATATTATAGCTACTCGGAGACTCCAATCGATGTCTAATTTAGCCGAGATTCTATTGATTGGTTGTAGAATACGTGGAAAGTAGCCTGCAGGTGCCTCGTATGGGTTTCCAGACAAGGTCATGGAAATTGAGACAAGAGATGTAGGAACTAAGGGTGATTCTCTGGTCTTGTCCAAAATTATTGGCCTAATCGGCTGCTATATTCAACAATGAAAGTTGTGTGATAATATCAGGTGGAAGCGGTGAAGATATGAACACCTATGTGCGTAAGCTAGTGTCGAGATCTAACCGGACTAGCAGTTCCGTTGGATTGCAGGGACTGTGGGTCACAACCAAAGACTCGTTGAGGCTGAGGCCCTTGTATGGTCATGCATGCAATCAAATCCTATTTCTAGGAGCAGTCCAAAAGTCGTAGGCCTGATTAGCAGCCATGTTCAAGGTCTCTAACTGTCTTATTTTCTTTGCGTATGTGGCGGGTGTGCGTAAGATTGTTAAGTGCAGACTTGTGTCAATGTTAGTTATTAACTCTAGTCCATTGGGTTATGGGACCAAAGGATTGCAACCATAGGTATTTTCTTCTGTGGACTATTGATGGTTATGCAAGATGAACGGATTGGTTTTTGGTAAATAAACTATCTATCAAAGGAAATCTAAATTATATTTTTGGTATTTTCTCAATATATCAAGACAAAACGATAAAACAAACTAATCTACAAAAATAAATATTTTTGTGTTTTTCTAACTGTTCGATACAATGCATATAATCTAATAAACGATTTTAAAACAAATAATTGGTGAATGTAGCTAGCTATCTCGTGCGAGATGTGAGAATCTAACTCAAAAATCTACTCTAATTCAAACAAAATCTCTCCAACCCTACCTCAGAAGTGAAGAACAAATCATGACTCTAAAAGAGCTATTGCTCACCCACAACTTCCCTGGTAATATTGGAATGAAAACTTCCTATTGATTTGATCTACTTGTAACTATCCGATTTAATTAAAACAAACTATTTTTTTCTACTCTATTTGATATGTAGTTGACAATTTGACAAAACAAAGCAAACAAATACACAACTCTAACCCGGAAGAGCAAGAGCTTTGTAAATCAGTAGTATGAATATCGGTCCCCTCGGTTCTTTCCTTTCTTTCTCTGAGTGTTCATGTGAGTCCAAGGATTTGCAAATGCAAAGAACAAAAACAAGAGGATGGCACTTGAGCGATGGCGGCTTGGAGGCAATCTGACATAATGCGGGTAGAAGAAAGATAACACAAGAGATCTAAACTTGGACGTGTAATTCCTAGCAAGATTATGGCAGCACAACAATGCAAGATACACAAAATTATTAGGCCCCTTTTGCTTAAATACAAGCATGGAATATATAGGAATGGAGGATAGAAGGTTACTTCATGCAGAAGGCAATGAAGAGGTAGTTCTACTAATTAAATCTATTTAAAAATAGTAGGAACAAGGAGAACCAAGAAAACAAAGATATTTTTAGAAAATTCGGCTCACAGATGCGCTAAAAAAGTAAACTTAAGTGAATCATCACATGTAATTTATCACATGAAGATTCTGGAAAAATCGATCAGGACCGTTGCCACACGCACAAGGCGCGGTTTCAGACCACCGCCCCACGCAGGGTGGTGGTTTGTGAATCGCCGCACGTGGTAGGGCGGCGGTCCCCAGATCAAGGCCAAAACAAGCACAGAAAGAAGGGGGAAGCTAGAAAAATACAAGGGAAAGATAAGTAAGGCTATCTAAGCTACAAATATATACTGCGAATGGGTTTTTGGACTTCGAACACCTTCTTGAAAGGATTTTGAATCATCACTGGGGACTTTTATAACCGTTTTCCCACCAATGTAGCACATGCAATTTTGGGTGCATACAACGACCTAGGGCATGGGACACAAATACACATACATATAAAGAACTACATGGAGTTTGAGATTTAATGCAAGCACTCGGTCAAAAGTTTAGTCTTTAGGTGACCGCATTTGGGATCGATTTCTAACTCCACATTTTACATATTTTTAATTATGTTTGATGTGGTTTGTGGAAAAGTGTAGGTAGTCATTTATTTTACAGGTTATAGGTGTGATCGAAACCCTAACAGTGAAACCGAAATGATAAAGAACGAGTAATAGAGAAGATCTTTCGACTAAGAAAAGACCAGATTCCAAACATCTCGAGAAAACACATGTGCCCGCATCATTCATTAGTTTCTCGGGCACTCCTATCCTCTTATGGGTGCTTATGTCCTATACATTCCTATGTTTTTGAACCCTCATTGAGCCTTTGCAACATTTTCTCCATCCTGTTACAACAAATACACAATCCCGATCATTTTCGTTACGCAGAATCACCGATTCATCATCCCTCTCTCATTTGCTCAAGGTTTTACATTGTTGAATGATCACTTTGCTTATACGTTATCTTTGTATTTAATCATATGAGTATCATGTGTTACAATGTAGACACAAAATCATGCACTTTAGGCATTATTTAGCCCGGTTTTATACTACTATTTAGAGGGTTCTCAAGTGAAGAAAGTACTAATTAATCCCACATTTGACCATCTTATTTTTATATTTTATTTTGTCATTCCCACATATTTTCTTACACATATCCACCTATTTTGCAAATTTCCCATCATTTTAGCCTAAACCGAGGAACCTAGGCCTATATTAGGGCGCCCGAGGTGCCCTATCCCCACAGGGTGCCCCGATCCATGTTCCACTTTCTCGCTTATTTTTGGGGTCATTTAATCCTTTTTTCATCCTTATATTTTTCCTAGTTGGCCATGTCAATGTTAATTATGAAATTAGAGTAATAGAACTATATAAATAAAAAGTTATGAGACCATAATGAGGGTCCTAACGTCACATACTACTATCACTCCATCTAGAGTTACATCCATTGCATCACTTGCATCCACATAGTGACATGCATCAAGGCTAGGAGATTTGCATCAACACACACAACATAGGGGAGGATTCTATTCTATTTCATCCACACATGCTATTACATTTTCTATAGTTATTATTGCTTGTTACTTCACAAAGTGCGACTAGCATAAGAGAACCTAGTGTTGAGTTATGGAGCTCAATTACTTCAGTTTAACATGTTATATTAAACTTGCTGGAAAATATAATAACCGACATCAGCTATGAATGGACCGACATAGGTCACATATGACCGATATCGGTCGGAAAGTAGGAATTGACATCGGTTAGGACTAACCGACATCGGTTTCTGTATGTGAGTATTTTATTTAACTAGTGGGAATTAGATTTAATTTTAGTATTAAAACAAATCTATTGATTGTAATTGCATGACTAAGTGCCCTAAGTTTGTATAAGGTATTTATAAGCTAGAAAGATAGGGTTAGATGAGAGAGTGAATGATTATTGTGAAAATAATTTTGAGAGAGAGAATTCTTGGAGAAGAAGGAGAAGCTAGAGAGAGAAAGTAATGTACATCGTGAGAGGTGTGGAAGATTGTAAATCTTCATTGTATATATTCTGAAAGATTTGGATAATAGATTGGCTTGTTTCTTGGTGGATGTAGCCCACACTAGGTGAACCACATTAAATTTGGTGTTGATTTATATCTCTTGTTTTGTATATTTATTTTGGTAGAATATCCGTTTTTATTACATGTATGCTTAGATCTGATATATTATCTATACAACCTTGTGCTAACCCCAACAACTGGTATTAGAGATTTGTTTGAGGGTTTTATGTGTTGACATATTTACTCACAAAGGGTTTTCTGATTGAGTGGGAGCTACAACAATGGAAGAAGAAAACAAATACAAGGTAGAGAAGTTTGACGACCAAAATTATCAATTATGGAAGATGTAGATTGAGGATTATCTGTATCAAAGAGATTTGTACTTACCGTTGGATGAAAAGTCTAGACCTACGAAGATGACTGATGAAGAATGGAAGATTCTTGACAGAAAGACTTTGGGATCTATAAGATTGAGCTTGACAACGCATCCGTGGCTTCCAATATTATAGAAGCGACATCTACGGTAGAGTTAATGAAATCTCTTGCTAATTTATATGAAAAACCTAGTGCTTCAAATAAAGTTTATTTGATGAAAAAACTATTTAGGTCCAAGATGCATGAAGGTGGATATGCATCTAGTCATTTGAATAATTTCCAATCTATTGTAAATCGGTTAAAATCGGTTGATATTTTGTTTGATGGTGAAGTGAAAGCACTCTTATTCTTATATTCTTTGCTTGATAGTTGGGATAACTTGGTAATGGTTATTAGTAATACAACATCTACTAATAATATTTTGAAGTTTGATGATGTGGTTAGTATAATCTTGAATGAAGAAATTCACAGAAAATATAGAGGAATCATCATTTGGGAATGCTTTGAATGTAGAAAGTAGAGGCAGGCGAAGGAGAGATCTAAGAGTAAGAATAATGGGAAATCAAATTCAAGGAATGGAAGATCTAAATCCAGAGGTAAGGGAATTACTTGTTGGAATTGTGGAAAGAAAGGACATGCAAAAAAATATTGTTGGTCAAAGGATAAAGAGAACCAACACCTAGACAAAGGTAAAGAGGCAAATATTATAGCAGAGGTAATGCAAGATGTTCTTATTCTTTCTTTGGATAATAGAATAAAATCATGAGTTTTAGATTCAGGAGCTTCTTTCCATGCAACTCCTAATAAGGGTTATTTCAGAAATTATGTCTAGGGAAATTTTGGGCATGTTTATTTGGGTAAAGGGGAAGTTCATATAAAATTGCATAATGGAAATACATGGGTATTAAAAGATGTGAAGCATGTACCAAGCCTCAAGAGGAATCTTATTTCTGCAGGGAAACTAGGTGAAGCTAGTTGCATGGTTACATTCACAACAGACTCTTGGAAAGTCACCAAGGGTGCTTTTGTTGTGGCAAGAGGAAAGAAGGTAGGAAGATTATATTTATATACCTATATTACTTGATTCATTTTCTCGTGTTATCTACTTCAAATTTAGATACATGCATGTGGCATAATCGGTTGGGCCATATGAGTAAAAAGGAATGTAAATCTTAAAGGTTAAGGGTAAGTTATTAGATTTGAAAGATTTAGATCTTAATTTTTGTGAGCATTTTGTCTTTGGAAAGAAAAAGAGAGTGAGATTTATCAAAGTTGGGGATACTAAGAAGGAGTAGAAATTGGAGCTTGTACACTCATATGTGGGGACCACCAGGTGTAGCTTTATGGAAGATCTCAGTATTATGTTACTTTCATTGATGATGCTACAAGAAAGGTATGGGTTTATTGTATTAAACATACATCTGATGTTTTTGAGACTTTTAAAAGATGGAAAGCCCTCGTTGAGAATGAATCAAATTCAAAGTTAAAGTGCCTTAGATCTGACAATGGTGGTGAATATTATAGCAAGACTTTCAATGATTATTGTTCAAGTGAATGAAATACATAGAGAAAAGATGGTTCCAAGAAAACCACAAGAGAATGGTGTTGTAGAAAGAATGAACAGACAATCATGGAATGTGTTAGAAATATGAGGACACATGTTGGATTGCCCTTGCAGTTTTGGGCAAAAGCAGCTGATATAATGATTTATTTGATTAACCATGGGCCTTCAAGTTCACTAGATGGAGGAATACCAGAGGAAGCTTGGACCGAAAAAGAGGTAGATATTTCTTTTCTTAAAGTTTTTGGTTCGAAGATTTTGTGCATATTGATAAGGAAAATAGGAAAAAGTTGGATGCAAAATCCAAGAGATGCACTTTTATTGGTTATGGATCTAGTGATTTCGATTCCATTTTTGGGATTTAGAGAATTCTAAAATTATTAGGAGTCGTGACATTGAATGGAATGAAAAGAGAATGTACATGGATCAAATTTTGGTACCCAAGGATGAACTAGTTGAGAAGTTTGTGAATGAAAATGAACTCTTAGATTTAAAACTCATACCTACAAGGTTACACAATAATCGATGTCGATTGACCGGCCCGACGACATCGATTAGGCTGAACCATGATCGATTCACGAAGAAGAGCAAACCGACATCGGTTAGCAAAATCGGCGTCGATCACTATCATAATTGGAAACAAATATCCAGGAGGTCCAAAATGAGCCTCTGGTACCCCAAACTCCTGTGAGAAGGTCACAAAGGGTAAGTAAACCTCCAAAAATATTTACACCTTCTCTATCTTATTTATTATTGACTGATAATGGTGAACCATAAAATTTGAAGAAGCAATGCAGATGAGACCCACGTACAGTGGGAGCATGGCATGGATGAGGAGATGGACTCCTTAGAACAAAACCAAACTTGGGATTTGGTTAAGTTGCCAACAAGTAAGAGGAAATTACAAAACAAGTGGGTTTACAGGATCAAGGAAGAAGAGGGTGGACATAAAAGGTACAAGGAAAGGCTTGTAGTAAAAGGATTTGCACAAAAATAGGTATTGACTTTGGTGAAATATTTTCTCTTGTTGTTAAAATGAATTCCATACGTATTGTATTGAGTTTAGTTGTAGTACATGATTTACATTTAGAGCAACTAGATGTGAAGATGAATTTCCTTCATGGTGATTTGGATGAAAATATTTATATGTAACATTACTTGGGTACGAAGTTAATGGTAAGGAGAAATTAGTGTGCAAGTTGAAAAAGAGCCTATATGGACTCAAGGAAGCTACAAGGAAATGATACATGAGGTTTGATAGTTTTATGCATAAACATGGTTACTTGAGATGTGAATCGACCATTATGTTTATTTCAAGAAGCTTGAAAATGGGAGCTATATTATTTTGGTATTGTATGTGGATGATATGCTTATTGTAGGATCTAGTATACGGACATTGGTGAGCTTAAAGGAAAGCTAGTTCACACATTTTATATGAAGGATTCAGGAGTCAGTAAAAAGAATGCTTGGCATGTAAATACATAGAGACAAAAAGAACAAGAAATTGTATTTGTCTCAAGAGGATTATATCCACAAGGTGTTAGAACGGTTTAAAATGTAGAATTCAAAACTGTAAGTACACCTATGGTCTGGAAACTTCAAATTGAGAAAATATCAATGTCCTACATCACATGAGGAGGTCAAATACATGACACAAGTGCCATATGCTTCAACACTTAGGAGTTTCATTTATGTTATGGTTTGTACTAGACCAAACATTACACAGGTAGTGGGAGTTGTGAATATATTTGTGGCTAAGCCAGTAAATAACATTTGAAAGCAGTCCAATGGATACTCAAGTATTTGAGAGGGACATCTAGCATGCAGTTATGCTATGAGGTTTAGATATTTCTTTATGTGGCTATGTTGATTCGGATATGGTGGAGATCTAGATGGTAGAAGGATCACCACTTGGATATATTTTTACACTAGGTGGGACGATAGTTAGTTGGATTTTGAGATTACATAAGGTTATGGCTTTGTCTACTATAGAGGCAGAGTATGTTGTAGCTACAAAGGCTAGCAAAGAGATGATATGGATGAGCAAGTTCATGGAAGAGTTGGGAAAGGAGCAAGATGATTGCAAATTGTTTAGTGACAATCAGTGCAATTCATTTGGCAAAGAACTCAGCGTTTCATTCTAGAATGAAACACATTTAGTTGAGGTATCACTTCATACAATAGGTATTGGAGGATGGGCAACTGAAATTGGAGAAGATTCATACAAGTGAAAACCCTGCGGATATGCTAACGAAGCCATTAGCAAAAGAGAAGTTGGAGCTACACTCCACTTCTATTGGTCTTCGAGTTTGAGACTTGAAGAGGAAGAAACAAAGCTAAGGAAAGGATCCAAGAATGACATTGTACATGGGTATAGTGCAATAATTTATCTCTAAGTGGGAGATTGTTGAGTTGTGGATCTCAATTACTTCAGTTTAGCATGCTATATTAAACTTGCTGGAAAATACAGTAACCGACATCAGTTATGAAGGGACCGGCATCGGTCAGGCAAGTAAAAACCAACATCGATTAAAGCTAACCGGCATCGGTTACCCTATATGCACGAGTGTTTTATTTAACTCACGAGAATTAGATCTAATTTTAGTATTAAAATGATCTATTGATTGTTATTGCATGGCTAAGTGCCCTAATTTTTATAAGGTATTTATAAGCTAGAAAGCTAAGGTTAGATGAGATAGTGAATGATTATTGTGAAAATAATTGTGAGAGAGAGAATTCTTGGAGAAGAATGAGAAGTTAGAGAGAAGGAAAGTACTATACATCATGAGAGGTGTGGAATATTGTAAATCTTCATTAGATATCTTCTAAAAGCTTTGGATAATAGATTGGCTTGTTTCTTGGTGGATGTAGCCCACACTAGGTGAACCATGTTAAATCTGGTGTTGATTTATATCTCTTGTTTTGAATATTTATTCTGGTAGAATATCGCTTTTATTGCATGTATGCTTAGATCTAATATATTATCTATACAACCTTATGCTAACCCCAACACCTAGGGCACAACATGCACACACACACACACACCAAAACTACATCCGGGTTTGAAATGTAGTACAACACTCAGATAAGACCACTAGTTTGGCAACTGAGGTCAATATGGCCCATTCATTTGCATCTTTTATTTTTCTTAGGGTTTTGATACTTCTTTCTTGCAGGTCATCACTTCATTATTCAACACATTCGGCGTAGCTCAACAGATCTAATGTGACAGATAGAGAACACTTCAAAATACCTTGCGACCATGTAAAAATCAGATTCAAAGCTTTTACGAAATCGGGTGCCTAATCATGAGACTAGGGCACCCCGAGGGTCCCAGATACCTTCCCATGCACCTTAATCTGCTCGAGATCCTCTAAATCTAGCCTTTTCAGGACTTCTAGGTGTTCGTTCCTACTTATGGATTTTGATATCGGAATCGTGACAATCTCCTTTAATTAGCTAATCCATTCTTCTTTTCTTCCTTACATATTTAGGGTTTTATTTCACTTAGTATAATTATTTACAATTATTCCATACTATTTTAGTGCATTCATACAACATTTTAGTCCTCCTATATTAGATTAACTAGTGGTTATACTTCCATAATATTAGATCTATTTTTAGTTAATCATACAAAGTAAGTTACTCCGGAAGAAAATTTAATTGAAATTAGCTTAAATCATTTGGTGAACCCCAACTCATGATCGACCACTCGGATCCTTATTTTTCCTATTTTATCAGATTTTTCTTTCCATCTATTATCTATCATACATTTGATCTACCTAGTTCTTCCTAGGATTCACCCTTACTCATATCCTTGCAGTCACTCTCTAGGGATCTTATTTTGTAAATTACCTTTTCTTTCATATAATGGCCTCTAAAGTTCCTCAAGTCTCCATTTATCAATTACTTCAAAAGCACCCAGTTTACAAAGATGCTCTCAAAAAATCCATACATACAATGTACCTCCCTCACGATACGCCACCTTCACAAGTAAGTGTAATTTTCAATCGTATCTTTGACCCCCTCTTAGTCCTGATAACACAACCAATCAATCCATCTTCAAGTCAATTCAAGCTTTACACCTCTTTTTCAAGATAAATTTCAAGCTATGGAAACCACAATTACATCCCTCGTAGCTGAAATCCAACATCTCGAGGATGTTTCTCATGCTCATGTTAGTTCTTCTTTTACACCTCATCCTGATCTCATTTCTACTACATGTGCTCATATAAGAAAGGTCAAGATCTTACCATAACTCGATTTAATAAAATTTGAATGCAAAGATCTACTATAAATGATGTAAAATGGCAAACAAATGTCAAACAATTTATTTAAATTTAAATATGAAAGGAAATGAGAGGGGTAAGGTATTTATATTATTTTTTCTTATCCTCGAAGTGAGTCTAAACTAGAAAATATGATGAAACAGAAACACAGACCATCACAATGAACCTCTTAAAAATGCAGCAGAGGTGGTGATTAAGCTAAAATGGAAAATAACAACATATCGTAATTTAATCTAGATGTTATGGAAAGCAACAAATGATAGCTAAATAAATAAATAAAGTGACCCAAACAACTAAGTAAATAGAAATGTGAAATACTAATGACAAGGAGGGTTAGAAATAACTTAGCTTATTCACTATTTGAGGAAACTGTCGGATGAATAAAATGTAGGAACAAAATGCGTGTGGAGGCCTGCAAAAGTGTAGATCCGAGCTATCTAAGTAGACTAGGGCACCTTGACAAGGATAAGGGTGTTTGGGGAGCCCTGTGGTTTGAAATCTATGCACCTTGTCTCTGTAGGAGGTCTAAAACCAAACTTGGAGGGTCACTAGATGATTTGAAGCCTTCACCGCATGTCGCATGTGTTTTGTTGCACTATGTCGGATGTCATTGATAATCAATGATGAAGAAGAGACTGTAAAACCCCAAAGCAAGCATTAAAACCCTAAATACAAATAAATATGCATATGAAGGGGTCAAAATTTCCTCAACGGCCATAATAATGGAATTACTAACTGAGCGTTGCACTACATTTTAGACCCAAATGTAGTTCTAGGTGTGTGTGTGAAATTCATGCCCTAGGTGCTCTTGTGCCAGTCACACTTTTGAAGTAGCGAGAATTCACTAAATGTAGAAATGTAATAAAATAGTGGATGGAATAGAATAAACTTCCCTCCTATGCAGTGTGATGTAGATGAACCAACCTTGTCCCTTGTGATGGAGCTAGATGGATGTAAATGAACTCTAGATGCCTTAGATGGAATGTAACCTTAGGTGATGATAGTAGTGCCTAGTGCTTGGTCCCTCATTATGGTCTCATAACTTTATATTTATATGGTTCTCTTGTTCTAATTTCATAATTAACCCTAAAAAGGCCGACCACTAAAAATATGGAAAGCCCAAACGGCTAGAAAGTGCCCAAAAGATGGAGGTAAAGTAGGAAAAGGATTAGGGCACCCGAATAGGACTAGGGCATCTAAAGTGCCCCAGTGAGAGGGGTAGAATGACGTAAAATGACAAAAATAGACTGGGCAAGTATGTGTTGAAGGTCAAAATGACAATAGAAAGCAAAGTAAAATGGCCAAAGGACATGGGTTAATTAGTACTTTCTTCACTCAAAAACCATATGAATAGTAGTATGAGACCAGGACTAAATAATACCCAAAGTGTGTGATTTTTTGTCTACATTTTCCCCACTTTATGTTGGTGAGCAAAACACTTGGTAACATAAAGTAGATAGAGATGCATACATGATGTCCATGTAGAGTGATGTAGAAAGTGTACCAAAGGACTAGACAAAGCGTGGAGTGACAAAAAGATGGAGCGTGGAGACTAAAGATGTAAAAGAGAAAAAGTGATGAGAGTGAACCTAGGGTGAAAATGTGTGTGTAGTTGCCGATGTGTGTGATGTACCTGCATGTTAGTATGAGGTGTGTGTTGCCACAAAATGTTGTTGTTAAGGCCGTTGTTGTTATTGTTTTTAACTTCTTGTTTCTCATACGGTCGGACCTACAAGGAGAAGATGATCAAGTAGTCAAATACACATGTATATGTATGTAAAAACGCATGTATATAGTAATGAAAAGACTAAAATAAAGTATGAAAATGTAAAAGGAACATGTGCACCTAATCCGTGATGAGAGAAAGGGTGTAGAGAGGATATCTTGTACTGCAATTTTTTTGGGCGATCTCACGCCACCACTGACCAAAGAAGTGTAGGGAGAAAGTTGCATTATTCTCCAACATGTAATTGCTTCCTTGAAGATGTATGAAGAGATCTTTATACTGCTTGGTTTTTTGGGCAATCCGATGCCACTGGCTGAAGTAGTGTAGAGAGGAAATCCACTTGTATCCTATAACTTGTAACTTCTCCCTAGAATGCTAAGGAAAACCCGTCTATAAAATACGATGTGTACGGGTTCATAGACTAGTCTAAACCCAATTGTTGGATAACCCACAATGTTAAGGATGGAAAGTGAATGGAACTGTACTAGTAGAAAGTGTTGAATAATGTGTAAAACCCCAAATGATGCCCCCTATTTGGGGCGCATGCGACATCGTTGATAGGAGAATGTGGCCCCAAAAGAGGACCAACCACATAAACTATGCCCTACAGGGGGAAGGGAATGCTTAGTAGAAACCAAGGTGCACATAAACAAGTGGCTAGAAAACAAGTGTTAGTACGAATAAGCATGCATTAAAAAAGACAAGTGTACACTATGCAAATAATGTAGAAGCTAGAAAGTAAGTAAACATGCAAGAAGACAATCATAGACCACCAAAGTGGGTTACAAACATGGGACATCACTCATGATGTTCGCAAGACACTTAAGGCCATAATGGCTGCATATAAACAACAAGTGTGCACACCAAACAAAGGGAAATTCCTACATACAAGAAAAAACAAGAGATAAACAATAGTAGGCAAATAACATATAGCCATGAAGCAAATAATCCTACAAAATAAATGTTGCACATGAAGCACCCATTAGCATGTTAGAAAGATAACCCATATGTCAAAAGCGTGTATAACCAAGTAATGAAAAGTGTTAAGTATAAAATGAAACAATAGAACATATAAGATACGAATGTGGATGCCCTCAATAAACCATTGTAGGAGTGGTAGAGAGGAGAGCATCCATGTTGTGTGTAAGATACCTGTATCTATGATCACAACTAGAGAAAGACATGAACACACATGTGTGGATGGTAAAGATAATGACATATAAGAGATCTATCTAGCATGTGTAATAAAGCGAACATGACAAGAAAATGCAAGCAAAAGTAAAAGCAACCAAGATATGCAACATGTTGGATGGATGGAATGGAATGCAAGATGGATGATAGGAGCCACATGTCCCCTAGTGA
The DNA here is from genome assembly GCA_018340775.1 of Taxus wallichiana var. yunnanensis. NCBI lineage: Eukaryota > Viridiplantae > Streptophyta > Pinopsida > Cupressales > Taxaceae > Taxus > Taxus wallichiana. The sequence continues at coordinate 337,452,280 of CM031242.1, forward strand.
ATGGAATTGTATGCAATGAGGTTCATTTAGTTTTCCCCTCAGTAGTCAAGAATGAACCATAAACGAGAGTGCATCATTGAGAAATGGTCAAGTGTGTATTGTGTCTAACATGTTGTGATGAGTGTGTATGTGTGTTGATGATATGTGACCTAGATGATGAAGTGTGTGTGTGACCCTATAACCAAAGCATATATCATGACAAGATGATCAAAGGAGTGATGATGTAGCCTAAATTGTATATCACTACAAGATGAATAGAGGGAGTGGTGATGTAGCCTAAAGCATATACCACTACAAGATGAAGGAATAGGTGACCATTTAGCCTATAGTGTATGTCACTAACCTAGTAATGTCACATGATAGAAGGTTAAATGATGAACGTGTGAGTATGATAAGGTCCATTTGATTTGTAAACCCTCAACAATCAAGTATGGACCGAGGAACTAGAGTGTGTCATAGGGTAGTTAGTGTAGTGCGTAGAAGAAGATGTAGTATATGTAATGATGATGATAGACGACCATATGATGTGTAAAAATGTGTAATATGCGATGTGTAGAATGTAATGCCAGATGTGTAGATAGCCTAATAATGTAGTATGTAGGATGAGTAGGATGTAATGCTAGACTCAGTAGACAATAGAAGTGTGACACATGTATGATGAAGACTAATATGATATATGATGTATAGATGCACAAATGTCCAAATATAGATGATATAGACTAAATGTAGAATGTAGAATGCAAGACGTATGTGGGGTTCATGTGAAGAAACATAGTATATAATACCTATGGTGTAGTGTGTGGGTTCATGTGAAGTATGCCCTCAATAGTCAAGTGTGAACCAAAGCACAAGAGTGTGTCATCGGGTAATGGTCGACACTAAAATGTGTGATGATTATGCCTATGTGAGGATATTGATGTATGATAATGTAGATATAAGAGATGTTGTAATGCTAATATGAGAGGGGGAATGTGTGAATGTTATGCCCCCAAGTATGTGCAGATGAAGAATGTAATCATGTAATGTCATCTAAAATATCATCACTTTCGGGTCATAGTTGAATGGATAAGCATTGGTGACTTGGTAAGAAATTGTGTTTGGTTGATCACGTAATGAGCCATTGAGGCGTAAGTTATACATACCCATGGCATATTCCTCATCGGTAAATGGAGGAAGTGGAAAACTATGTGCATACCAACGAGCAAGATTTTCATATAGCCAAGAAAGGAACTATTATAAATAAAGACATGACCAAAAGGCATGGGGAAATAAATGTCTATATGATGAGGATCAAGAGTTCCCCTAATGTAATCAAGCATGATTTCCTAATGTAAGTGGTGCAGATTGAGGATCGTGTGTGAGAAAGACCGCATAAGGTGAAAGACATGGAGGCCATAAGCGGTAGTGATGCGAACAAACCCATAATAAAGATGAGAAGCGTATGGTGTAGGATAGAGGTCCTCAAAAGCAAAGCCTAATCGAGCCAAACCCTCATGTGTACATATAGTGTCATCGCATGTAGGATCAAATGGAATATGTTCCCAATATGAATCATTCATGAAGAGTGTGCAAGTAAATGGTGGGTGTGCTAATGTAGGTGGTACATGTGAAGGTGTAGGTGATAGAGCAACATCCATAGACTAGATAGGCCCCTGATAAGGAATCATAATAGTAGTAGTAGTATGTAGCATGTAGAAGAAATTACATCTATCATAAAAATGGCATCCTCAAGTGGTGGCAAGTGAGGTGGTTCATCCATAGGTTGAGGATCATCTGTAGTATCAGTGCGTGGAATAGGAAGACTAGTATTAGGAGCTCAGTCACAATATTGGAATGGATCGTGGTCACGAAAAATAATATACTCAATGCCTTCATGTAAGAATTTAACACAATGATGTACAATAGAGGTGATGACCTACATGGCATGGAGCCATGGCCTACCAGCAAAAAAGTTGTAGGAGACTGGAAATCAATGACGAAAAACACATATGTTGAAATTTTTGGCCCTACAAAGTGATAGGTAGTGTAATGTGACCAACACATGGACAAACAAAACCATCATAAGCACACAATGAAAGACAAGATGGACTAACATCATGAGCGAGAAAAGACCTAGGACTTCAAGGAATGACATGGGACACAAGTTGAGCTCAGATCCATTATCAATTAAAGTGCATTTGATACCCAAATTGTTAATGCGACACATGATATGCAAAGGTGGGTCATTGTCAAAAGTATGAACATTAGTGGGAGGATTAGACTTGAATGTTATGTGTTGAGAAAATGCATCAACAAATGTTTGATAGACCGATTCAAGATGCATATCAGCATGAATACAAGTAGTAGCAAGAAGATGTTGGACTCTATGCCTTAGATTAGGATTTGCAAGAAAATAATCATTGATTGAGATACTCATGATGACTAAACCCTAGGATGATAAGAAATGAATGAAGATCCTATAAACATGAAGATCGAGTCGGGTTCACCAAAATGATTAAACTAAAATGGAAAATAACATCCTATTATAGTTTAATCTAGATGTTATGCAAAGTAGTAAATGGTAGATAAATAAATAAAGAAAGTACCCAAGTGACTTAAGTAATTAGAAATGTGAAACCCTAATGAACAAAGAGGGTTAGGAAGAGCTTAGTTGATTCGATGATTATTTGGGGCCGTGTCACAAAAAGGACTGGATGAACAGAATGTAGGAACAACTCGTATGCGAGGCCCAATAAAGTGAAAATATGAGCTATCTAAGTATCTTGAGGTGCCCGAGGAAGGATAAGGGTGCACAGGGCACCTTGGTCTAAAATATGGGTGCCTGGTCTCGAAATTTGAGCACCCTATTCTCGTGTAGGATGTCATGAAACCAAACTTGCAAGGTCATTATATATCTCAAGCCTTCACTACCTATCACATGTGTTTTCGATGCACCGTGTCGATGTTGATGATAATCAGTGATGAAGAAGAGACTCAGAAACCCCAAACCAAGCATCAAAACCCTAAAAAAAATAAAGATGCATATAAAGGGGTCATATTTTCCTCTATGGCCACAATGGTGGACTTACTAACTAAGTGTTGCACTATATTTCATACCCAAATGTAGTTCTAGGTATGTGTGTGAAAATCGTGCCTAGGTGCTCTTGTGCTAGTCACACTTTGTGAAGTAATGAGCAATAACTAGATGTAGAAATGTAATAAAATGGTGGATGGAATAGAATAAACTTCCCTCATATGTAGTGTGATGCAGATGAACCAACCTTGTCCCTTGTGATGGAGCTAGATGGATGAATGAGCTCTAGATGCCTTATGGATGCAACCTTAGGTGATGATAATAGTGCCTAGTGCTTGGTCCCTCATTATAGTCTCATAACTTTATATTTATATGGTTATCTTGTTCTAATTTCGTAATTAACCCCGAAAAGGCCGACCACTAAAAATATGAAAAAGCCCAAATGGCTATAAAGTGCCCAAAAGATGGAGGTAAAGTAGGAAAAGGCTCAGGGTGCCTTGAATGGGACCAGACGGGTTAGGCGCCCAAGTCGAGGTAGAATGACGTAAAACAACAAAAAAAATTTAGGCAAATATGTGTTGAAGGTCAACAATGATGACATAAAGCAAAGTAAAATGACCAAAAGACATGGGTTAATTAGTACTTTCTTCACTAAAAACCATATGAATAGTAGTATGAGACCGGGACTAAATAATACCCAAAGTGCGTGATTTTGTTTCTAAAAGTGGAAATGGCTAGACATGGGCACCTAGAGTAGGACAGGGGCACCTACGGGCACCTGGGACCTTTGTGGAGGCGCCGGAGTCTCGCGAAGAGGTAGGAACCTAGTTACGGTATGTATGGTCATTAGGGATTCACACTTGTTCACCTTTTTCTCCTGTATGTCACACTTGGATCATTGTGGTACTTGTAAACCTATACACAAATATCCTCCAAACCCTAAAAAGACATCAAATCCTGAAAAATAAAGATGCAAAATGAGGGGTCAGACTATCCTCAACTATCACAATGGTAAAATTATGAATGAGCATTAACCAACATCTCGGACTCCAATGTAGTTCTATATTCTTATGTGTGCAATAGTGATCCTAGGTCACCCTCGCACCAATGATGCCAAGATAGTGGGTGATAGCTAGATAAAATGTAAATGTGTGGATGGAATAGAATGAACTCCCCTTCTTATGCAGTGTGTATTTAGAATAATGTGCACGTATACAGTCCCTTGAGATATGTAGATAGATAGCCCTTGATAATAATTGTCCGCCCTTATAATGATATGTATGTTGTGTTTATATATGGATCTCTTGCTTGAATTTCGCCACTAATGACTCGACATGCCGACTAGTACTTCGGGATAAGAGTGGGAAAACTGAAAAGGCCAACCACATATATAAAAAAATGTAACCAAGAATAAAGAGGACACTCGACACCTAGGATGGACAGAACGTCTAGCGCTAGTGTCCACTCCCAGCGTTGGTGTCCAAAGATAACCGATGATAAATGTGTGAAGATTGACGACAGGGGTCCTTGTGACCTCACCGAAATATGTGTATGAGTGACAAGTATGAAAGATAAAAGCAATACAAACAGATGGATTGTAGAATGGGTCACCAGTGAATACTTTTCTTACACAAGATCCATATATAAAATAGCACACTTGGAGGTATAGTAAATAGTAGTAAGTGTATAATTTTGTTGTTGAGTAAAAGCTCGATGAATATAAAGTATATAAAGATGCATACTTGAGAGAAGTCCTGGAGAAGCCCATGTTATAGAAGTATGTGTAAATTTTGTAAAAGTATGTGCAAAATAAAAACATATAGTGTGGCGGACCATGGATCATCGTGTCAATCCATGTGACATAACGAGAGATATAGGACCGTTATGAGGAGCACTAAGCAGGATTGATGGCTTCAATATCGAATGATTGAAGATTTTGATTTTTTCGCTTATGGAAATGTTTTGGGGTAGGGAGTGATCAGTTCCCAACCTAATTTTGTGTGTGTGAAAATTTGAGGATTTGGGAATTCTGCCAGTGTAGGGAGAGAGGTCTAGTTTTACTCTCCAACTTTAACTACATCCTCAAAAGGTCTAGCCACTATAGATGAACAAAGACTCGATTTTGTTTATTTGGTCCATTTTGATTAAAAGTGAACAACCCATATAGGAGCAATATAGGAAAGGAAATGACGTCTCATTACCCCCACTCCATGGGTGTCGCCGTAATGTGTATGTGATGGCTTCCATGTTAGGTCATTTGGAAGCAGTCACAAAAATGTAGAATAACTTCCCATGTTAGGTCATCTGGGAAAGTAGTGATATAAATCCCAAGTTAGGTCATCTGGGAGGATAAATACGTTGTGTTCGTGTCGATTGATTGATGTGATTTGAATAGTAAAATATTTGTGTTATCGAGATTTGAATGTGTGTGATTGATTGATCGATTACTCATGGAGAGATTTTATGCTTATTGCCCCCATATTAGGTCATTAGGGGAATCACTAGAAAATGATGTGAAATGTCACCTAATATACAAGATTTTTTTATAATGATGGGTTAAAATGTAAAAATGATCATGTAATGGTGTGAGGGGGATTATAGGATGCCCCAATTATATGCCCCCACTTTTGGTGAAAGGGGGAGTGATGATGAGAATGAACACTGAGCTGAAAGGAAGTGTGTAATGTTGTAATAGTGAATGTATGATAGATATCACAAAAGTGTGTGTTTAGTGAGTGTAAACGATGTGAAGGATGAATTTAGTATGTATGGAATGTATACGATATGATAGTAAGTGGAATTCTGAAAAGAACATCATGACCATGATAGGAATCAGAGTAAGGATGCTCAAGATATGATTGAAATCATGCAATGTGTATTAGTTAAGAGAATGAGCGCAAATAATGACTATAGTAAGGTAGGTAATGGAAAGTCATCTTTGTTAGTGCGAAATCACGGACACCCTTGGATGTTGATCGATTTCTAGGTTGATCAAACTAATATCCAAAGGTGATTGCATAACATTGAATCCTTTCTCCAAGTGTGGGACTTGAAGAGTGAGAAAGGAATCTCCAGAGAAAGGCTGGTTCCTATTCCTCTGTTCAGGTGCACACGAAATATGCAGAGGGTTTTCTCAAAATCTAATCTAATCCAAGGAGACAAGGTAAGAAGATGCATAAAATAAATCTAAGCTAATAGAGGTGATGCACCGAGGAATGAAGAACATATGCTTTGCCAAATTAAACACAGACCATGTAGATATAACACAACACCATGCACAGATAGCAAAAATGCAATGAAAGATCAAGAATGACAGTAATAAATATGTAAGAGGGTTTAGAAGCAACCACAGACACATATATATTGCTCAAGGATCGATTCAATACATCAGCAATGGCCAAAAGGCAAAAACGGTGTTACGGTCTATATGGGAGGTTTGAAAACTCCACAAATCTTCTTATGAACAGGAGAGAAGGGAGGGTGCAAAGCGTAAAATGTCCAAAAAGAAAGAAACCCTCCTTACAATTTATAGGAAGAATGAGAGAGAAAAGAGAGAGGAATTCAAATCGCCCCAACCACCTCTAGGTTGCATTTAATTCGTCCATCATGGCGAGAAGCGGCGGGTTCGCAAAGCGCGGTTCGCCTAATGTATTGGCGGTCAGTTTCTGCCGTGCATTAAAGTGGTTGTTGAAGCATTACCTCTCATGTTATTTCGTGCCAGAGGTGTTTCTCAATTTTCTCCTCCGACTACACCAAAATGCAAGATTGACCACAGAAACGTGTAGAGAATTTCAGCAGCTTTTTGCTGATATCAAGAACGTGCAAATCCGAGCTCTGGATCGAAAGATATGTCGATCTAAAGATTTAGGGCACGAACAGCAAAAACGGATTTTGAAATATTTTCCCGCGCACCGCCACTTGGACGCCACGTGGCATGCTCTGATTCACCGAATAATTCTCTCTCCTCTACTTTTCTAATGGGGCCGTCTCTTGAATTTTGACTTTTGGTGCTCTTGGAATATTTTCCACATTTTTCCCGCCCGCCACTAGGGATACGTGGCATGCATTGGTTGGTTCACGAACCTATCGGGTCTTCCTTCTTTTTACCCCTTTTGGCTTAGATTTGGCCAAACTTTCCAACTCCTCCCCGAGCTCCGCACTTCTATGCTCCATTAGACACGTGTCCAATTTCTATTGCTCGGGCCAGCTTCAAACCTTGCCTTTTGACCTTTTGGCTTCTCCTCGATGACACGTGGCAATTTCTCAATGGTTCTGCCTGCCGCGGTCTTCCGCGTGCTTCAAGGCCCATTCGTCCTGACGTCCCATTTTGATTTTGGACCTTTTGGGACAATTTCGCCGGTTCGGTTCGGGTATTTCTAGCCCGCTTGTCCCACTTTGATTGGACCGACTTGACTCTTTTCGGCCGGTTCGGGTCCTTTTGTCCTGCTAGCGTCCCGAATCGCCTCTCGCAGTTAGTCGATTCTCTCTCGGTCGAACCGGCATTTCGCGCTGCTGCGCGTACTTTCGTCCCACTTGTCCCAAATGCTTAGTGGGCCGATTGGACTCATTTCAGCCGGTTCGGGCGGTTCGCGTACCTTTGTCCCATTTGTCCCACCTTGTCTTTGGACTAGGACTTAGCCGATTTTCACAATTTTTCTCGCCCAAACTACTTGCTTTCGCAACCTTCTCCGAACTTTCTCAAAGCTCGCTCCTTCCTTCTTCGGCCCAGGGAGTTTAGAAAGATTCTGAAGGGACCCTAGAAACCTGATTTTGCTCAATCACCATTTTCTTGGAATTTGGACATCTGATGCATGTTATCAAATTTACCCCGGGGTGAATTTTGGATAACAATTTGGCGACTCAATGGGATCATCTCGCTCTAGATGAAAAGGCCAGGCCTTACAAGCCATCCATTGGGCATGGAGTCATCAAATATTCTCGTTAGAATCCAAACCGACTCAGAATGTGCGAGGAGGAAGATGGAAAGAGACTTGATTTTGCAAAGACATGCATCATCTCCATGGACACAAGTGTGCAGGGCACTTAGGGAAAACAAAACTAATCTACAAAGAAACAATGTGCACAAGCACTTGAGGAAAGAAAATCTAATGTAGTATTTACAGGATGTAGTAAACCTCCCTCTGAAGCAACGCTTGAGATAGATTCCATTTACTGGAATCTGCAGTTCTTCACCATCCAATGAGGCCAATTGGAAAGCATTGTTGTTCTTGCACTTTGTGACCATGTATGGGCCACTCCAAATGGCATCAAATTTTGAATGCCTTCCTGGTTTTGCTCTGTCCACATCCCATTTCAATACTAGATCTCCTACTTGAAAAGATCTATCTTTGGCCTTCCTATCAAAGGTCTTCTTGATCAAAGCCTGATCCTTTTCCATTGCTTGAATGCCGATTTCGATTTCTTGCAGCTCCATCAATTCCCGCATATCTCACCTCCATGGGCCCAAACTCTAGCAACTCCAAATGTTTCATGAGTTCCAACGTTGGCACACTCAAGTGAGATGGGCAAGACCGCCTCTTCCGTAGACAAGCCTAAATGGAGAGTTACCTATGGATCTTTTGGGAGTTATCCTATCACCCCCATAAGGCTGATTTCGATTTGGTATGCCAAGCCTTCGATTCTCATCAAGAGTCCTCCTAATGATCCTCAAAGAAATTTTTGTTTGTAGACTCGGCCCGCCATTACATTACCTCGAGGGTAATAGTTTGATGAAGTGCTCGTGGTAAATCCCGTTCTTGACAGCCCACTCAAGAACTTTAGATCCAATGAATGCCAATGCATTATCGTAGACTATTGTAGCAGTACACCAAATCGTAGTTATCCCTCATAAAAGTCCAAGATGCTAGACTCATTCGCCTCTTTGAGTGCTACACATCTCCATCCGGTGAAGTAGTCTCAGTGGTCACAAAATCCATTTGTGCCCTTGGCTCGAATTGGGATTGATGATTCCAATGAAGTCCAAACCCCATTGCATGAATGGCTGGTCAACCGAGATTGGATGTAATGGGAGGGCTGCGAGTCTCTCTTTTCCCGTGAAGAATGCACAATTCTTACATTTCTTGATCCATGCATAGAATCACTAAAGATTTTAGGCCAATAATAACCAGCCTTCATGATTTTCAGAGCTGTCACTCTTGGTGCAAAATGGCCACCAGCTGGTCCATCATGAAACTCCTTTAATACCCTTTGAATCTGACCTGTGTTAATGCATCTCAGCAACACTCCATTCACATCCTTCTTGAACAAAACTCCATCAATGATGGTATATGGAATAGCCCGCAACCCGAAGTGTCTTCTTTTGCTTTGCTCATTTCTAGAGGGCACATACCCATCTCTAGGAAATGTATCATATTATGAGTCCAACAGGGAGTGGACACATCATCATTTTCCTGTTTTTGATCATCTTGTAATAGCAGGACAGCGTCTTCTTTATCTTCTGGGTTGTTTAGTTGTTTGGAAGCGAGCTGCTCACACAAACCTTTGCCTCTTACCACTTGGTGATCTTGATCTCAATGTCATACTCCATGACACGGGTGATCCAACCTCGCCTTTTCTCATTTAAATCCTTGTTGAGGAGGAAGTCCTTAATCCCAAAGATGTGAGACCAAAGAATCGGACCTTGTTGTTTGAGACTAAATGCTTGAATTTCTTCAAGCTCCCGATTACTCATGCAAGCACATGTTTTTCAATAAAAGAGTACCTCAATTCGAAGTCATTTAGGCTTTGGTCAAGAAGGCAATCGGCTACTCATCATTATCTTTGTTCTCATTGTACTGAATGGCGAAATAGTGTCATCACCTCCAAATGCATAGAGGATGAAATCCTTGGAAAAGTCCTGGGTCAATGAGAGTGGGTGCTTGGGAGATGGCTTCTTTGATTGCTTCAAAATTCTCCTTGCCTTCTGCCGTCCATTTGAAAGCCATGCTTTTTCTTAACATTTTGGTAATGGGTTTGACAAGGGCTGCAAAATCTGGGACAAACCTTCGAACAAAGTTTATCCTTCCTAGGAAACTCTGAAGGGCTTTCTTGTGACTTGGCAATGATAGAGCTCTTATGGCTTCAACCCTCTCTGGATCAATTGCTAATCCTTCCTTGGAGACAATATGGCCAAGGAGTTTCCCTTCATGTGCAAGAAAGATGCACTTCTTAGGATTCAAAGACACTCCAAACTTTCTACACCTCTGAAACACTTGCCTGAGGTGAAAGAGATGGTCTCATGAGATTCTTTGAGAAGACAAAGTGATATCATCTAGGTATATCATCACTATCTTGTTGATCAAGCCTTTGAATGCCATATCCATGGCTCACCGGAATGTTGCTCCTAAGGCGCTCGACAGTCCCAAATGGCATCTTCTTGTAAGCATATGTGCCCCATTTGGTTGTGAAGGCTGTCTTGAACTGGTCTTCCTCCTTTACCATAATTTGATTGAAGCCTGAGTATCCATCAAGTAGTGAAAACCTTTCTGAACCAGCTACGACCTGCAATATTTGCTCCATGGAGGGGAGTGGATAATGGTCCTTGAGAGAGGCTCTATTCAAATCTCTGAAGTCAACACATAGCCTGATCTCTCCACTTTTCTTTCTGACTGGAACTAGGTTGGCAACCCAACTAGAATGCTTGATTGGGAATATAATTGCTGACTCAATCAGCTTGTCCACTCCTTCCTCATGAGAGGCTCCATGTGTGGATTGACTGGTCTTTGTTTCACTGCCGACAGGCTTAGTATTTGGATCCAACTCGATTGTATCTGCCGAGCTAAGTTGGGATTAAACCCTTTCAAGTCTTCATAGCTCCAAGCAAACACGTCGTGGAATTCTTGACATAGCCGTATGAACTCATACCTTTCCCTGCTCAAATTGTCATTTTTCCAATTTGCGGTGGCTTGTTCTCTTCTACCAAGATGGATGCCGAATCTTCCCTCTTGACTCGAATATTTGCTTTCTCCTTTCTAAACTCGATCATTGGGGTTAAAAATTGACTCCAAGGTGACAAGTCCTCAAGCAACTTGTCGGTTCTCAAACAGACACCTGGTCACCATATTGCTGTTCCAACTTCTCTTGATTCTTAGCTGAGAACTCAGCTTCTTCCTGCAAGAAGTGGATGATTTGCTGGTCATTCTCAAATACTTGCCAATTGACATCGTTATCCGGCACTGAAGGCCTCACAATCACGTGGATGTTTGGCTGTACCTTGTCT